>CM053030.1:15846114-15942677 GCA_028564925.1 Lithobates sylvaticus
AAAGCTTCACTTACGGTTTTTGTGGGCACTTGGTGCGGTGATCTAAGCGGGTCTGAATCCCATATGGTGGGTGTGCGAGGTTGATGTCCTTCATGTTGCACTACTTGGGTTTCCGGCATCCTGACTAGGAACAGATAGGGAAAAAACTTGAACATGTAAACAAATAACAACGTGGCTTTTCGCCTACTGGTAAGTATTTGAACCATAGTGTGACTCATGGTCACTCAATTTAAACTTGGGGGAAAAAGTCTTTAGAACTCAACGGAGCACTGTTGAGGCACAGCGGATAGTGCAGTGTTTTCCTGCCCAGACTATTTATACATGAGTGCGGGCGCTTCTGCGATCTGCAGTGCGCCACTCTTCCTCCTGGTTCCTTGGGGGACTGCGCTTGTTTGAGTTTGGCGGGGGATCTGGAATAATGCCCCATGAGTAGAGGAGGGACATTCCTCTGGGTACTGAGTCCATTATGTGTTCTCTGCCTTCTCTTGTGACTATGAGTTTTGTAGGGAAGCCCCATTTGTAGGGGAGGTTGTGATTCCTCAAGGCTTTGGTAATGGTCGTCAGGTTTCTGCGCTTCTGGAGTGTGTATTGAGATAAATCAGCATAAAATTGTAGATGAGCGTACTGTGCTGGTATGCCCTCCTTGCGTCTGCTGATGACCATCAGCCTCTCCTTAGTGTGATAGAAGTGCAGTCTCAAAATTACGTCTCTCGGTATATTGTCAGATAGGTAGCTGGGTTTCGGGAGTCTGTGGATCCTGTCCACCGTCATGTCAATCTCAGTCAAGTCCGGCATTAGGGCTGTGAATAGCTGGATAGCGTATGCTTTCAGCTCTTGCTGCGGGATGGATTCTGGGATCCCTCTAATTTTGAGGTTGTTCCTCCTGGATCTGTCTTCAATGTCAGCCATCTTGGCTTTCACTGATTCTAGTTCCTCATCCCTGGCCTCATCCGCGTCCACCAATTCGTTTATTGTGGAGGCATATTCCCCCATTTTGTTTTCAATGTGAGTTACTCTGTCCGTGACTGACCGGAGCTCTGTACCAAACTTGTGTAAACAATCTACCATGTCAGAATGAAGGGAACCCCTCAATGAGACTAGCATCTCCTTTAGCATGGTATCTATGACCGGCTGGCCGTTTGTGGGGAAGGTATCAATTGAGTCAGGCAGCTCCCTGGTGTCATCCCCAGATTCTAGTAGTGAGCTCACCTCGTTGCCGTAATCCGTGGCATCCGGCTTAAATCTGGCCTTCTCTGGGCTCCCCGAGGAAGGGGTGGCTGGAGGGGATGTCATACCTTTAGGTGGACTGCTTCTTTTGTGCGGATTCGGCTGCGATCCTCCTCGTGAAGCTGACGAAGCTGGCGTGGATGTATGGCCGGCGCCATCTTGTTTGGGCCCGCTTGTGAAGAATTCCGTCAGGCGGGTCGGCCCTTTCGGCTTGTTTTTTCGGCCCGGCATTGCTGCTGTGTTGTTGCCTGGTGTTAGCCGACCCGATCGCCGTAGATTGGACTCCGGATCTGGTCTGGGCAAGGTACCTGGTGCCGTTATGTGTCCCGCTGTGCACGGAGCTCCTGTATTACGCGGCCATCTTGGTCTCCGGCTAGCTCCGCCCCCCTCCCCCTGATTTATTTTTTGACGCAATAAAAATGTATCTGCACCTCTTAGCAGTGGTGTGCAATTCTCATTATGATGAATGAAAAGGGTGGGCCACAGACAGACAGACAGACAAGGCAAGGCAAGGGATAGAAGGTTCTGGAGGTTCTCCAGCCAGGAAATGAGGCAGAGTCTGTCTGACTTGCTGCAGCTTCTAATGCATTTCGAAGTAAGCATTTTCAGTACAAGAGAGGAACCTGAACAACTCTGCATATCTTTGCCAGTTTACTTCAGATGTATTTGGTTTAACCACTTGCCAAAAGCCTCAAGTACAGCAGCAGAGTGGCTCTCCTGTGCTGGACCACATACCTAGTAGGCGATCCAGCACTTCTGGGTAGGGGGCACACGCTGGCTGTGCTGTGATCTGTCACAGCAGATGCCAATCAGTGGGTGTCGGCTAATGGATGACCCCCAGCACCCGCTGATTGTCCTGTATTCCTCCTTGCCAGAGCTCAGGGCTGTCAGCGGGAGATGTGCTCGTTTTTGTTTCCCTGCAAAGCACTTATCTTAGTGTCATTCGTACAGTGACCAATTAATAGCACTGATCTCTGTATTGGTGTCACTGGTCCCCACAAAGTATCAAAAGTGTCAGTTAGTGTCAAACTTTCCGCCACAATAATATAGTCCCGCTATAAGTTGCTGATCGCCGCCATTACTTGTATAAAAGAAAATAAATAAATAAAAATTCCTATATATATATATATATAATATATATATATATATCTCTATCTCCCATAGTTTGTAGACGCTATAAGGTTTGCGTAAACCAATCAATATACACTTATTGGGATTTTGTATCACTCAAAATGTGTAGCAGAATACATATTGGCCTAAATTTATGAAGAATTTTTTTAGTGGATATGTTTTATATATATATATATATATATATATATATATATATATATATATAATTTTTATTTATTTTTTTTAAACCACTTTGTGCCCACGCTATAGCCAAAAGACAGCTACAACAGGGACTTAAATTGCCAGAAGGTGGTACACGGACGTCCTCCCGCTCTCGCGCCGCCATTGGCACGCTTTGTTATTTGCCGAGTCCTTGGGACTCGGCTGATCACAGAGCAGGATAAAGGGCCAATCACAGCGGCTTTTTACCACGTGATCAGGTGTCAGCCAATGACAGCTGATCACAAAAGTAAACAGAAGCCGGTTTCCGGCTTTTTTTTTTTTCTTCACTCTGTCAGCGTGAAGGAAAAAAGAAGAAAGCTATTAAACGGCTTCTGTTAGAGAAACATTGGTTCCCTTAGTGCCCTCCAGTGCTGCTAACCAGCACCTCCTGATTAGTGCAGCCCCACCAATGCCACCTCATCAGTGCCGCCTCACCAGTGTCGCCTCATCATTGCTCACCAGTGCTGCTAATCAGTGCCTCCTTATCAGTGCTGTCCCACCAGTGCCACCTCATCATTGCTGCTAATCAGTGCCACCTATCAGTGCCCAACAGTGCCTCCTGATCAGTGCAGCCCCACCAATGCCACCTTATCAGTGCCCATCAGTGCCTCCTGATCAGTGCAGCCCCACCAGTGCCACCTCATCAGTGCCCATCAGTGCTGCCCCACCAATGCCACCTCATCAGTGCCCATCAGTGCCTCCTGATCAGTGCAGCCCCACCAGTGCCACCTCATCAGTGCCCACCAGTGCCTTCTGATCAGGATGCCCTACAAAGCCTATCACGAGCAGTGGCCAATCAGTGAAGAGATAAATATTTTACTCTTTCTGTTTGCAATAAATATATGATAAAAAACTTCTTTCTTCTTGTTTTGTGTTGTTTTTTTTTTTTGTTTAGCGCAAAAAAAAAATAATAAAAACAACAGCGAGGTGCTCAAACATAACAACCTAACAATTAACGCTCGATTTGGGTGGAGAATAAATAAAAAAAATTTTATGAATTTCATTTACGTATAAGAAGAAAAGACATGTTTGAAATGACCACCAAGACCATTTGTCAAATATGTCTGGTTATACGCTAAAGTTTCAGTGTAATTTTTGCAAAAAAACAATAAAAAAAAAATTGGCCTGGTACATAAATGAAGGGATTGGGGAGGGGGGGGTGGGGAGGGTGTTAGTACGGGGTTAAATCATTCTGTAGCCTTTTGAAAAGGCAATAATGTGTTTTTTTGAGGACCTCGTAAAAACCCAAACGTTTTAATCAAGATTTCGGAGCTGCTTCACAGTCAAGAAGCCGCGCGATTTACGCTGCAGCAACTTTGCCCGAACAACAGGAAATGCAAACCGTCTCCACCGTACAGTCGCCTGGGTTCAACTCAGAACACGATTCACTCCATTCGGGGAAGAAAAAAAAAGAAAAAAAAAAAGTTTCTACTTCCCTTCACTGGGCAGTTGCAGCGGTTGGGTCAGCTCTGAACCACCTGAACATGGACCTCTTTTTCAACCGATAATGCTCAAGAAAAACTATATATAAAGCTTTTATTATCATATTTTTATTTATTTTTTTATGAATGTGGATGTGTGGAGTGTGAGTATTTATTTAATACCTAGAGATATTTAATGTATGTATTGTCTATGTATATATTATATTTATATAAATATAATATATAAAAATTCATAAATAATAAAATAGTATATATATACTAAATATATTATCTATAATAAAAACTAGTATATATATATATAATTTTCTAATTAAATGTGCTCATGCGCTATTCACTTACTATTGCTGACTGGGAATGTGTATCCTCGGTACATCTGGTGTCAGTAGTTGTCTTGTAGTAATGAAAATAGTATTTCTGGCCATGTGTCATCATGTTCGGTATTTTGGTTCTTTCCACCAGGCACGAGGGGAAGTCACATATCTGCAAAAGTAGGATTCATCCGGCGCTCTATTTTCCTCCAAAAAAGCACCTTAACTGCCACCAGCCTGTAAGTTAACTGGAAAGTGGCGTCCATAGTCGATATCGGTTGGCACGCACACTTTACATGCCTTTTTGCCGGTCTAGGGTAATCTATCAAGCTACAGTGCCCATAGGGGCCTCCAAAGCGACAATAGGAGGGACATCAAACCTAATTAAGGAAAAAAATAAAATATAAAGTAAAAGCTATATCGCCTCTTCCCTTCTCTCTGTGGTGTTAATTGAATCAATCGCCCGCCCGCTGTAGGCCCTTCTTGCTTCCAGGTTGCCTCAGTCTATACGCAAGCCATGTGCTCAGCTTAGAGAAAGAACACCCCTTACTGCTGCACCCCACTCTCTTCCATTAGTATCGTCCCCCTATTGAACTAATCCTTTTTTGAATTATTTCTTATTCTGTGTTTGCTGGTAAATCGGCTGCCTCTGGGGAGAGGACGTCCCCCGGGTAGCCGTTGTATTGCAAGTGGCCGATGCGGCCCCGGTAGTGTCCGACCAGCGCCTTGGATACTTCGCAACCTATAGTTGGCTCGTCATCCTTGATCATCGATGTGAGGATTGTGTCTCCAATTGGTGGAGAGGGGCGAAGGGTTTCGTTATGACAATCAGGGAGACGGTGTTTGGCCCAGTCAGGGGGATAGTGGGGAGGCTTGGGGGGTATGTGCCCTGGTTTAATGTACAAGCCCCGAACTGGTGAGTCATGTTGACCCCCACCATGAACGAGTTTGATGAATATTGAAGGGGTGTGACCGCGTATCTCGACAGAATCTGTACGCTGATGGTCGGCACCACGTGGGAACAAGCCCTTCTTTAGTGTAAGGTGCTCACCAGCTGATCCTGCCTTATCATCTTCTGCGGAAGTAACTACTTAATTCAGCTTTCCGTGGCGTTGGTCACTAAATTAAGCCCCTCAAGCCCAGACCATATGTTGTTGTTTCCAGGTAAGAACAGAAGTTTTATTCTTGACCTCCCAAATATGTCTTAATTCCTGTATGTGTTTCTGAATCATATAAACACACAAATACTCCATACGATGTTGGTGGCTGGATCAAGGGGGCGTTGCTGGGAGGGCTATTCAGTCTCAGCCTAATTCCAGTTGACTCCCTGTTCCTCTGCCTTACTGACCCCTCTCTTTCTGTGTTCCTCTTGCCTCTATCGTGTGTTGGCCTTTTCCGTGTCCTGTACACTGCCCCTATTTCTGCCCCCAACGTCCTACTGCTACTGTCTCTGGACACCCCTGGTAACCACTGCCCTTCACTGCGCTGTCATCTGTCCATTGCTGACACACCACTGTACACTCTACTGCGTGTCCCCCCTCGTACACACTCACTTCTTGCCCCATGTTCCTCACGCAAAATGCTGACTCCCCCCTGTTATCCTGTATACTCTCCTTCTTGCCTACATGTCTCCTGCAGCAATGCTTGACCCCCCCCTGCTTACCTTTAGTAAGCGTACCCCTGTCTGTTTCCCTTGATATACTACTCTCATTCTGCCCCATTGTCCTTCTGTGCGGGTGCTGCTCCTCCCCCATGTAAAATCTCCTTCTGACCCATGGATTGTCATCTGGCAAATGATGACTCGCCCCCTTCTTGTACACTCTCATCTGACCTCCCCCTGTACTCTCTCCTTCTGCCCCATGTCCTCTGCATTGCTGAGCCCCCCCCCCTGTACACTCTCCTTTCTCGCCACATTTCCTCTGCTTACTGCCAGACCCCCCCCCCCCCCCCTGTTGTGTACCACTCTCCCTCTGGCCCCATGGTCGTCCATGCACTGCTGACCCCCCCTCCCACTGTTTCTCTCTCTTCTGCCCCAATGTTTCCTCAGCTATGCCTTGACTGTTCCCCCCCTGTGTACACTAGCCTTTCCTTGCTTTCCCCATGTCCCTCTTGCGCACTGACTGACAACCGGCCCCCTGTACACTTCTACCCATTCTTAACCCCATGACCTCATCGCTCTTGCTGATAACCCCTGTACAGCTGCCCTTTGACCCCTGGTCTATGCACTTCATGACCCCCCGTACACTCATGCCCTTCTGCACCCATTCCATGTTCACTCTGACAATGCTGAAACCCCCTGTTTCACTCTGCCCCTCTCGTGCACCTCATGGTCCCACTTGCAATGCTTGCCTCACCCTGTACGACTCTGCCCCTTCTTCTTGCCCCCATGCCCTCTTGCACACTGCTGTACTGCTTTGTTGCCCCCCCACTGTACACTGCTCCATCTGCCCACAATCCCATTCCTCTGCAAATGCAGACCTCCCCTGTACACCCTGCATCCTTCTGCACGCCAAGGTAACTCATGCAACCCTGTGCTAGCCTCCCTTGTTACACTTGACTCCTTCTGCCCCTCGCATATGCTTACTTCGCTACTGCTGACCCACCGTTACCTTGTTCACTGTCTCCTATCTTAGCCCCTTTGTCCTACTGACACCAGCTGACCCCACCCCTGTTACACTCTCTCTATCTGACCCGTGTCCTCTGCAAATGGCTGACAACCCCCTGCTACACTCCCTTCTTTGCCCCATGTCCACTGCAAGCTGACCCCCCTGCTACTACCGTCTCCTTCTGCCCCATTTTCCTCTGCAATGCTGACACCCCCTGTTTCACTCTTCCATCTCGCCCACATGTCCCCTCTGCACTGATGTCTGACCCCCCCCCCCACTGTTCCAATGTCTCCTTCTAGACCCATGTACCTCAGCAATGCTGACCCACCCCCACCCCCCCCCTGTTACACCGCCCCTTACATGCCAGCCCTGTCCATGCTGCAACTAGCTGAACCCCCCTGGTTACACTCTCTCCTTCGGCCCCATGTCCCCCTCATGCACTGCTGACACGCCCTGTTACGACTCTCCCCTCTGCACAGCTTTGTACCATCTGCTTAAACATGCCCTTCACGCCACCTGAATGTCACTCAAGCCTCGCTGACACCCCTGTACATCTGCACAGCAGACCCCCCCCCTGTAACACTCCTCCTTCTGCCCCATGTCCTCTGCACTGCCTGACCCCCATTTCCTCATGCACTTCGACCCCCACTAGTACCACTTACTCCTTCTTGCCCCATTTCCTCTCGTGCTCTGCTGAACCCCCCCCTGTACACTCTCCTTCTTGACCCTTGTCCTTCTGCTCTGCCTGACCCCCTGTAACTCTTCCTTCTATACCCAGGTCCTCTTTACTTAAGACCCCCCTGTTTCACTCTCCTTTTGACCCCCATGTCCTTGCAATTTTGACCCCCGGTACACTGCCCCTTCTGCCAAGCTCTCTGCACTGCTGACCCCCTGTACACTGCCCTTCTGACTCATGTCCTCTGCACTGCTGCCTCCCCTGTACACTGCCCTTCTGCCCCATGTCCTCTGCACTGCTGGCCCCCCCTGTACACTGCCCTTCTGCCCCATGTCCTCTGCGCTGCTGCCTCCCCTGTACACTGCCCTTCTGCCCCATGTCCTCTGCGCTGCTGCCTCCCCTATACACTGCCCTTCTGCCCCATGTCCTCTGCACTGCTGCCTCCCCTGTACACTGCCCTTCTGCCCCATGTCCTCTGCACTGCTGCCTCCCCTGTACACTGCCCTTCTGCCCCATGTCCTCTGCATTGCTGCCCCCCCCCCCCTGTACACTGCCCTTCTGCCCCATGTCCTCTGCCCGGCTGACCCCCTGTACACTGCCATACAAAATAATACTATTGTCCTCTGCCCTGCTGACCTCTCATCCTTTTGTTTTACTGCACCCCCACATCAGACAGGCTAGATCCAATCCTGGGTGGCTGCATTCGGTTTTTTTTCTTTACACGTCTTTTTAAATTTTTTTGCTTCTTTGTTTGCTTTTCACCTGGTAATCCTGCCATTAAAGTGATACTAAAGACACTCTCTGTTTTATTTACGTTGTCCCTTCTATTTCTGTATGTGGATGACGGCTCTAATTTTTTAATTTTTTTTAATTAAAATAATCGAAATACCCTTTTCCTGATTGATATCCAGCAGTTGCATGACCCAGCTCTCTCCCAGCCTGAGCAGGAGGAGCTTCTAGTGCTAATAGTTTAAAAAAAAAACACAGTAAAACACAGTAAAAAAAATATCCAATAAACTGTTTTAAATTGTCATACAAATGTATATTTGAAATCAAATCTTTAACCACTTCCCGCCCGCATTATAGCAATATTACGTGCGCAGAGTGGTTGTGTTATCCTGACCGGATGTCATATGACGTGATCAGGGTAACAAGCCGGCACGCACCCACGGGGGTGCACAGAGTGGGCCGATCGGTGGTGTGTCAGTCTGATCTCCGATCTGGGTAAAGAGCCTCTGACAGGCTCTTTACCACGTGATCTGCTGTGTCCAATCACAGCTGATCACGGTGTAAATAGGAAAAGCCATGTATCGGCTTTTCCTCACTCATGTCTGACAGACACGAGTAGAGGAGAGCCGATCCGCAGGTGTACAGACCCGGGAACTCAGCACAGGGAAGGTGGGAACCCCTCATAATGGGTACAGCGGGTGTACAGACCCTGGTACTCAGCACAGGGATGGTGGGAACCCCTCATAATGGGCACAGCTGGGTGTACAGACCCGGGAACTCATTACAGGGATGGTGGGAACCCCTCATAATGGGCACAGCGGGTGTACAGACCAGTGAACTCAGCACAGGGATGGTGGGAACCCCTCATAATGGGCACAGCGGTTGTGTACAGACCCGGGAACTCAGCACAGGACTGGTGGGAACCCCTCATATAGGGCACAGCGGGTGTACAGACACGGGAACTCAGCACAGGGATGGTGGGAACCCCTCATAATGGGCACAGCGGGTGTACAGACCCTGGGAACTCAGCACAGAGATGATGGGAACCCCTCATAATGTGCACAGTGGGTGTACAGACCCGGGAACTCAGCACAGGGATGGTGGGAACCCCTCATAATGGGTACAGCGGGTGTAGAGACCCGGGAACTCAGCACAGGGATGGTTGGGAACCCCTCATAACGGGCACAGCAGGTGTACAGACCCGGGAACTCAGCACAGGGATGGTGGGAACCCCTCAAAATGGGTACATCGGGTGTACAGACCCGGGAACTCGGCACTGGGATGGTGGGAACCCCTCATAATGGGCACAGCGGGTGTACAGACCCGGGAACTCGGCACAGAGATGGTGGGAACCCCTCATAATGGGAACAGCGGGTGTACAGACCCTGGAACTCAGCACTGGGATGGTGGGAACCCCTATAAATGGGCACAGCGGGTGTACAGACCCGGGAACTCAGCAAAGGGATGGTGGGAACCCCTCATAATGGGTACAGCGGGTGTACCGACACGGGAACTCAGCACAGGGATGGTGTGAACCCCTAATAATTGGCACATCAGGTGGACAGACCGGGGAACTCAGCACATGGATGGTGGGAACCCCTTCATAATGGGCACAACTGGTGTACAGACCTGGGAACTCAGCACAGGGATCGTGGGAACCCCTCATAATGGGCAAAGCGGGTGTACAGACCTGGGAACTCAGCACAGGGATGGTGGGCAACCCCTCATAATGGGCACATCAGGTGTACAGACCCGGGAACTCAGCACAGCGATGGTGGGAACCCCTCATAATGGGCACAGCGGGTGTACAGACACGGGAACTCAGCACAGGGATGGTGTGAACCCCTCATAATGGGCTCAGCGGGTGTACAGATCTGGGAACCTAGTGTAGGGATGATGGGGACCCTAATAAGGGCACAGTGAGTGTACAAACCTGGGAACTTGGCACCAAGATCTCATTATTACAGTCCCCTGTCTGGGGCTTTGGCTCTCCAGCATCCACCATATGCTGGAATAATGCTTTCAGGTGGAGTGACCCTTTTAGGATTTCAGTATACAGTACGTTGTGGCATTCCTGGGTCATGTACACTCAAGAAGAAAATGGACATTTTTTTTTTTTTTCCTTAGTAAAATGTTAATCTGTCTTGGGTCAGACCTCAGTGGCAGGAGCTGGGCACCACCAAAGTTCTTCCCTAACTCCCTGCGGCTTTTTATTCCTCACAGGCGAAGAGCTGGAGGCGCTGCATCCATCTGACCATGGAGCTGACCGAGGTCAGGAGACAGACAGGGCCGATCCTAGGGTCACAGACCCTGGGTGCAGAAATATTTCTGGCGCCCCCACGTGGGCGTGGTCATCTTACCAACTCCTCCCCTTTGCAAATGTTTCTATGACAACGATTTCAACACAGAGATGTTCCCATAAGAAGTCTTCGTTACTCTGGGATCCTCCCATGATCTTTTACCAATAAATAAAATACAGGAAGAGCGTACACTAATGAGACCTGGAGGGGAGTCTCTCTGATGCACACAGAGGGGTCTTCTGTTAGAGAGTCTATTAGAAAGAGCCCCCAGACATAGTACAGGAGATGGTCAGAGACTGTAGACATGATACTAGAGACAGTCAGAGACTGCAATCATAGTACAGGAGACGGTCAGGCTGCACACAATACAGGAGATGGTCAGAGACTGCAGACATGTTACAGGAGATGGTCAGAGACTGCAGACATGTTACAAGAGATGGTAGTAAATAATGGCCGATCGGCCCTCTCACCTGACCCAGCGATACAGCAACAACGGTTCCTCTGATCAGGAGTCAGCTCACTCTGAATTGCCCGTGGCGACTCCGCTGGGTAGAGCCCAGATCTGTATTCCTGCAATGACTCCATTCCTTCCTCCACCAGGGATGGTGCCAGGCTGTGTGGCTTTTTCTCTCTGATGGTGTTCTCTCAGCACTGCCCTCTCCCTCTGGAGTCCTGGGTGCCCTTCCCTGAAAGCTTTCCCGGGCTCCTGGCTTTCTCTCTCCCATTCAGCTGAGCATGCTGTGTGGGCTGCAGTTTCCGTGTTACAGTGGGGCTGCCAGTCCTTGGGACCACATGTCCCACAATCCTTTTCTTTGCTCCTTTGTTTTTTCTTCCCTGGCCGTTATGAAGGCGGGGGAAGAAACATAGTGCGCCGCTCATTAGTACAGCAGCGCACGAGGAGGTGAGGGAGAGGGGAAATAAGAGCCCGCAGCTGCAGTGGCATCACTAGGGTTGGTGTCACCTGGTGCAGTAAAACATGGTATCACCCCCTCCACCAACTATAGTCGTCCCTCAGTACAGACCCCACTCCATTAAGTATAGACCCCCCCCTCCGTCAGTGCAGACCCTTCACTAAGTATAAATACCTCCCTCAGGACAGACCCCCCCCCATCAGTATAGACCCCCAGGACAAAACACCCCCCTTTATCAGTATAGACCCCCCCTCAGGACAAACCTTTCCCCCCCTACATTAGTACAAACCCCCCAGAACAAACCACCCCCCCCTCCATTAGTACAGACCCCCCAGAACAAACCACCCCCTCCATTAGTACAGACCCCCCAGGACAAACCACCCCCTCCATTAGTATAGACCCCCCAGGACAAACCCCCCCCCCACATTAGTACAGACCCCCCCCCCACATTAGTATAGCCCCCCCAGGACAAACCCCCCCATTAGTATAGACCCCCCAGGACAAACCCCCCCTACATTAGTATAAACCCCCCCAGGACAAACCAGCCCGCCACCCACATTAGTATAGACCCCCAGGACAAACCACCCCCCCACATTAGTATAGACCCCCTCAGGACAAACCACCCCCCACATTAGTATAGACCCCCCCAGGACGAACCCCCCACATTAGTATAGACCCCCCCAGGACAAACCACCCCCCCCCCCACATTAGTATAGACCCCCCAGGCCGAACCACCCCCCACATTAGTATAGACCCCCCAGGACAAACCACCCCCCCCACATTAGTATAGACCCCCCAGGACGAACCACCCCCACATTAGTATAGACCCCCCAGGACAAACCACCCCCCATACATTAGTATAGACCCCCCAGGACAACCCCCCCCCACATTAGTATAGACCCCCCCAGGACAAACCCCCCCCCACATTAGTATAGACCCCCCAGGACAAACCACCCCCCCCCACATTAGTATAGACCCCCCAGGACAAACCACCCCCCCCACATTAGTATAGACCCCCCAGGACAAACCCCCCCCCCCACATTAGTATAGACCCCCCCAGGACAAACCCCCCCCCCCCACATTAGTATAGACCCCCCAGGACAAACCCCCCCCCACATTAGTATAGACCCCCCCAGGACAAACCACCCCCCCCACATTAGTATAGACCCCCCCAGGACAAACCACCCCCCACATTAGTATAGACCCCCCAGGACAAACCACCCCCCACATTAGTATAGACCCCCCAGGACAAACCCCCCCCCACATTAGTATAGACCCCCCAGGACAAACCCCCCCACATTAGTATAGACCCCCCCAGGACAAACCCCCCCCCACATTAGTATAGACCCCCCAGGACAAACCCCCCCACCCCACAAACCACCCCCACCCATTAGTATAGACCCCCCCAGGACAAACCACCCCCCCCACATTAGTATAGACCCCCCCCCCACCCCCCCCAGGTACAACCACCCCCCCCCCCACATTAGTACAGACCCCCCCCCCCACATAGTATAGACCCCCCAGGACAAACCCCCCCCCCCCACATTAGTATAGACCCCCCCCAGGACAAACCACCCCCCCCCCACATTAGTATAGACCCCCCCAGGACAAACCCCCCCCCCCACATTAGTATAGACCCCCCAGGACAAACCCCCCCCCACATTAGTATAGACCCCCCCAGGACAAACCCCCCCCCCACATTAGTATAGACCCCCCCAGGACAAACCCCCCCCCCCCCCCATTAGTATAGACCCCCCCCAGGACAAACCCCCCCCCCCCCCCACATTAGTATAGACCCCCCACCCCCCCACAAACCCCCCCCCCACATTAGTATAGACCCCCCCAGGACAAACCCCCCCCCCCCACATTAGTATAGACCCCCCAGGGACAAACCCCCCCCCCCCACATTGGTATAGACCCCCCCCCAGGACAAACCCCCCCCCCCACATTAGTATAGACCCCCCCAGGACAAACCCCCCCCCCCACATTAGTATAGACCCCCCAGGACAACCCCCCCCCCACATTAGTATAGACCCCCCCAGGACAAACCCCCCCCACATTAGTATAGACCCCCCCCCAGGACAAACCCCCCCCCACATTAGTATAGACCCCCCCAGGACAACCCCCCCCCCCACATTAGTATAGACCCCCCCCTAGACAAACCACCCCCCACATTAGTATAGACCCCCCCAGGACAAACCACCCCCCCCCCCATTGGTATAGACCCCCCCCCTAGACAAACCACCCCCCCACCACTAGGCTAATTAAAACCACCCGGGCGGCAGCTGGAGAGGACAGTGTGCAGCCGCGCCGCCCGGGTGGAGAACAGAGCGTGTGTGATGGTTGTGCTGGTGGGCAGAAGGCGGAAGTTAAACACAGGACTCCTCCTGTGTTTAACTTCCGCCGCCTGCCCACCAGCACCAGCATCACACACGCTCTGTTCTAAACAAGTCGGGCTCGGCCACGGAGCGCCCCCCCCCCCCCCCCCCCGGGGCGGCCCTGCGCGGCCGCGGCTGTGACAGGCGGAGAGAGCCGCGCCGCCTACGGACAAGGAGAGGAGGCGGGAGCGGAGCACTCTGGCGCTCCAGCGCCCCCACCTCTGTGGCGCCTGGGTGCACTGCACCCCGTGCACCCCGGGACGGATCGGCCCTGGTGTCCATGCACACATGTGCATTTACAGGCATATTAGAAGAGGAGTGTTTACAGGCTGAACAAAAAAAACAAACATCAAAAGCGCATTCAGGAGAGAAGCTAAAGAGCAGAAAAAACACTGAACTTGCCTAAATGCCTTTAAATTAACCACTTCAGCCTCGGAAGATTTCCCCCCTTAATGACCAGGCCATTTTATGCGATACGGCATTGCATCACTTTAACTGACAATTGCGCGATCGTGCGACACTGTACCCAAATAAAATTGACGTCCTTTTTTCCCCACAAATAGCGCTTTCTTTTGGTGGTATTTGACCACCACTGCGGTTTTTATTTTTGTGCTATATAAACAAAAAAAGACCAACAATTCTGAAAAAATAAAAATAAGTTTTACTTTTCGCTATAATAAATATCCCCAAATTTAAAAAAAATAAATACATTTCTTCATAAGTTTAGGCCAATATGTATTCTACACATTTTTGGTTAAAAAATCACAATAAGAGTATATTGATTGGTTTGCGCATAAGTTTTAGCGTCTACAAAATAGGGGATAGATTTATGGCATTTTATTATTTTTTTATAATTTCTTTACTAGTTATGGTGGAGATCATCAATTTTTAGCGGGACTGCGACATTGCCGCGGACAGATCGGACACTTTTGACACATTTTTGGGACCACTGACATTTATACAAGGATCAGAGCTAAAAATAGCCACTGATTATAGTATAAATGTCACTGGCAGGGAAGGGGTTAACACTAGGGGCGATCAAGGGGTTAAATGTGTTCCCTCGCGAGTGTTTCTAACTGTAGGGGATGGTACTGACTGGAGGAGGAGACATATCGCTGTTCCTAATTACTATTACTACTGTCAGAACGGGGATTTGTGTGTTTACATACACAGATCCCCGTTCTGGCTCTCGTGCCTGCCATCGCGGGTGGCCGGCGGACATCACGGCTGCCGGCCACGTGCAGCGGGCGCATGCTATTGCTCTTAAAGGAGCCAACGTACAGGTACGGTGACTCGTGAGAACAAGCCAACCTGCCGCCGTAAATGTGCAAGTGGTTAATATTCTGGTCAATGGAATCCATTGCGCAAATGCTCGGCGTGCCCAAGCAAGCGCGCAAAACGCAGGTTTAGGCACAAGTTTTAAGTAGCTTTTCCCCTGCCAGGATTTCTGCCATTCAGAGCAGCAAAGCAAACATCCTGTGTGTATGAGGCTTTAGAGGAGAAGTACAGCCAAAGCTATTTTGCCTATTCTTTTGTTGGGGATCACAGGAGTGCAGTTTGTTCTGCAGTCCTGTGACCCGTTTTTAGCCAACAGCGATCTTTGATCGAATAGGTTCTCAGTGTTAGAGGCGGGAGAGGGCAGATGCAGCATTGGACCGATGCTACATCCACCTAGGTGAGTATAAATGTTTATATTTTTAAAAACCCATACTTCTCCTTTAAAGAACTGATTGGTTGTATAAAGAAAGACTTTAATGTGTCCCAGACATCTGCTGTATATCATTTTTTACCTATTGTTCAATATAACATTTAACAGCTTATTTCAATTAATGCAACATGCAAATTACAGCAACTCATAGCAACCAGTTTTACAGAATTGCTCTCTGTAAACAGAAATCAAATTAGTTGCGACATATTATATATTGATCTTTTACATGCCTTTATTGAATGAGCCTATTAGTGGAATATGGACAAAATATTTATTTCTATATTCTCTAGTGATCTTCCAGATTCACATACATTGTAGAGGACAAATTCAGAACACAGTACTCAGGTATGTGTCTCCGTTGACTATATTATGTCTTTTATTTTCCTATGTGAGGAAAATGTACAATAAAGCTAAGGGGATTTTAGTGCTCAAGGGAGCTCTGAAAAAGAATAATCATACAACATGCATAAACTTCCACATAAATCCATGATGCCAGAGTGTTTCTTTTACCATTCATTGCTTTATTCTTATTCACTCTTTACAGAAACCCAGAAGCTTCTTGACTTTTACATTCTAATCACTAAGAGCAAGTATCAGCCAGCCATTCACCATCATATTTCAGTACAGAGCAAAGGTTTAATTTCTTGTGCAAACAGTATCTCAGTTTACCAGGAACCATTGCCTATTTCCATCTGATAGTCTGTGACCTAACTGTCCTTGTCTATTTTTATTTCCAGGGAAGTTTGACTATGTTTGAGTTTGACTTGTGTGCCATTAGTACAGGGCCGATCCTAGGGTCACAGACGCCACGTGGGCGTGGTCATCTTACCAACTCCTCCCCTTTACAAATGTTTCTAAGACAACGACTTCAACACAGAGATGTTCCCGTAAGAAGTCTTCGTTACCCTGGGATCCTCCCATGATCTTTTACCAATAAAGAAAATACAGGAAAAGCGTACACTAATGAGACCTGGAGGGGAGTCTCTCTGATGCACACAGAGGGGGCTTCTGTTAGAGAGTCTATTAGAAAGAGCCCCCAGACATACAGTGGTGTGAAAAAGTGTTTGCCCCCTTCCTCATTTCCTGTTCCTTTGCATGTTTGTCACACTTAAGTGTTTTCGGAACATCAAACCAATTTAAACAATAGTCAAGGACAACACAAGTAAACACAAAATGCAATTTGTAAATGAAGGTGTTTATTATTAAAGGTGAAAAAAAATCCAAACCATCATGGCCCTGTGTGAAAAAGTGATTGCCCCTAAACCTAATAACTGGTTGGGCCACCCTTAGCAGCAACAACTGCAACCAAGCGTTTGCGATAACGTGCAATGAGGCTTTTACAGCGTCCTGGAGGAATTTTGGCCCACTCATCTTTGCAGAATTGTCCTAATTCAGTTACATTAGAGGGTTTTTGAGCATGAACGGCCTTTTTAAGGTCATACCACAACATCTCAATAGGATTCAGGTCAGGACTTTGGCTAGGCCACTCCAAAGTCTTCATTTTGTTTTTCTTCAGCCATTCGGTGGTGGACTTGCTGGTGTGTTTAGGATCATTGTCCTGCTGCAGAACCCAAGTTCGTTTCAGCTTGAGTACAGGAACAGATGGTCGGACATTCTCCTTCAGGATCTCTTGGTAGACAGCAGAATTCATAGTTCCTTTTATCACGGCAAGTCTTCCAGGTCCTGAAGCAGCAAAACAGCCCCAGACCATCACACTACCACCACCATATTTTACTGTTGGTATAATGTTCTTTTTCTGAAATGCAGTGTTCCTTCTACGCCAGATATACTTGGACACACACCTTCCAAAGAGTTCCACTTTTGTCTCATCGGTCCACAGAATGATGTCCCAAAAGTCTTGGGGATCATCAAGATGTGTTGTGGAGAAATTGAGACGAGCTTTGATGTTCTTTTTGCTCAGCAGTGGTTTTCTCCTGGAACTCTGCCATGCAGGCCATTTTTGCCCAGTCTTTTCCTGATGGTGGAGGCATGAACGCTGACCTTAACTGAGGCAAGTGAGGCCTGCAGTTCCTTGGACGTTGTTGTGGGGTCTTTTGTGACCTCTTGGATGAGTCGTCGCTGCGCTCTTGGGGTAATTTTGGGCGGCCGGCCACTCCTGGGAAGGTTCACCACTGTTCCATGTCTTCGCCATTTGTGGATAATGGCTCTCACTGTGGTTCGCTGGATTCCCAAAGCTTTGGAAATGGCTTTATAACCCTTTCCAGACTGATAGATCTCAATTACTTTCTTTCTCAATTGTTCCTGAATTTCTTTGGGTCTCGGCATGATGTGTAGCTTTTTAAGGATCTTCTGGTGGACCTTACTGTGTCAAGCAGCTCCTATTTAAGTGATGCCTTGATTGTGAACAGGTGTGGCAATAATCAGGCCTGGGTGTGGCTAGAGAAATTGAACTCAGGTGTGGACAACCACAGTTATAGTATGTTTTAACAAGGGGGGCAATCACTTTTTCACACAGGGCCATGATGGTTTGGATTTTTTTTTCACCTTTAATAATAAAACACCTTCATTTACAAATTGCATTTTGTGTTTACTTGTGTTGTCCTTGACTATTGTTTAAATTGGTTTGATGTTCCGAAACACTTAAGTGTGACAAACATGCAAAGGAACAGGAAATGAGGAAGGGGGCAAACACTTTTTCACACCACTGTAGTACAGGAGAAGGTCAGAGACTGTAGACATGATACTAGAGACGGTCAGAGACTGCAATCATAGTACAGGAGACGGTCAGGCTGCACACATAATACAGGAGATGGTCAGAGACTGCAGACATGTTACAAGAGATGGTAGTAAATAATGGCCGATCGGCCCTCTCACCTGACCCAGCGATACAGCAACAACGGTTCCTCTGATCAGGAGTCAGCTCACTCTGAATTGCCCGTGGCGACTCCGCTGGGTAGAGCCCAGATCTGTATTCCTGCAATGACTCCATTCCTTTATCCACCAGGGATAGCCCCAGGCTGTGTGGCTTTTTCTCTCTCTGATGGTGTTCTCTCAGCACTGCCCTCTCCCTCTGGAGTCCTGGGTGCCCTTCCCTGAAAGCTTTCCCGGGCTCCTGGCTTTCTCTCTCCCATTCAGCTGAGCATGCTGTGTGGGCTGCAGTTTCCGCGTTACAGTGGGGCTGCCAGTCCTTGGGACCACATGTCCCACAATCCTTTTCTTTGCTCCTTTGTTTTTTCTTCCCTGGCCGTTATGAAGGCGGGGGAAGAAACATAGTGCGCCGCTCATTAGTACAGCAGCGCACGAGGAGGAGAGGGAGAGGGGAAATAAGAGCCCGCAGCTGCAGTGGCATCACTAGGGTTGGTGTCACCTGGTGCAGTAAAACATGGTATCACCCCCTCCACCAACTATAGTCGTCCCTCAGTACAGACCCCACTCCATTAAGTATAGACCCCCCCTCCGTCAGTGCAGACCCTTCACTAAGTATAAATACCTCCCTCAGTACAGACCCCCCATCAGTATAGACCCCCAGGACAAAAACACCCCCCTTTATCAGTATAGACCCCCCCTCAGGACAAACCTTTCCCCCCTTACATTAGTACAAACCCCCCAGAACAAACCACCCCCCTCCATTAGTACAGACCCCCCAGGACAAACCACCCCCTCCATCAGTATAGACCCCCAGGACAACCCCCCCCACATTAGTATAGCCCCCCAGGACAAACCCCCCCACATTAGTACAGACCCCCACATTAGTATAGCCCTCCCCAGGACAAACCCCCCCACATTAGTACAGACCCCCCACATTAGTATAGCCCCCCCAGGACAACCCCCCCATTAGTATAGACCCCCCCAGGACAAACCCCCCCTACATTAGTATAAACCCCAGGACAAACCAGCCCGCCACCATCATTAGTATAGACCCCCAGGACAAACCACCCCCCCACATTAGTATAGACCCCCAGGACAAACCACCCCCCCACATTAGTATAGACCCCCCAGGACGAACCACCCCCCACATTAGTATAGACCCCCCAGGACAAACCACCCCCCACATTAGTATAGAACCCCCCAGGACGAACCACTCCCCACATTAGTATAGACCCCCCAGGACAACCCCCCCCCACATTAGTATAGACCCCCCCCAGGACAAACCAGCCCCCATACATTAGTATAGACCCCCCAGGACAAACCCCCCCTACATTAATATAGATCCCCCAGGACAAACCACCCCTACATTAATATAGACCCCCCAGGACAAACCACCCACCCCCCACATTAGTATAGACCCCCCAGGACAAACCCCCCCCACATTAGTATAGACCCACCAGGACAAACCCCCCACATTAGTAGACCCCCCAGGACGAACCCCCCCCCCCACATTAGTATAGACCCCCCCAGGACAAACCACCCCCCCCACATTAGTATAGACCCCCCAGGACAACCCCCCCCACATTAGTATAGACCCCCCAGGACAAACCCCCCCACAGTATAGACCCCCCCAGGACAAAACCACCCCCCCACATTGGTATAGACCCCCCCCCCAGGACAAACCACCCCCCCACATTAGTATAGACCCCCCAGGACAACCCCCCCAAATTAGTATAGACCCCCCAGGACAAACCCCCCACATTAGTATAGGCCCCCCAGGACAAACCCCCCCACTCCACATTGGTATAGACCCCCCCAGGACAAACCACCCCCCACATTAGTATAGACCCCCCAGGACAAACCCCCCCACATTAGTAGACCCCCTAGGACAAACCCCCCCACATTAGTATAGACCCCCCCCAGGACAACCCCCCCCCCACATTAGTATAGACCCCCCAGGACAAACCCCCCCACATTAGTATAGACCCCCCCAGGACAAACCACCCCCCCCCCCCACATTAGTATAGACCCCCAGGACAAACCACCCCCCCCCACATTAGTATAGACCCCCCAGGACAAACCACATTGGTATAGACCCCCCTAGACAAACCACCCCCCACCACTAGGCTAATTAAAACCACCCGGGCGGCAGCTGGAGAGGACAGTGTGCAGCAGCGCCGCCCGGGTGGAGAACAGAGCGTGTGTGATGCTTGTGCTGGTGGGCAGAAGGCGGAAGTTAAACACAGGACTCCTCCTGTGTTTAACTTCCGCCTCCTGCCCACCAGCACCAGCATCACACACGCTCTGTTCTAAATGTTCTAAACAAGTCGGGCTCGGGCTCGGCCACGGACCGCCCCCACCCCCCCCCCCCCGGAGAGAGCCGCCTACGGACAAGGAGAGGAGGAGGGAGCGGAGCACTCTGGCGCTCCAGCTCCCCCACCTCTGTGGCGCCTGGGTGCACTGCACCCCGTGACGGATCGGCCCTGCATTAGTCAAACCTATCATAAAATCCTAAACTTGTGAATTTAAATCCTAACACTATTGAAATCTATGGGGGAGGGGGATGGTTGAATCTTAAAAATCCATTCTGGACATTTTCAAGCTAAGAGGCAAGTGATTGTCAAACAAGAGGTAACAAGGAGCTGGGTGCTTCCCTAGGAGACCTGTACCAATGCATATGTTGAAAAATATGCACTTCAAGAATGAAATGAGACAAAAAAACATTTATTTTCAAATGACATGCCTAGGAGATGCATTCAAGCTGTATGTGTTATGGAAAAATAAGATTCTCACGCATAGCATCAGCAACATCGCATTCCCACATCACATAATCTGCATGAGTAATACTTTCTTACTTTTACATTTGAAATAAATATGAGGTGGTTTTGGATTTTCCCTATTTCAATTATAAATATGTATTATCTTGTCAATGCCTATAGTTAGCTAGTCTATCACAGCTCTGATAAGGTTAACCACTTCAGCCCCGGACCATTTGGCAGCCAAAGGACAGAGGTCTTTTTTCAATTTCGCACTGCACTACTTTAACTGGTAATTGCGCGGTCATGCAATTTTGTAACCAAACGAAATTTGCGTCCTTTTCTTCCCACAAATAGAGCTTTCTTTTGATGGTATTTGATTGCCTCTGTGATTTTTATTTTTTGCGATATAAACGGAAAAAGAGCGAAAATTTTGAAAAAAAAAGAGATTTTCTACTTTTTGTTATAAAAAAAATCTAATAAACTCAATTTTAGTCAAACATTTGGGCCAAAATGTATTCAGCCACATGTCTTTAGTAAAAAAAATGCCAATAAGCGTATATTTATTGGTTTGCGCAAAAGTTATAGCGTCTACAAACTAGAGTACATTTTCTGGAATTTACACCGCTTTTAATTTATGACTGCCTATTTCATTTCTTGAGGTGCTAAAATGGCAGAGAAGTACAAAACCCCCCCAAATGACCCCATTTTGGAAAGTAGACACCCCAAGCTATTTGCTGAGAGGCATGTTGAGCCCATTGAATATTTTTTTTTTTAGTCCCAAGTGATTGAATAAAGACAAAAATAAAAAAGATTTTTTTTTTTTTCAAAAAGTTGTCACTAAATGATATATTGCTCACACATGCCATAGTTATATGTGGAATTGCACCCCAAAATACATTTTGCTGCTTCTCCTGAGTATGGGGATACCACATGTGTGGGACTTTTTGGGAGCCTAGCCGCGTACGGGGCCCCGAAACCCAAGCACCGCCTTCAGGATTTCTAAGGGTGCAAATTTTTGATTTCACTCCTCACTACCTATCACCGTTTCGAAGGCCATAAAATGCCAAAATAGCACAAAACCCCCCCAAATGACCCCATTTTGGAAAGTAGACACCCCAAGCTATTTGTTGAGAGGCATGGTGAGTATTTTACAGCTCTCATTTGTTTTTGAAAATGAAGAAAGTAAAGAAAAAAAACATTTTTTTTTTTCTTTTTTTCAATTTTCAAAACTTTGTGACAAAAAGCGAGATCTGCAAAATACTCACAATACCTCTCAGCAAATAGCTTGGGGTGTCTACTTTCCAAAATGGGGTCATTTTGGGGGGTTTTATGCCATCTGGGCATTCCATGGCCTCCGAAACTGTGATTGGCAGTGAGAAGTGAAATAAAAAAATTACACCCTTAGAAAGCCTGAAGGCGGTGATTGGTTTTTGGGGTTCCGTACGCAGCTAGGCTCCCAAAAAGTCCCACACATGTGGTATCCCCGTACTCAGGAGAAGCAACAGAATGTATTTTGGGGTGTATTTCCACATATGCCCATGACATGTTTGAGCAATATATCATTTAGTGACAACTTTTTGTAAAAAAAATATATATATATTTTTTTTTTCATTATTCAATCTCTTGGGACAAAAAAAAAAAATATTTAATGGGCTCAACATTGCTCTCATCAAATAGCTTGGGGTGTCTACTTTCCAAAATGGGGTCATTTGGGGGGGGGGTTTGAACTATCCTGGCATTTTATGCACAACATTTAGAAGCCTATGTCACACGTCACCCACTCTTCTAACCACTTGTAGACAAAGCCCTTTCTGACACTTTTTGTTTACATGAAAACATTTTTTTTTTTTGCAAGAAAATTACGTTGAACCCCCAAACACTATATATAATGTTAAAGCAAAGGCCCTACAGATTAAAATGGTGGGTGTTGCATTTTTTTTTTCCACACAGTATTTGCGCAGCGATTTTTCAAACGCATTTTTTGTGGAAAAAATACACTTTTTTTTTATTTTAATGCACTAAAACACACTATATTGCTCAAATTTTTGATGAAATAAAAAATATGATCTTAGGCCGAGTACATGGATACCAAACACGACATGCTTTAAAATTGCGCACAAACACGCAGTGGCACAAACTACATACATTTTTAAAAGCCTTTAAAAGCCTTTACATGATACCACATTAGATTCACGGAGGAGGTCTACTGCTAAAATTACTGCCCTCGATCTGAACTTCGCGGTGATACCTCACATGCATGGTGCAATTGCTGTTTACATATGACGCCAGACCAACGCTTGTGTACGCCTTTGCGCAAGAGAAGGGGGGGCAGGGGTGCTTTTTTTTTTTTTTTGTTGTTTTTTTTTTTATTTATTTAGCTTTTTTATTTTATTTTTAAACTGTTCCTTCCATTTTTTTTCTTTGTTATGATTTTTATTGTTATCTCAGGGAATGTAAATATCCCCTATGATAGCAATAGGCAGTGACAGGTACTCTTTTTTTGAAAAAATTGGGGTCTATTAGACCCTAGATCTTTCCTCTGCCCTCAAAGCATCTGACCACACCAAGATTGGTGTGATAAAATGCTTTCCCAATTTCCAATGGCGCGGTTTATATCCGGGAGGGGGGACATTCCCTCCCACTGCTTGTAAAAGCAGTCTAGAGGCTAATTACCCGCTAGAATTGCTTTTACATGAAAGCCGATCACTGGCTGAAAAGAATGATACCAAGATGATACCTAAACCTGCAGGCATCATTCTGGTATAACCATTCAAAGTCCAGCAACATACTGGACATATATTGTAATCTTTTTTTTTCATGCAGCCTCTTGGCTGAACGAAAAAAAGAGATTGATTGGTGGGTATGCCCACCATTAGAATACCTCCCTTCATCCACCCACTTCTAATGATGGGCATACATGCACCATTTATATATGCCGATGCATGGGGGCATCCTCCCGCAAAAGTTATGCCGTGTACACACGGTCGGAATTTCGACCGTATGTACGTGGCATTAGGAGCCAATCGCTCCTCCCCCCCCCCTGCTGCCCCCATGCTTCGGCATATATGCTCTTTTTTTTAACTGTGGTGGTGAAATCACCTCCTACAGCGTTGGAGTCGCGGCTTTATGTATCGTGGGAGCAAACGCTGTTGCTGTCAAGATAAATAAATCCGCGTTGCAACTGAATGGCGCACCTGAAAACAAAAAAATGCTTAACACTAAAACACAGTAAACAAAATTACATACCTGAAAAGCAAGCATGATAAAACATGATAAAACATAATAAAACATTGCAGAATAGAATGGAGTAAAAAAAGAGCAACAATAGAGAGAGAATAGAGTGAGAGAGAGAACAATAAAACGACAACTATTTTATTTTTTTTTTTTTTTTTGAGATTCACAGGTAAAAAAGCTCCTGACTGAAGCGACTGAATCAAAACGCTACCACAAAAAAAATGTTAGCGATCGCAGGGATCAGGCCTGACTCTGCGAACGCTGCAGTTATGTGTGCTAAGTGTTTTGTAAGTGACAGTGATCGATCGATACTGCACTTGGGTGGGCTGGGCTGGGCGGAGGGGGAAAACGCAGGTGCTAGCAGGTATCTGGGCTGATCCCGCTAACAATGCGGTTTTTTTTGGAACCCTAAACTGCTGGGACGCTAGTATAGATCTGATCAGATCAGATATTGATCTGTTCAGATACTGTGCCACTAAGGGAGGTGTATGCTTTGCGCGTGGGTGTTTGCGGTACTGGCACTAACCTGGGGCGACGCAGACCTTATTTGACCCTAAAACCTAATTGATATCACCCGCCGGGCGATCAGGGGGTTAAACCGTTATTGGGTAATAAATGGCGGGTGCCCTGACAGTATAAAAAACAAGCTAACTAACCAGCGTCACCCGTAACAGTAATACAAAAAAAAACTGGTTACCTAGCGACACTAATGCAGCGATCAGAAAAACGATCGCTTAGTGACACTGGCAAAAGGGGGTGAAAGGGTTAACTAGGGGTAATCAGGGGGTTAAAACCTTTATTAGGTAATATATGGGGGTACCTGACGCTATATAAAAACCTGACGGGGAACCTAAATAACGAAATAACTAACTGGCTAACCAGCGTCACCAGTGACAGTTATACAGTGATCACTGGTGAAAGGGTTAACTCTAGGGGCAATCAGGGGGTTAAAACCTTTATTTAGGTTGTAATATGGGGGTACCTGACCTATAAACCTATTTATGAACCTATATAAACATGGCGGTTACCTAAAAAAAAAAAAATGGTTACCTAGCGACACTAATGCAGCGATCAGAAAAACGATCGCTTAGTGACACTGGCAAAAGGGGGTGAAAGGGTTAACTAGGGGCAATCAGGGGGTTAAAACCTTTATTAGGTAATATATGGGGGTACCTGACGCTATATAAAAACCTGACGGGGAACCTAAATAACGAAATAACTAACTGGCTAACCAGCGTCACCAGTGACAGTTATACAGTGATCACTGGTGAAAGGGTTAACTCTAGGGGCAATCAAGGGGGTTAAAACCTTTATTTAGGTTGTAATATGGGGGTACCTGACCTATAAACCTATTTATGAACCTATATAAACATGGCGGTTACCTAAAAAAAAAAAAATGGTTACCTAGCGACAGCAGTGACACTAATACAGCGATCAGAAAAACGATCGCTTAGTGACACTGGCAAAAGGGGGTGAAAGGGTTACCTGGGGGGCAATCAAGGGGTTAAACCTTTATTAGGGGGGGTAGGGGGCTACCTTGGACCTAAAACTAACTGCACTGACAGTTATTACAGTCACACTGACACTAAATGCAGTGATCAGTAAAAAAATGATCACTGCAATTAGTGACACTGTGACTGGGGGGGGGAGGGGGTGATCTGGGGGGTGATCTGGGGGTGACAGGGGGGTGTTTTGTGTGCCTATGTGTACTGGTGTCAGTGTACTGTTGGTGCACTAACCTGTGTGTGTTGACAGCTCGGCGTTCCGGTCACATAGACCGGCGCACCGAGCGTGACATCACTTCCTCTGCCTGTGTTTTGATTGACACAGACAGAGGAAGCATCTGATTCGCCAGGAGCGATCGCGAGGGGGTGGCCAGAAACCACTGGCCGTCCCCTCATCCCGGATCGCTCCTGAAGCGATCCCGACCGTCCCCGCCGGCCGGGGGGGGTCCGATCGGACCCCCCACGCGCCTGAAGAATGGCACGTACAGGTACGTGGTTCTGCCTGTACGTGCCATTCTGCCGACGTATATGTACATGGGGCGGTCGGGAAGTGGTTAATGGTGATGATATAATAACAATTCTAGCTATAGAAATAAACACAATGTTCAAATAAGCAAAGGTCTCATTTATTTACAAAGAAAGTAGAAATGCTAACATAAAACACTAAACAAATATACAGAGCATATAAAACAAAAAGAGCAGGGGTGATACCATACTGTAAGTCCTTCCTTTTGGGTTCTGTATGCTGGCTGGGCTCCAGGACAAAGACAAAAAGAGGACAGACCATCGCTGGCCATTGCCTTTTTAAAGCGCCTTCAGACACAACCCACACGAACATTCTTTGTCCGCCTGTGTAGTCCTCTGTCCAATAAGAAGCTATAAGGGGCTGTTCTTCCTATACACCAGGAAGTATGCTATTCCCCCAAGTATGTTGCTGTCTCCACCAGGTGGCACTGCTATATCACCGTCAAACTTATTTACCCAGGTCAACATCCCAGCAACAGCTGGCCTTTGATGTTGTAAGTCAGGAAATCAGTCATTTTAATTCACACCTCCCCAGGAGGTCTTAGCTGATGCTCATCTACCCCCCATACACATCACATCAGGAGGCCTATGCAGGAGCATCCTTCAGGAGACGATATTGCGGCGGACAAATTGGACACTTTTGACAAATTTTTGGGACCATTGACAATTATACAGCAATCAGCGCTATAAAAATGCACTGATTACTGTATAAATGTCACTGGCAGGGAAGGGGTTAACACTAGGGGGTGATCAAGGGGTTAACTGTGTTCCCTAGGTGTGTTCTAACTGTAGGGGGATAGGACTGTCTAGAAGGAGAGAGAGATTGGTGTTCATACTAGTATGAATAGAATGAAGACACAATCTGTCTCTACTCCCCTAAAAGAACTGGGATTTGTGTGTTTACACACACAGATCCCGGTTCTTGCTCTGTTACGAGCGATCGTGAGTGCCCGGCAGTCATCGTGCACGCCGAGCACTCGCATCGGCTCCGGGCACATGCTGCGGGTGTGCCTAGTGGCCAAAGGGCGAAGCGACAAAAGGTAACATCGTTTCGCCCAGCCGTGCCATTCTGCCGCAGTAAACTGGTGGGTAAGCAGTTAAAATTTTTATTATTAAGAATGTTATTGGTTATTTTAATTCCTCATAAAGCATACATAGAACTGTATGGATAAAATAAAATAAAATAAACAATTTAAACTAAAATTACAGCCAGAAGTGTTGTATAGGCTCGCTCCACAGTATGTAAGCACGTTTACAAGATGCAATTTAAAAGGAAGAGACCAGGCCAGTTTCTAATTAAAAGAAAGAAAAAAATCAGTGTATTATTTCACATAGAAAATCCAGAAATATTGCACAAACTTGAATCATACTATATAAGCAGCTTTAGTAGGAAGCCATTTAAGAAGGAGACAACAGGCAGGCTTTAATCAATAATCAAAATTAAAGTGTTTTTTTTTCACTGCATTCCAATAATAAAACTGACCAAACTAAGCAGGAGAAAACATTGTGGCCAGTTCTTTAGCTATGCTGGGAACGCAACCTTCTCTCCTTCAATGATCAGACTTGTCCTGACACCCCCACCACACAGCCATTCACTGGGAAGCTCAGCATACCTCTGCCTCTAATTCACCCAGCACACCACTGTCTCCAATGCCACCCCCAGCACACCTCTTCCAACAATGCCTCCCCAGAAGACCTCTGTAACCCCCAGCACTCCTCTGCTACCAATGCATCCCCAGCACCCCACTGTCTCCAATGCCTCTCAGCATATCTCTTCCTCCAATGCCTCCCACAACACCCCTGTCTCTAATGCCCCTTAGAACATCTCTGCCTACAATGCCCCCCCCCAGAACAACTCTGCTTCCAATTTCCCCAATGCCCCCCCAGCACACCACTGCCTTCAATGTCCCCCCAGTACACCTTGTCCACCAATGCCCCCCCCCCAGAAGACCTCTGTACCTCCCCAGCACACCTCTGCCCTCCAGCATACCTCTGCCTCCAATGCCCCCAAAACACCTCTGCCTCTAATGTCCCTTAGAACACCTCTGTCTTCAATGCCCCCAGAAAATCTCTGCCTCCAAAGCCCCCCCAAGCACACCTCTGCCTTCAATGCCTCCTCCCCCCAGAATACCTTTGTCTCCAATGTCTATGCCTATCCCCCAGCACACCCTAGTTTCCAATACCACCCTTCTGCACAATCCATCAGCCTAATACCCCATCACCCCATCATCTGTGCTGTGACTGTCTTCCCCATTTCTTGCTGCTCCTCAGCTTCCTGCACGGGGCTTGTGGTTGCTAGGATGCAGGTGGCCACCAGCTTCCTAGCAACTGATGACTCACACCCAGCCCATGCAGCTGATAGGCATGAGATTTTTAGGCCAGATAATGAATGTAAACAAAGATGTGGGGATATTTGGGCAATGATGAATCAAACCTGAGCAAGACCCGATGGGGAAGTAGTTACCAACTCCATGCCCACCCATTATAATGTGCTGTCAATCAAAAGCAAGGTGGACTTTTTGTGGAATTAGTCTTTCAGTTCTCCTCATGCTCCACCCACCCTACTACAAAACTCCTCAGCCATGCCTCTGTTTGAGTGTGGCCAAGGAAAGGCTCACTAAGGCTGAGCTGCACTGAGGATGGAGTGGCCAGCACTAGCCCACGGGACATGTCTTAAAGTAAAAAATATTGACAGGGAGCAGTGATTTTAGTAATGCTGAAATAGAAACATTAAAATTGCAAAACTCCATTGAATAACATGTCTGGGACGCTGCCTTTAGAGTGATGCATCTGTGTCATGCATACAACCTTCCATAGTAACACTGACATTTACAAAGAAAAAAGTGTGTTTAAATTTCTGCCAAAATGACAGCTGCTGGCTGCTTCGCTCTGTTAGTTAACAAACAAGATGATAGGATTCTTTTCACCCATACCAGACTCTAATGCCTGATACACACAATGAGATTATCGGACAAATGATCGTCTGTTATTTTTTGCATGCAAATCTCAGATCGAATCTGATGAGTTTACTAAAGTCACAAAAATTCTCGTACAACAAAATAAAAATTCAGAAGTGATGTAATGTGTTGTAGTGTATTTGTATGGCATTTTCGAATGACAGCTGTACTGATTAAAAATCATACGATCTGGCATTGTTTGAAAAATATATTTCTCAAAAGCTCTGTACCAATAATCCGATTATCGTACGATTGCTTTGAAAGCAGTATTTTTCATATGATTTTCTGATTGTGTGTACCGGGCATTATCCTAGATAAGGGTTTGCTATAGATGTTAATGAGGGACCCCCACCAACTCATACCATGCCCTTAAGTTCTAGTATGAATTTTAAAAAGAACCTCCCACAAAAAAAAAGGTGTGAGCCCCCCCCTTCATAGTCTTCATACCAGATGATTTCAAACTAATGTCATATACTAATACTATTGACACATGCCCAAAGTCCATTGACACAGGCCCTTAGGTTACACTGCCACTTCCAAGGCCCCTGTTAAAAGAGGCATGATATCACATCTACATTCTACAGGTAGGAAACGGGGGTAAGGTAAGTATATACTTTTTTCCCCATGTACATTGTTAAGACACTACTATGCAGTGACATTATCAGGTGGAGGGGGCCCACACCTAGTATGCAAAATTTAATTTGGTTTAAAAAATATCTCTGCAGAGTTTCCCCTTAATTAGTGTGAATGGGTTTTTGCTTTTAATAGGTTTGAGATGTGATAATCAGCTGGGTTTGAGTTTTAAAAGCTGTTTTAGATGTCTGATGGACATTATAATATTATATATGTTTTATTTAATTTGGTTTAAAAAATATCTCTGCAGAGGTTTCCCCTTAATTAGTGTGAATGGGTTTTTGCTTTTAATAGGTTTCAGATGTGATATTCAGCTGGGTTTGAGTTTTAAAAGCTGTTTTAGATGTGTGATGGACATTATAATATTATATTTCTCACCCATTTCTGTAGATAGAATTTCAATATGGAATTCTCCAGCCATTTCCTGCACATGAATAGATAATCAGTGTTTAAAGTGAAAACAGATGTTGGTTAAGATGTGTTATGTCTGAGGGATATTGTATGTGAGCAGACCCCTCTTTCTCTCGACCCCCTCCCTTTTCTGGGTGGAGATGGGAGGAAGAGAGGTGTGTTTATATTTCGGCGCCAAATTCAAGGGTTGTTTGGTTTATAAAAAGTCTTTCCAGGCTGATATTAGCTCTCTTGGACTTCCTGCTTCTTTCAGGACACATCACTTCTCATTGAGCATACACACAGGACACACATACATTCCTTCTGCACACAAAGGGTTAATCGGCCATTTTAAGAAGACAATAGACCTCATGGTCTAATACACTAAGAAATTTGCTAAGATCTTTGAATGAACAATACTAAGAATTCTTTAATCATATACTAAGCATCACATTCTTTTTGTATCATTGTACTATTTTTGTAAGCATTTTTCTATTTTAGTGTGTACAATAAAACACACTTTTTGATTTATCGCTGATTCAGAAATATTTTAAGAAATTCGTCTCACAATGATCATTTGAAAGCTTACACAGAATAAGCGAATATAAATATCACAGTATATTTATTATATTTCATTGGCTAAGCCAGCCAGATTTTGTCGAAAGTTTTTTTTCCATTTCCCTTACTTTGAACAGAGGGGCAATGATGAACACAAATTTACTTTCGCAAATATTCAAAAGAACCTAGAGAAAATTATGATATCGATGATTGTGAAAGACCGGAGAATTTCAGTGATACAGAAGTAATTCAAGCGAGTCGAAGCAAGAAAAGACGGGGAACGTTTTTTATGTGGTGAGTAGATATTTACATATTTACTATGGAATTTGTAACTGTTTTAGCTGATAAAAGTACATTGGAATTTAAAGGTTTATCGAAACACATCTCTGATGATGTTTTATGGAAAGCAATGTATAGTCAATGTGTACAAGCAAACGCTGACATTGACAAGGATAAATATTCATTAGTTAAAACAAAGAAAAAGTTACGTAATGTAATGAAGTTAGTAACAAGTTTTAATGAAATGCAAAATGTAACAGAAATTGCTCATACACAAAAGGATTTATGTATTGAACAATTACTGACTGAAAAAGTTGAATTGGAACATAAAATGAATGCATTATTGCAATCGTTTAAAGAAAAAGAAAGTCGTATGGCTTTTTTGACTCAAGAAAGGATTAAACATGAGAACATTATAAGTCTACTTAGAAAACAATTATTGGACACTCAGGTTTTTGCACATGCTCAGTGTTCCACACATGTGACTAAGTCAGATGTAAGGGTTAATGATTTTGACTCAGGAATTGAATCAGATGAATCAATTGTTAGTATTTTTTCAGACAATGAAAGTGTGAAGTCAGTTGACTTCAGTCATACTAATATTAAACAGAAATGTAAATTTTCATCACCATATGCTCAAAGAAAGGTTTATGGAAAAAAAGCAACACTTAAATGTTTTGTTTGCAAACGAGAGGGCCACATAGCCAGGTTTTGTTTAAAGGATAATAATAATAATGATGATATGCAAAAGAGGTTGTGTTATCCGAAAACAATGCCAAGGACTTACGAAGTCTATTCTGTTAGAATGTGCAGTAATTTGAAGTATAGAGGTCAAAATAATCAAACCTATTTCTCTTTGAAGACCCAAATGCAAAGATTGCAAACAGAAAATAGTTCCATCAGACAGGGCAGGTATCAATATGTAACATATAACACTGTGAAAAACAATGTTAGCAGTCCTTAAATGAACTGCATGGATAGTAAGGATTTTTGGTTAATATTTATTTTGCTATGGATAAGGTCATGAGTTGAGCTTCAGAGATTTGGTTTTGACGTTTGGATTACTATTGAGGACTTTGATATATTTTTAATATTTTCAAGGATAATCCTCTGGGTTATTATTTTTATTTTCCCTCGTTATGATTATTGAACATTGAAAGGTTTAGTTCACCTGAAAAGAAAAAACAGCTTTGTACTCAATTAGTAGCCAAATACATTTCCAGCTGTGTACTCAATTAGCAATTGAATACATTTTGTTTAATACATTTCCAGCTGTGTACTCAATTAGCAATTGAATACATTTTGTTTAAAGACAACAGAGTAGTTCTCTTGCAAAGTATTATTGTTAAAAAAAAAATTTCTAGCACATAAAAAGATGATAGTGAGTGAGTTATCTGTAAGCAATAGAGTTACAGACACATTGAATTAGCAAAGGAAGCAGCTTTGTTTGGAGAATTAGTGATTCCAGTCTTCAATGGGTTCTATTGATGTTGTGAAGAAATAGATACACAGATTCCGTCGTTTTCAGAAGAATAAAAAGGGAACAAATCACTTTTTTGTTTTTCATAGGTTGATATGGAAATTAAATTGGTTTATGAAAACTAAATTTCATATCATGACTTTAGATTGGAATATCGTGTCCTATTATACCACAGCACCTACAGATGGGATTCACTAATGATGATGCTTTAATAACAGTTAGGATGTTGATTAATTATGTTTTTCCAGTTTTGGGTATAAAAGGAAACTGTTTCATTCATTATTAATGGGTGTAAAGTTCTGCTGTTACAAAGTATTCTTCTTTTGAACTAATGATGTGTTTGATAAAGTGTTTCCCCATGAATTTTTTGTTTTTACATCAAAATAAGTCTATGAAGGAGTCAAAATGGCTGCGGATGTTATGCAAAAATTGTCCCTTCATATATTTCTAGCTGAGAAAGGAGGTTAATTCAAGATAAAAATGTCCTTATGTTAGCTAAGAATATGTTTTTTATCTTTTACAATGTTTTTTGATTGGGAGATTATTAAGAAATAATTTGTATATATACTGATATGTAGTATTTGTTTTAAAGGTAAAAAGAAATTTAGAATGTATATAGCCTACCCTTAGGAATTTTAGAATAAGCAACGCCCATCTTTTTAGGAAAGTTGGAGGGAAATGTAATTGCTCATTAAAAATTGGCGGGCATTCTTGTGGTACAAGAAATCCCAGGAGAACTTGAAAGCTCGGATGAATAGGCAGAGGTGGGGGCTGTAGGAGTAGAAGCGTGTAACAAGAGACAGTCAATTATTCTGCAGGACACGCATTCTAGAGAGACTCATTTTAGCTCATACAAGACATACATATACAATGTGAATTGTTGTTACATACATACACATATCGGATTTAATTTTATTTTAAGAATAATCTATTTTTGATATTCTGTAATTGATATTGTTTTTATAACATTTTGTTGTTTTATTATTAAACCAAAATTATCTTTTATACAAGATAAGCGGTCTATTTAGTTGACCAAGAACAGGAAAGGTTTATTTGGAACAAAAATAGATGTTGTTAGCACAAGTCTAAGACAGAAATAAAAATGAGATGCTCTCATAGGCGGAGCTAAAGTTTTAGGGAGTGGAAAATAATTAGAAAGGTCAATTTGATATTTTCAATGAGATGGTATAGTTCAAATACCTTCTCAGTTTAGTGAAAAATGTATATAAACAATATAAATGTGGAAATAACAAATTGTATATTCCGAGATAATGATGCTGCATTTATTTTTTTAGGAATGAATTATAAAAATCTAATCTGGAGGAATCATGGATTCCAAAAAGAAGAAGAGATGTCAGCGCAACAAAAGAAAAGTGTTAAAGAGAGAAGATTGATCATTATCACAGGATGCATCTTTTCCCTAGTGACAATGTTATATGTGGTAAAATATATCACAAACTGTTCCAGTTATGCAGAGGTTAACAGGATGGAAGAATTACACCACAAAGATCTTGCATTATTCAGAAGTAAAAGAGAAGTAGACATTGATATCAATACAGATGAACAAAAAGATAACAATGCTGATATCATTGCAAAGGACAAAAATGAGAGAGTTATTGATATTAATGTATATGATAAAAATCATGATTTTAGATATGTTGATATTAATACAGCAGAAGATTTGTATGGATTTGTATGTGTAGGACAGGGATATGATTGCTGTTTGCAATTGTATTTCATTCATAGTAATAATATTGAAATCAAAATTAATATAGAATCCAAAAAAGATTTTGTCAAAATGCAGGGATTTTATAGACTAAACAACTAAACCGGTACTTTTGAATGTAATATATTGTTGAGGAGTTTCTGATCTATATATTTAAAAGGTAATGATTCAAAAATGTGGGCTGGAGATGTTACTAATACCATGTCAAGATCAGGGAAAATATTTTATCCCTCAGATCAATTTTATTATCTTTTTCAAAGTTTTGTAAAAATATTGAATCCAAAATATTTAAACATCATAGGAGATGAAAAAGGAGATATTGTAAGAACATGGGATTTTAAAATAACAAGAAAATTAACTCAATTAAGTGTCAAAATTAATATTTCTATAGTCGACATGATTGTTCCAGAAGTTAATATTTTCCCACAATCTTTGAAAATTATGGAAGATAAAGATAATTTGCATTTGATATGTAATACAAAAATATCTTTACCTCAAAATTCATTGTTAACTTGGAAAAGGAATGGTGAATTTTTGGGTAGTTTTTCTCATAGTTACACTATTATAATCCATAAAGGAATTTTTGGTAGTGTAAATTGGATTAATAATACATTTGTTTATCAACAAATGAGTGTATCTTTGAATGATACTGGTGTATATCAATGTTGCATATCAATAGAAAATTATCCTGTGAAGTGTGCTAAGGCAAATGTTATTGTAGTGTCTCCAAGGAAAACTCCATGTGTTAACAAGAAAAGTGTCTCTGCAACTCCTTTTCACATTAACCATTTCCAATCCAGAACTCTTTTAAGAGAAGGAAAGTTTGTCATTATTTTGTAGAACTTTAATGTATCAGAATGGAAGATTTATACAAGGTTTCCGCAATGTCAAGGACATTTTGTTAATATGGAATTGGGTATAGAGAGATGGTTTGGAATTAATAATAGGAATAATAACAGATATAAGCGTGGTATAGTTGAAGGTATTTTAGGAGGGATTGGCACAATCGGGAGTATAACAAATAGTATGGGTATCAATACTTTAAGGTCTGATCTAGAAACCGCTGGTTTAGTGGGGAGTAATGGTATTAAAATACAAAAACATTTAAATCAGATTTTAGAAAATATGGTCATTAAAACAGCTAATGTCATGGGTCCATCTATTTTAAATCTTCAAAATATTACTCTTGATTTGATGACAAGTGAACAACATTCTCATATAGCCAGAGCATGTTTAGAAATCCAGACGGAATATTCCACTAATTTTAAAATAATTGCGCAAGCATTTCAAAGTGGAATAACTCCTTTTGGCATTTTACAGAATTTACCCAGAGAATATGTATATGCTATAAATCATACAGATTTATGGGTAAATAAATGGATAGGATGCACACAGGGTATATGTTATAGTTCTTCTATGATTCCAATAGCCGGAAAAGAACAAATTTTGGTTCCAATCACTGTTTTAGGATTACCTGTCAGCAGTACACAATTATTATATTATAAATTACAATATACAGATTTTGCATTTATCAATGAAAATTCTGAATTAGAACATTTAGATCTGTCATCATGTTTACAATTCCAGTCTAAAGTTATTTGTTTACCTAATCAAGATAAAAGCATATTTCATTCTTGTTATAATCATACATTATGTTCAGCAAGAATAGAAAAAGTTGAAACAATTTCTGAATTAATTACTCGTGTAGATAGAAAGAAGGTTTGTTTTCAGATCATGACAGATACAGAAAGGGTTAAAACTTTTTTCTCTTCTTGTACAAATACAGAAAACCTGAATCAAGGTCTGTATTATTGATGTATTATTGATGCAATAAGTATTAATGGGTTAAGAACTAATTTGACAAATATGTTTATGAAAAATATAAGTGCACTTCCCACTCAATATAATATATCTCTAATAGATGAATTTCCATGGGAAAAATGGGCAAATGTAATTCAAAAGGATAAAGGTTTATTGATAGCTTTGGCTAAGGAATTGCAGAATGCAGAAGTATTGTTTAAACATGAACAAGGTAATTTGCAAGAAATATCACATCAATGGTCAGAATTTTCAGGAAGTAATTAGTGGAAAAGATTTAGTAATAGTGTATCAATGTGGGGAAAAACTTCGATTAACTTCAGCAGCAGGAAATATTTTATCACATCCTGTAGTTATTCTTTTTATTATTATTATGTTATTCCTTATATTCCAGTTATGTTTAATGTTTAGAATGAAAAAATTATATTTTAGAATTAGAAGTGAAATTAAGAAAGGAGATGATTTATTGCAAAATATGCTTAGAAGAAGAATGGGTTTTGGAATTTCAAACTCGGTTACAAATGAAATTACATTTGAAAATATTAGATCAAAAACTGCTTGTATGTGACATGAATGATGGTGAATGAATTAAAATATGAAGTATGATTATTATTCATATTTCAGAGGGGAATGTTATATTCTTAATATTCAAAATTTAATTTGGTTTAAAAAATATCTCTGCAGAGGTTTCCCCTTAATTAGTGTGAATGGGTTTTTGCTTTTAATAGGTTTCAGATGTGATATTCAGCTGGGTTTGAGTTTTAAAAGCTGTTTTAGATGTGTGATGGACATTATAATATTATATATGTTTATTCTTGAAAGTTTGTATTAGGAATTGAGTTTTTGTATGTTACTTTCAAAGTGAGAGGCTAGCTACCCTCCCCCATTTCCTGTAGATAAAATTTCAGTATGGAATTCTCCAGCCATTTCCTGTTTTATGAAAGAAATGTTTTTAAAATGAAAACAGATGTTGGCTAAGATGTGTGTGTGAGCAGACCCCTCTTTCTCTCGACCCCCTCCCTTTTCTGGGTGGAGATGGGAGGAAAAGAGGTGTGTTTATATTTCAGCGCCAAATTCAAGGGTTGTTTGGTTTATAAAAAGTATTTCCAGGCTGATATTAGCTCTCTTGGACTTCCTGCTTCTTTCAGGACACATCACTTCTCATTGAGCATACACACAGGACACACATACATTCCTTCTGCACACAAAGGGTTAATCGGCCATTTTAAGAAGACAATAGACCTCATGGTCTAATACACTAAGCAGCAGACCACGTGTCATGCTATACTAATTTTTGTAAGTATTTTTCTATTTTAGTGTGTACAATAAAACACACTTTTTGATTTATCGCTGACTCAGAAATATTTTAAGACTTTAATCATATACTAAGCATCACATTATTTTTGTATCTTTTACTATTTTTGTAATTATTTTTCTATTTTGGTGTGTACAATAAAACACACTTTTTGATTTATCGCTGACTCAGAAATATTTTAAGAAATTCTTCTCACAATAATCATTTGAAAGCTTACACAGAATAAGCGATATAAATATCACAGAAAGATTTGCCGTCAACCCGGTCTGATCACACCAAATCCGAGCGTGTGTACGCTTGTCCGACGGACAAAGTGCTACGCATGCTCAGAAGAAATTCTGTGACGGAAGCGCTCGGTCAGGTAAAACTACCTTTCCTAATCGACACAGCACATTCGTCACGCTGCAATGTTAAAATGTCTTTAATGCAGCGCATTCTCTTTTTCTTTACAATGCAACAAGAATGACATGTTTTAGCTGCTCCTATTCACCCGCACTTCTCACAAACTTACTTCTTTATTACTTTGCAGCATTTATACACTACATGTTTATTTTTACTCTGAACGGAAAAGAATCTTTGTTATTTTTTTACAATGATTTGTCTTTTTTTTTTTTTTTTTTTTGGGGAATACATATTTGAATGTTTTTTTTTTTTTTTTTTTGGAGGGGGGTTGTGTGTCTCAAATTACCAAAAACACATTATTTACATTTGTATTTCTTGCTTAAATTTACTAGGAGGTTGTTTGTTGTTGTTGCCCCTTGTTAATTCTACTTTAGGATTAGTGAAATGTACCAGCCTACTCCAAGAAAAACTGTCATTGTAGCAAAGTAAAACACAATAGTCAATGATTATTTCAAATCAAAAAAACCTTTATTTAGGTCACACCAACAAACCAAAGAGGAACGCAGCCATGGTGAAACTTGGGGAATTTGCAAAGTCTTGGCCCCCCACGGCAACCATCATTGTCCAAGCGTAGAAAATTGGGGGCCTGAGGAGTACGTATATTAAGGGGAGTGCAATCTGGTCGTGAAGTCCAAAGTATCCGGAACTGCAGCAGATGCCATCTAGGTCCCCAGGCTCTGGTACTACAAGAGGCTCCATCTTCTCTCACACCAGACTGATTGCAGGTCGTCACTCTCAGGTCTTCCTTCCACGCTTCCTTCCACGCTGTGGCTGTCGTGCTGGTGGGGTGGCAGAAGGAGGAGGAGGAGGAGGAGGAGGCGGAGCATGGTAACTATGGCAAACATGTGTGAGTGGGGTCATCTCCCCAGCCCTACCCTTATTTAGGACATGGAGGATGAGCCCCTCACACATGTTGCGTTGCCCCACCTCCATACCCATCATTTTTGTGACAACCACCGAGCCAAAGGTCTCCTCGTCGGCGGGTGTGGCATGTAGGGAGTCTGAAGCCTCTCTGATCATCCGGAGCGCTGACTGTGCCGCATAACCCCCCCTTCTCGCCCTTTTGTACGGAGGGCGGAGGGGAGGGGTTTGGGTGTCAGTCAGGCTCCGAGGCCTAGCCCCCTCTTGGCTGCCACTACCCAGCTGGTGGCTGCCACTAACCCCTGCCTCCTCCTGACTGCCACCTTCCACAGCCACCTCCTGGCTGAGGTCTTCCTGTGTAGGAAAAAGGGACATAGTTTCAGTTATTTGTTCATCAAACACACACAATTCTCATCTAGTGACTGTTGCAAAATGTTTACAAATAGAAAACCATACAATTCTCAGCCCAGCAGTTTAGATTCTGGCCCCAAATGTCTCCCACACCACTGTCTGTTGATATGTCAAACACGTTAGGAACTAAGCAATTGGCGATCCTGAATTAAGTGAACATCATTCATTATTCCCATAAATGGTAACAAAACTACTATACCTGGAACAAGCTGGGCTCCTCCACCTCTTCCAGACTGGAAGGCCCAGGTTGCTCCTCGGAAGCCTCATCAGGGGTGGGCTGTGCGCAAGGAAGCGTGGAAGGAGGAGTTGAGGTTGGCTCCGTGACATCAGCCTGGTCCTTCAGAAAATGGAGACTCTGATAGTACCAGAGCTTGGGGACATAGACCTCATCTGCTGAAGTTGCAGTTTCCTCAGACTTCACGACCTTCTTCCTCTCCCTGATATACGCACTCCTCAGGCTGCCAATTTTCTTTCTAATATCATCAACAGTTGCCGTGGGGAACCTTGGCTTGACAAATTCCACAAGTTCCTCCAGGGCTGCGTGCCTCTTTGGTTTGTTGGTGTAATGTGGGTGTATACCCTGCCACAATATGGGAAAATCCCTGTATTTGGCAATGAAGAGGGGGAGAAAACTCATGTCGTTGAATCCCTTCATATCAATCTCTGCAAGACACAACAACACACCAAACCCTATAAATTATGTCAGGCTAAACTCTCCTAATCTTCTCCATCAAGAAGCCTCAAGTTCAAATCAGTCTAGGCTAGTTATGTACCAACGTTAAATTGTACCTTCGTTTGTAGCGATCGTCTCGTGTGAGTTTTCTCTCCCCCTCGTCTCCCAGATCGTGGCTACGACACAGGCGTGTGACGTTTTATATACACTGCGCATGCTTCAAACTCCGCCCGCCCCTGACGATCTTTCTCGTCTATTCCCCACCCCTTCTCTTTACGGCGTAGTGGGGAGAGCACATGGCGGGGACACAGCAGGTGCGCCACAAATATCCCACCAACGAGGAGGAGGACGAGGAAAGTCCGGAGGCAGAAACGTCCCGATCCCGGAACCTGAAATTCAAGGCCTCCAATATGTCATTTGGAGAAATGTTGGAGATGGTGGACATATTAAAGAGGAGCGACTATGATGGGAAGTATGGGCCTTACCTCAACCCCAATGTCCGCAAGGCCAAGATCATGTCTAAAGTTGTGAGAAGGCTGTACAATAATTTTGGGGTACAACGATCCAAGGAGCAACTCAGGAAACGCTGGTCAGACCTGAAACTGAGGGAGGCCGATCAGTACAGAAAGATCAAGAGAATTCTTCAAAAAAGTAAGTAGTTGTGTTTTGTGTTTGATTTCTTGCTTGCATACTGCTCCATTGTGTTTTGATTTTTACCAAGTTGTACATTCCAAAATGGCCACTTTCAGGTTCGTCTGTGCATTCGATCGTACTCAGCCTCGATCTTTCTGCCACTGTCATGGTCGTGTGTGTGTGCATTCGATCGTACGCAACCTCGATCGTTCGGCCACTTATAATACGATGTTTGGTGTTTTTTTGGGGAAAGGAAGTTTGTTCTCACTAGAAATGTCATCAAGAATGTAAAGCCAATTTATTCAATGTAAAGGAGAGGTCACTCAGTAGCTGTTTACCCATCTGGACTCTAGAGCACTAGTGCTGGGACACCCAAACCCCCTTTTTATTATGCTTTTCCACACATGTGCTCCAGTGGATACTAGAGGGGGGTCTCCATCACACAAACTTCTACCAAAAAGCTAGTCAGTTTAGCACCTTTACAAAGTGACTTCATTCATGTAGTTGACATTTGTAACTGGCCAAACTAAAATAGTGTCCGTCACTTTCAAGCAATGTTTGTCATTTCCTATTTCTGCCCTCAATAGCTTGTGTTGCTAAATCTTCCTTTTGGACATTCTCATAGGGGAGCGAAAACTTGGGCCGTCTGAGGAAACCCCCAAACCAACACCTACCAAAAAAGGGGAAAGAGCAGAAGCAGAGGAGGAGGAGGAGGAGGAAGGAGAGATCATCGAACTTGGAGAAATTGTCACCACAACAGGTGAGTGTGGGAGAACACAGCTACTGGTAAGCTAATCCATGTATGGCTGCCTCATTTCCAACACCCCATTTTTGTTTGTTTGTGGTTTTTAGGTGACGTGGATGTTGTGGAAGAAAAATCGCACTTTACCACAGAGAGTGCCCACGTACTCATCGGAGAGATAATGGTCTGCAATAGAGATCTAGATTACATAAAGCAAAACATCAATGATGTTCAACAAAAATTGAAGAACATCATTGATGTTTTAGGAAAAATATGAAAACGCACCAAGTAATTAACACACATTTGTGCCAGCTTCAGAACACATTTGCAACTTAAAAACTGTCTGAAATTTGGAACATGCACACATTGTGTCCACATGTGCTAGCTCCCACCATGGTGGATGAATGGCAACGTTTTTTTGGGGGTGCAAACACTTTACGAACTACGAAAGTGGTTGTGGTGAAGGGGTTGCACCCCCAAAAAACGTCCATTCATCCCCATGATGGAAAATGGCACTTTTGAAGCTTCTAGGCATGTGTTTTACCATCTAATGACCATTTTCAGTCCCAAATTGTGTGCATGTTCCAAATTTCCACTTTTCGGGGGTGACCCCCCCATGTGATGAAGGCAAGATCAAACACACTTTGAACATATAGTCATGTCTGATCTTGTCTTCACTTTACAAAGTTGAACTTTCCAAGTTCCTAGGTTCTGTTTTGCTCCATGCCTGGTTTTACCAATTGCGGAATGTTTGTAAACAATGTTGTAAATAACCAAGATGTTGTCAGTTTTGGCGTGAAGATTGTAAACGCACTTGGGAATGTTTTCCTAGTAAACTTTTATTTTTCTAAATGTGTGGCTTCCTTATTTAAAAAACACAATGCATTATGTATGTAAAATGAAAAGGATATGGGGGGCAATGGGTGTTATTTACTAAAGGCAAATCCACTTTGCACTCCAATTTTCTTTCCCGGGGAACTTTTTCAATGCACTTGTAGAGCATAGCGGATTTGACTTATGTAAATGACACCCACAGTGCTTTGTACGAAAACACGGAGCACAGCATTTTGGAGAATACACACATGTCAGACCTGGTGATGAAAAGGAGTATTTTGGGTGTCAGTTATGCAGTACAAACCTTCTCTAGACCAAAGATTAGGTAGCAAACACACAACATGAGAATAATCTTTTTGGGAAGAAGAGACTGTTACCTCCTTTTGCCCAGAAAGTGCATTCCCACTGTCGAAGGCAAAGGGAAAAAATGTCAAAGTAAAATAAGCTAAAAAGAAGACTGAAATGACATGAAATCATAGGTTGGTTAAAATATCAGATTTATTAAAAAATGCCTCTCACACATCGTCAGGCAGAGCAATGGCCCCCCTACCCACAAAGTACTGCATATATTGGTCCCGGACCACACGGGCATTTAGAGGGGGCAAGCCTGGACGTGCCACTCGAAGGGCTGTGAGTTCGGCATTTGGAGGGCCCTCCACATCTGGGCCAACGGGCACCACATAGTTCCTGTTATGTCTTTTGAGGAAGTTGTGCAATATGCAACAGGCAAGAACTATGTGGTTCAGTTTGTATTCCGCCAAGTTAAATGCCGTCAGGAACAGGCGGAAGCGGCTGGCCAGGATGCCAAAAGCGTTCTCCACAACTCTTCTGGCTCTGGACAGCCTGTAGTTGAAGACCCTCTGGTCCGGGGTGAGGGTCCTCATCGGGAACGGCCTCATCACATGGGGAGTCAACGCAAACGCTTCATCTGCGACAAAGACGAAGGGGAGTCCTTCGGCATTCTCCTCTGGAGGTGGCAAGCACAGACTGCCACTTTGGAGACGCCAGTAGAACTCCGTGTGCGTAATGGCCCCACCATCCGATATCCGGCCGTTCATCCCCACGTCCACATACATAAACTCGTATGTTGCCGACACCACCGCCAACATCACTACACTATTAAACCCTTTATAATTATAATAGTAGGACCCCGAGTTGGGCGGTGGGACGATGCGGACGTGTTTCCCATCAATTGCCCCTCCGCAGTTAGGAAAGTCCCAACGGCTGGCAAAGTGGGAGGCCACAGTCTGCCATTCCTGTGGCGTGGAAGGGAACTGTGGAGTGAAACAAGAAAAAAAAATTAGTCACTTTGCACCTAAACATTGCAAGCAGATTAGACAATCAACATCTTGGAACAAGAGCATTGTCTAAAATTGGAGGCTGGAAAGTATTTGCACAGAAAAGTAGAGGCTCCCCTTCACAGATTACTCACCCCCCCCATCAATCCCCCCACTTCTGATGGGCCATTGGCAATAACTAGGGGTTTTGGGGGGGGGGGGGGGTGGTGGACAGCTAACCCTCTGCACTTCATTGATTGGCAAATGGCTCAATAATGTGGGCTAGTTTGGCCAGACCCTCTGTACTTAACACTATTGGCAGGCCACAGGAAAGATCAAATAACATTTCAACCCCCCCCCCCCCCCCCCCCCCCCAAAAAAGGCAGGCACAGTGTGACATTATTAAATTACCAAGCAAGCTAATAGGAGGGAAAGAAGACAAAAAAATAGGAAATGGAATGTATGGAGGCAGTCCCTTGCACTACATGCTTTGCTGAATTCATCCCTAAAGATGCGCACTATAAAGAGGTAGGTATATAGTGTGTATGGACCTTGGGAAAGCCAGCAGATAAAGGATTGGTACCATCTGACAGAGCAGTTGGGGGAGGGGGTTCCTAATGAGTTTGCCCCCCCCCCCCACCAAAAGAACAAAAAAAGGGGGCTCTACATGAAGTAAACCACACAGCAAACATTTGTGCATATTTTCGGGGGTGTTTGGGGGAAAACAATACTATGCAGCAGACAAAAGACATTGCTTAAGTGACTAGGCCATAGGTGTCTATTGGGGCAGAAGAGCATGCTGGTGAGGTAAGTGAAGGGAAAAATGCATGAAGGAGAAAAGGGGCACAGCATATTAGAACATATTGCAATCATGGTAATTAGGGAAGGAGGTCAAAAATACAAGTCATTAGCAAACAGAGCATACATAGAAGGGAATAGTAAAGTAGAAATGTTACCTTAATATAGTCCTCCTGCAGGACCTGAATGATGGCAGAACAGGTCTCTGGAATAATGATTCCCAGGGCCTGGGGAGAGATACCTGAAGAGAACTTCAAATCCTGAAGACTTCTCCCTGTCGCCAAGTACCTCAACGTGGCAACAAGCCTCTGCTCCGGAGTAATGGCTTGTCTCATGCAGGTATCCTGCCGGCTGATAAAGGGGGTCAGCAAAGCCAAAAGACGGTGAAAATCGGGGTCCGTCATCCTGAGAAAGTTCCTGAAATCATCAGGATTATTCTCCCGGATCTCACGAAGCAAAGGCATGTGCGAGAACTGGTCACGCTGAAGCAACCAATTCTTGGTCCACATACTCCTCGTCACTCTGTTCATGGACGGGTCTTGGGTCAAAGCTAAAAGCCCGACACCAATTCCGCGTACAGCACGAACTCGGCGACGAGTACGCACGGGAAACATCGCTCAGAAGGTCACAAAAGGTCGGCTGGTCAGAACGGACAAACAGAAAGCACCGATAAACAGCAAGGCCTGAAAGAACGAAGTGAATACCAGCAACGAGCAGACAATAAGCAGTGCAAATCAAAGCGTCCTATATCAAGATATAGGCCGCAATGACCAACAAATGCGAACTGACTACACGCACTAATAAACAGATACGCACGACAAGCACAAACTGAAGAGCAGTAACGATCTGAGTCAGAAAACTGAGAAGCGCGAATCTTAAGTCACCAAACTTCCACTAACTCTCGATAAACACGGGATCAGCAGAAGGAGCCCAACGGGTGCCTGACGTGGTGCTGAACTTCCCTTTTGTAATCTCGTGGACGACGACTTACGTCACGACGTTCTTCCGGACCGGATATTCCGACAACTTTGTCCGACCGTGTGTACGCAACGCCAACATCGGACAAAGTACGTCGGACAAAGTCCGACTGACCTGGTCCGCGGATTGTCCGAGCGTGTGTATGGGGCTTTATCATAAAATCAAAAACACTGAAATTTGCCCAGTTGCAGAATTGTCGCTGTCGTTACTTTCAGTGTTTGATGACGAATTTCCCCACAAATCACTATCGCTCAATTCTGCAAATGATTCTAATTTATTATCGCTGTATAAAACTGCTGTATAAAACTGCTTTTGATGTAAAGGGACACTTTTTGGTTGCTATGGACAATCTCAAGTTTCCAGGCAGAAAGAACAGTATTTATAATATAAAACTGCATGCAGGGCACTGGGCAAACCACTAGGGACAAAAGGGGTGGTGAAATAATGTGATACAGTAATGTAATCTGTAAGAGTACAGTGTACTGTATGTATTGTGTGTTTTCCACTTTTTGAATTTGGTGGCGTGCTCTGTCCCCGTGCATCGCAACACTCGCAGTGAACGGAGCTCGGCACTGTGATAGATCCAGCGGAGGACGGCTCGCACACAGAGCGGGGAGACATCGCAGGATCCCGGGGACAAAGTAAGTAACTTTGCCTGGATCCTGCGATCCCGAGTGTGGCACGGGGTTACCGCTTTTGGTACTGAAAATCCACCCCGAGCCACATTCGGGATTACCGCTAAGGAGGTTAAAGAAAACCTCTTTGGAAAAATATAGTGGTTTCCACAGCTGACTTCTAAAAATGCTAGTGAAGTAACATTAGCAAGTGGATTCTGTCAAGTTCAGTGACTTGGGAAAGTATCGAAAGCTCAGTATATAACAGCCAGGAAACTAGCATTTTCAGTGGAAGATCTGCAATGACAACCTCCATATTTCTCATACCCCAATTTACTTCAGAAAAATCGTTATCAAAGCCCCTAGGGGAGATGAAGACTTATCCTATCCATAATCCAAAATAAAATGGAGTTTCAAATATACTGTAATTAAGGACATTAGGGGAAGACCAAGAAAAAGAACCTATTTACACAGTTTCTCTTTAATACCTGAACAGTCACAATGTATCAATGAAAAATTAAACATCGATGGGATTAGAGTCTCTATAATATCTGTAGTGCAGAATTCTGTATGTGTTGACCATCAAAAGAACCAGAAAAATGTAGGGGTGAAGTGGTACTTTTAATTGGCTAAGTAGATTAAAATTGCAAGTTTCCGAGGCGGCTCATATCTCTTCATCAGGTATAGTATCATGCTGACTTTAAAGGTTGAAATTTTAATTTACTCAGCCAACAAAACGCATTGCTGGCACTCTCCATTTTCCTGCTTTTAACAGCCATATTGATTATTCTTTCTTTGCTCCTTTCTAAAACAGCCTTATACAGTGCTTGTATTCTAGAATCTACACACCATCCTGTACGTCTCCTACCATTTATCAGTTCAAAAGAATAAATTTTCAGTTCAATCCACTATGTTTAATAAGTGACACCACCTTTCCATCATATACACATTCCCTAACATCTTGCCTAAAAGTTTCTTCTAGTGTCCTGTATATATTATGATATAAGTTCTTGACCCCTGTGACGGACCTCGTACCCAAGATGTCCGCCGTAACTGCTTCTCTGTCCGGTACCACACAATCCAAGACCCCCTTAGCTTACCCAGTCACCAGACAACACCAGTGTAGGCTACATCAGGAATGACTCTTTATTTGACATGTCACACTTATATACAGTTGACAGATGACTCAAGCCTAACCTAATTAACATGAGCTAATTATCTTAATCAACACTGGGCTCCTTCATTCAATTGCAGGGTTAATTAGCACACACAACAATAGGTGAAACACTTCTACAAGCCAGACTATACTCAATTACATAACACAGGTGGCTGGAGTTCATGAGTCATGACATTAGCGTCTCTTGCTAATATGCCAAATACACATACAGATTCTATGTGTATTGGGGGGCCAGCATGGACCTGAATCCAAGTATCACCAGCTCAGGGGTCCCAGGCTTGCAGCTCAAAGAGCACTGTTCCCCCAAATGCCAGGGCCCATAATCGTAAGGCAACAGGCTCGCACTCAGTCCCCTCCAACAGCCCGTGTCCCGGCTAGGTCCGTCACAACCCCTTTTTCTTATTTTGTTATGCCTGTTTGCTAATGTTTTACTCATTTACAGGGCTTAGCAAGATATTTCTGATGCGTAACTAAATGTTAACAGCAGTAAAACTATTTAATAATTTTATTATGTGATCATTTAACCGCTTCAGCCCCGGAAGAATTTACCCCCTACCTGACCAGAGCAGTGTTTGCGATTCGGGACTGCGTTGCTTTAACTGACAATTGCGCGGTCGTGCGACGCGGCTCCCAAACAAAATTGACGTCCTTTTTTTCACACAAATAGAGCTTTCATTTGGTGGTATTTGATCACCCCTGCGGTTTTTTTATTTTTTGCACTAAAAACAAAAAAAGAGCGACAATTTTATATAAAAAAAACACATAATTTTTTTAATTTTTTTTTTACATATTCCTATAATAAATATCCCCCAAAAATATATAAAAAAACGTTTTTTCCCTCAGTTTAGGCCGATATGTATTCTTCTACATATTTTTGGTTAAAAAAATCGCAATAAGTGATTATTGATCGGTTTGTGCAAAAGTTATAGCGTTTACAAAATAGGGGATAGTTTTATGGCATTTTTATTAAAAAATATTTTTTTTTCAAATGGTGGCGATCAGTGATTTTTATCGTGACTGCGACATGGTTGACACTTTTTTGGGACCATTGTCATTTATACAGCAATCAGTGCTATACAAATGCACTGATTCCTGTGTAAATGACACTGGCAGTGAAGGGGTTAACCACTTGGTGGAAGTGTAGGGGATAAGTGTGTCCTAGGGGCGTGTTTCTAACTGTGGGGGGCATGGCTGTGTGTGACACATCACTGATCTCTGCACCGATCACAGGGAGCAGAGATCAGTGACACTGTCACTAGGCAGAATGGGGAGATGCTTGTTTACATCAGCATCTTCCTGTTCTTCCTCCCCGTGAGGCCGCGGGACCTGTAACCTGACTCACAGACCTTGCCGCGGGCGCGCGCTGGCCGCCTCTTAAAGGGCAATGTACAGGTACGTGATTCTGCCTGTACAAGCCCTTCTGCAGCAGTACATCTGAGTGAGGCGGTCTGCAAGCGGTTAATAATATAATCAAAAGTATCACTGCAACTTAAAGAGTAACTCCACTTTTGTTGAAAAAAAAACAACATTCCCCTCTGGGTGATCTATGTACATTGCAAGGATTTTCAAAAACTTGCAGATTCCTACCTTTTTTTTATTCTGAAGAAATAGCTGTTTGTTTGTCTGTGTCCATGAGTGAATCTGTATGGGAGTGGTTTTATAATTATCAATCACCTGTAGGGCAATAATGAGGAAAGTGGCAGGGTCCGCATCCCTTTAGACATGACTTCTCTTTGAGAGTATCTCACCAAAAATTATATTTTTTGTTTTAGGGGATGCTCAAAATTTGACTTGCATCATAGTGCAGACTTCTGTGAAAATCAGTAATCCAATCACACAAGTAGGAAATGATAGTTCAAGGGGGCCTTCTGTACACCATCTGTGTACAGAACACCTCCAGCTAGCCATATTGCATTGCATTTTACAGAAAATGACAGGCTGAAAATTGAAAAGGAAAGATAATTTTATTATCATTCAATTACAATATGACTTGTGTCACAATTGCATACGCTATATTATTATTTGCAAACTCTGGTTTTTAAAAATTCTAGGAATAAGGATATCATTTAGTGTCACTTTAACTCTGGGATACACAAATTATTTTTCAGAGTAGTTAATTTCCATCATTTAAATTTCTAATGCTACCTTTAAGATAATTAATGATTAGATCTAAACCTAATCACTGAAATATTATATAAGCTTTAACATTTTAATGTAATTTCAAAAGTTTACTTGGTCTTTCTTAGATATGCAGCTTTCAGTGAAATAACACCTGGCAATTATGTTATGAAGGTCCTTGTTAAAGGATAAGTTTACCTTTGGGAACATGTTACACGTTCCACCCATTTTTAGGGTTGAAAATGTGTTTATTGTCAATTTCACAAATATCACAAGGGACAACATAAAAGTTACAACTTAGTAACAACCGCTAGTAAACATAGGCAATGAGTCAGCCTGATGGCTATCGCCCATAGCTTGACTCCCACCAACAAACAATGTATTGTAAGAGTTGACAACTGTCGTCTGTTGCGAGGAGTAGTTCTAGCTGGAGAGCCTTGTTGTTCATAATAAAACTATATGGAGAAATAATTAGAAAATAAAAGGGGAGACCAAATCAGATAAAGGGGGGAAGTGACCCAAGTAAGGGCGTAGATAGAGTGAGAAAGGGAAGCAAAGAAGGGGAAAAAAGATTGTAGCGGGGAGAGAAAGCTGCTGGAGAGACACTTGTAGATAGAGGTAGATAATGGTCAGAGGGTTGGAACCCAATGGGTAGACACCTCAACCCTCCTTATGGTTAGGCTATGTATTAGGGTAACTCTGTCGGGGTCAAGAGCATAGTCGTGAGGCTATCTAAAGTGGAGAAGCGGAGCCAAATGGACCATAACACCTTGTACTTATCAAATGTGTCGTTGTCTAAGGCCAGCATCTCATAGTATTCTCATAGTATGGTTCATGATCGAGACCCATCGTGACAGAGGAGGAGTGGCGGTTGTTTTCCAAAATGATGGAATGAGCTGTCTTGCTGAAGACCTAACAAAACGGAGGAGATTCCGTTTCTGCTATGTTATAGACCCAGGGAGTATCGAGAGGAGGGCGATCATTGAGTTAGGTGATAAAGTTTCCTCATACATTTTATTCCACCCATTTTAAAGCCCCATACACACGGTCGGATTTTCGCATGGATTCTGTCCTATCGGACAATGTTGTCGAAAAATCCGACCGTGTGTAGGCACCATCGGACAGTGTACGTCGGATTGTCCTACGGACAAAGTCCTATCTCCTGCTGGATAGATTTTTTGACAACAAGGTCCGATCACACCAAATCCGATCGCGTGTATCGTAGTCCGACAGACAAAGTGCTACGCATGCTCAGAAGAAAGTCTGTGACGGAAGCGCTCGGTCAGGTAAAACTACCTTTCCTAATCGACACAGCATATTCGTCACGCTGCAATGTTAAAATGTCTTTAATGCAGCGCATTCTCTTTTTCTTTACAATGCAAGAAGAATGACATGTTTTAGCTGCTCCTATTCACCCGCACTTCTCCCAAACTTAGTTCTTTATTATTTTTCACGATTTCTACACTACATGTTTATTTTTACTCAGATCGTAAAAGAATCTTTGTTATATTTGTTGGATGATTTGTCATTTTAGTATTTTTTGTGGAATACATATTTTCAGGATATTTTTTTTTTTTTTTTTGAGGGGGGTTGTGTGTCTCAACTTAGCAAAACAACATTATTAACATTTGTATTTGTTGCTTAAATTTACTAGGAGTTTGTTGGTTGTTGGTGCCCCTTGTTAATTATACTTTATGATTAGTGAAATGTACCAGCCTACTCAAATAAAAACTGTCATTGTAGAAAAGTAAAACACAATAGGCAAGGATTTTTTCAAATCCAAAAAAACTTTATTTAGGTCTCAGCAACAAACCAAAGAGGAACGCAGCGATGAAGAAACTTGGGGAATTTGCAAAGCCTTGGACCCCCACGGCAACCATCATTTTTGAAGCTTCTAAAATTGGGGGCCTGAGGAGTACCTATCTAAATAATAAGGGAGTGCAATCTGGTCCTGAAGTCCAAAACATCCGGAACTGCAGCAGATGCCATCTAGGTCCCCAGGCTCTGGTCCTACGAGAGGCTCTGTGACAGACCTAGCCAGGACACAGGCTTTTTGAGAGGACTACATGCGAGCCCCCTGCCCACCGATCATGGGCCCTGGATTTTAAGGGGCACAGGGTGAAGGAGAACATTCAATGCTGTATATATGTGTATATATATATATAATGTGTGTGGTCTTATGCTGTTGGGACATACACTCTGATGCTAGTGTCATGAACTCAAGATGTTAATTGAGTTAGTTGATCCCATTGTCCTCTGCACAATGCAGGAGACGCTCCGTCTGTTACTGGTGGTCTCCTGCTATTGTGATGAGATGTCTTGTGGTGGTAATTATGATAATTTATAATCAACTGTGTTTAGCTCGGTGACCACAAGTCTGACTTGTAGTGAAATCCTGAGTCACATCAGCTGCTTAAAGGAATTAGCTAATTAGTTTATGTTAAAGGGGGATTCCACCCTAAAGTGGAACTCCCGCTTTTCGGAACCCTCCCCCCCTCCGGTGTCACATTTGGCACCTTTCAGGGGGGAGGGGGGTGCAGATACCTGTCTAAGACAGGTATCTGCACCCACTTCCGGGCATAAACTCCCACGGGAGTTTACGTCACCTCCTGTCCCGGCGCGCTGTCTGCCGGGACACACACGTGACCCGGCAGACGGCGCTGAGGATTCTCATTGCGCCGCGCGACTCGCGCATGCGCAGTAGGGAATCGGGAAGTGAAGCCACTTCCTGATTCCCTCACCGAGAATGGCGCCGGCTACAGCAGGGAGCCGAGCGATCGATCGGCCTCTGCTGCCGACACCGCTGGACCCTGGAACAGGTAAGTGTCCATTTTTTAAAAGTCAGCAGCTGCAGTATTTGTAGCTGCTGGCTTTTAAATTTTTTTTTTTCAGTACAATCCCGCTTTAAGTTGTTACAAGTGTATTGTTAGAATAATATGAGCAGGAGGGGGGATCTCCTCTTCTACTGTATATAAATGTCATCTTTGTAATAAATCTTCAGTCCATGTTGGCACCAAGCAAGTGTTGTCTCGTTTGGTGCTTGGGAGCGGTTGGAATATCTTATACCTATATCCAGACTGTGAGGAAGTGATATATGACGAACACACTCAAGAGGAGTGTAGGGACGTTCCGTCACATTGTTGGCAAGCAGTGGGACCATACTTCCTGCAGTCTGGGACATCCAAACCTCCACCTGGATCCAAGGTCCGGATAGCAGGAGAGGAGGAGAGGTACAGATACCAGCCGCCATGGAAGAGGAATTCAGGAGGAGGTTGCGAGAGATGCAGCTACAGCACAGAGGACCAGTATCAGAGCAGGTCCTGCTGGGATGGTTTGATTCTATTTGCTGCGAACTCTGGAAGGAAGCGCTAGCCTGTGAGCGGCGTCACCAGGGAAAAGTTCTCCCCTCCACCCAGGAAAGGTACTGGTCGCAGTATGGATTGCGGGTGCTGTTTTTGGGAGAGAAACCTCACAAGGAGCAGACAGCTGAATTAAGCAGGCTGGTCTGGGCAGAGATGAAGCTGGATGAGAGTTACAGAGCCCTCCGGTGGCATGTATCCCAAGCATGTCCTTGGATAGCAGATGACAGCCCAACGGAAGGCTTAAGCTACGGCGGCCTGGGACTGTTGTATGTGAAGCTGACAGGGAAATCATGGATTTCAGAAAAGGGCTACTGAACGTCTCGGAAGTGCACTGGGCACTGGAAGATTTGGAGTTTCTGGCCGATCAGGAATGGGAGCTGGAGATGGCCTACAGACATCTCCTAGACTCTGCTCAGTGCCAGGGCTGGGCTCCCTTTGCCTGGGACTATACGGAACTACCAGTGGACAACTCTGAAATCCTGGCTGAAGAGTCAGCAATGTGGCAGAGTAACAGTGTGCTTTGCCAACCTGCCCCTGCAGCTATGGACGCGGAGGTCTTATGGCGGATGCAGCAAGTGCTGACTGACCTTGATGATCCTGTTTCTGCATGGGATGATCTTGGATGGAGGAAGGTGCCTGTCCAGCAGCATGCCAGAGAATCGGCAGTGGAAAATCTGGAAATTGCCATCCCCAAAGCTGAAGTGCTGACAACCGGCCAGAGCTCGGCCAACCTCTGCTCAGCACTGATAGCATCTTCTGGGTTCCATGGACAGGAGATGGTGAACCTATATCCCCAGACACCAGTTGCAGAGACTGGGGATTTGATAGACTTTTCTGCTGAGGAAAAACAACCTGATGAGCCTCCAGCAGAAGAGCTGGTATTAGGGCCGAACTTCACTGTGCTCTGCCCAGCACCAACGCCAGTATCCATGGAGTTGCAAGGAACCTCCCCAGCTGAAGCTCTGGTCACTGAACAGAGGGTCCAAGACCTCTGTCCCATACCTGTGGCAGTTCTGGAGGCCCAGGGTGAGGAGGTGGTGGTCACTCCCGAGCAGCAGCTCAGGACCCAAGGAGAGAATGCAATCTGCACTTCACATCTGCAGCTTGATCTGGTGTCAGTGGATGGGCCTGTGGTCTCCACTAACAGAAAACCAGCAGAAGTGCTGGCAACCGGGCAGAGTGCTACCAACCTCTGCCCAGCACCGGTAACAGCTGCGGAGTTCCAGGGAGCTGGGGCAGTCGGCCTCTCTCCCCAACAGTTAGCTGGAGCAGATGATGTAGGGAAGCTCCTACGCCCAGCTGAACTGCTGGCAACGGAACAGAGCGCTGCTGGCCTCTGCCCTCAACTGACACAGAACAGATTTCCTGTAAAGGTGGATGGGAATTCAGTCTCCACCTGTATACCCCAGGGATGCTGGGCAGTAGGCCCATATGCCCAACAGCATGACAGACTGAGCCCAGTCACCCTGTCTTCTCTCCAGCGGCTGAAAAGACTCCAGGGAGGAGGGCCAGTCCAGGCCTCTCCCCAGCGGCAGATATGTTCTTTGAGAGAGGCAGAGGTTGGCTGGGTGAGTGCTCTGTTTGAAACAATTTGTTTGGGGTACTGTGTGGGTACAGGCATTAGAGGACTGGAACTATGGACTAACTTCAGAGTCAACCCGTCTGGGGTCTCCTCCTGTGTTAGTCTCCTGCCGAAAGGGGAGAAATGTGACAGACCTAGCCAGGACACGGGCTTTTTGAGAGGACTACATGCGAGCCTCCTGCCCACCGATCATGGGCCCTGGATTTTAAGGGGCACAGGGTGAAGGAGAACATTCAATGCTGTATATATGTGTATATATATAATGTGTGTGGTCTTATGCTGTTGGGACATACACTCTGATGCTAGTGTCATGAACTCAAGATGTTAATTGAGTTAGTTGATCCCATTGTCCTCTGCACAATGCAGGAGACGCTCCGTCTATTACTGGTGGTCTCCTGCTATTGTGATGAGATGTCTTGTGGTGGTAATTATGATAATTTATAATCAACTGTGTTTAGCTCGTGACCACAAGTCTGACTTGTAGTGAAATCCTGAGTCACATCAGCTGCTTAAAGGAATTAGCTAATTAGTTTATGTTAAGTTGTTACAAGTGTATTGTTAGAATAATATGAGCAGGAGGGGGGATCTCCTCTTCTACTGTATATAAATGTCATCTTTGTAATAAATCTTCAGTCCATGTTGGCACCAAGCAAGTGTTGTCTCGTTTGGTGCTTGGGAGCGGTTGGAATATCTTATACCTATATCCAGACTGTGAGGAAGTGATATATGACGAACGCACTCAAGAGGAGTGTAGGGACGTTCCGTCACAGGCTCCATCTTCTATCAGACCAGACTGAATCCAGGTCGTCACTCTCAGGTCTTCCTTGTACGCTTCCTTCCACGCTGTGGTGCTGGTGGGGTGGCAGAAGGAGGAGGAGGAGGAGAAGGAGGCGGAGCAAGGTGACTATCGCAAACATGTGTGAGGGGAGTCATCCCCCCAGCCACCCCCTCATTTAGGACCTTGAGGATGACATCCTCACACATGCTGCGTTGCCCCGCCTCCATACCCATCATTTTTGTGGCAACCAAGGAGCCAAAGGCCTCCTCGTAGGTGGGTGTGGCATATAGGGAGGCTGAAGCATCTCGGATCAGCTGGAGCGCTGACTCTCCCACCTCCCCCATCCTTCTCGCCCTTCTGTAGGGAAGGCGGAGGGGAGGGACTTGGGAGTCAGTCAGGCTCCTACGCCTACCCCCCTGTTGGCTGCCACTACCCACCTCTTGGCTGCCACTAACCCCTGCCTCCTCCTGACTGCCACATTCCACAGCCACCTCCTGGCTGAGGTCTTCCTGTGTATGAAAAAGGGACATAGTTTCAGTTATTTGTTCATCAAACACACACAATTTTCATCTAGTGACTGTTGCACAATGTTTACAAATCGAAAACCATACAATTCTCAGCCCTGCAGTTTAGATTCTTGCCCCAACTGTCTACAACACTACTGTCAGTTGATATGTCAAACACGTTAGGAACTAAGCAATTGGGGATCCTGAATTAAGTGAACATCATTCATTATTCTCAAAAATGGTTACAAAACTACTATACCTGCCACAAGCTGGGCTCCTCCACATCTTCCAGACTGGAAGGCCCAGGTTGGTCCTCGAAAGCCTCATCAGGGGTGGCGTGCATGGAAGGACGCGTGCAAGGAAGAGTCGAGAGTGACTTCCTGACATTAGCCTGGTCTTTGAGAAAATGGAGCCTGTCATAGTATCAGAGCGTGGGGACATAGACCTCATCTGCTCCAGCTCCAGATGCTTGGGACTTCAGGACCTTATTGCGCTCCCGGAAATAGGTACTCCTCAGGTTGGCAATTTTTATTCTTAAGGTCTCCACGGTTGCCGTGGGGAACCTTGGCTTTACAAATGCCACAAGTTTCTTCATGGCTGCGTACCTCTTTGGTCTGTTGCTGTAGTCTCGGTGTTTCGCCTGCCATAATAGGGGCATTTCCCGATATTTATCAATGAAGAGGGGGAGAAAACTCATATGGTTGAAGCGGTCCATAATCTCTGCAAGACAAAACACCACACAAAACACTATAAATTAGGTCCGGCTAAACTCTCCTAATCTTCTCCATAAAGAAGCCTCAAATCAGTCTAGGCTAGTTATGTACCAACGTCAAATTGTACCTTCGTTTTAGTGATCGTCTCATGCGTGAGCTTTCTCTCCCCTCGTCTCACAGATCGTGGCTACGACACATGCGTGTGACGTTTTATATACAGTGCGCATGCGTCAAACTCCGCCCGCCCCTGACGATCTTTCTCGTCTATTCCCCACCCCTTCTCTTTACGGCGCAGTGGGGAGAGCACATGGCGGGGACACAGCAGGTGCGCCCGAAATATTGCAGCAACGAGGAGGAGGACGAGGAAAGGCCGGAGGCAGAAACGTCACGATCCCGGAGCCTGAAATTCAAGGCCTCCAATATGTCATTTGGAGAAATGTTGGAGATGGTGGACATATTAAAGAGGAGCGACTATGATGGGAAGTATGGGCCTTACCTCAACCCCAATGTCCGCAAGGCCAAGATCATGTCTAAAGTTGTGAGGAGGCTGTACAATCATTTTGGGGTACAACGATCCAAGGAGCAACTGAGGAAACACTGGTCAGACCTGAAACTGAGGGAGCCCGATCAGTACAGAAAGATCAAGCGAGGTCTTCAAAAAAGTAAGTAGTTGTGTTTTGTGTTGGATTTTTGGCTTGCATACTGCTCCATGTGTTTGTATTTTTACAAAGTTGTACATTAGAAAATGGCCACTTTCATGTTCGTCTGTGCATTCGATCGTACTCAACCTCGATCTTTCTGCCACTGTCATGTTCGTGTGTGTGTGTGTCCATTCGATCGTACTCAACCTCGATCGTTTGGCCACTTATAATACAATGTTTGTTGTTTTTTCTGGTCAAAGGAAGGTTTGTTCTCACTAGAAATGTCATCAAGAATGTAAAGCCAATTTATTCAATGTAAAGGAGAGGTCACCCAGTAGCTGTTTACCCATCTGGACTGTAGAGCACTAGTGCTGGGACACCCAAACCCACTTTTAATTATGCTTTTCCACACATGTGCTCCAGTGGATACTAGAGAGGGGTCTCCATCAGACAAACTTCTACCAAAAAGCTAGTAAGTTTATCACCTTTACAAAGTGACTACATTCATGTTGGTGTCATTTGTAACTGGGCAAACAAAAATATTGTCCCTCACTTTCAAGCAATGTTTGACATTTCCTATTTCTGCCCTCAATAGATTGTGTTGCTAAATCTTCCTTTTGTACCTTCTCATAGGGGAGCGAAAACTCGTGACGTCTGAGGAAACCACAAAACCACAAAACCACAAAACCAACACCTCCCAAAGAAGGGGAAAGACCAGAAGCAGAGGAGGAGGAGGAGGAAGGAGAGATCCTAGAAATTGGAGAACTTGTCACCACAACAGGTGAGTGTGGGAGAACACAGCTACTGGTAAGCTAATCAATGTATGCCTGCCTCATTTCCAAGACACATTTTTGTTTTTTTTGGTTGTTTTTTAGGTGACGTGGATGTTGTGGCAGAAGAATCGCACTTTACCACAGAGAGTGCCCACGTCCTCATCGGAGAGATAATGGTCTGCAATCGAGATCTCGATTACATAAAGCAAAACATCAATGATGTTCAACAAAAATTGAAGAACATCATTGATGTTTTAGGAAAAATCTGAAAACGCACCAAGTAATTAACACACATTTGTGCCAGTTTCTGAACACATTTGCAACTTAAAACTGTGTGAAATTTGGAACATGCACACATTGTGTCCACATGTGCTAGCTCCCATCATGGTGGATGAATGACAACGTTTTTTTGGGGGTGCAAACACTTTCCGAACTACGAAAGTGGTTGTGGTGAAGGGGTTGCACCCCCAAAAAACGTCCATTCATCCCCATGATGGAAAATGGCACTTTTGAAGATTCGATGCATGTGTTTTACCATCTAATGACCATTTTCTGACCCAAATTGTGTGCATGTTCCAAATTTCCACTTTTCATGTGATGAAGGCAAGATCAAACACACTTTGAACATATAGTCATGTCTGATCTTGTCTTCACTTTAGATAGTTGAACTTTCCTAGTTCCTATGTTCTGTTTTGCTCCATGCCTGGTTTTAACAAATGCAGAATGTTTGTAAACAATGTTGTCAAGAACCAAGATCTTGTCAGTTTTGGCAAGAAGTTTGTAAATGCACTTGTGAATGTGTTGCAAGTAAACTTTTTTATTTTCTAAATGTGTGGCTTCCTTATTTCAAAACAAAAAAGCATTATGTATGTCAAATGTAAAGGATATGGGGGGCAATGGGTGTTATTTGCTAAAGGCAAGTCCAGTTTGCACTGCAAGTTTCTTTTCCAGGGCACTTTTGCAATGCACTTGTAGAGCATAGTAGATTTGACTTATGTAAAAGACACCCACAGTGATTTGTTTGAAAACACGTAGCACATCATTTTTGGTAATACACACATTTCTGTCATGGTGATGAAAAGGTGTATTTTGGGTGTCAGTTATGCACTACAAACCTTCTCTAGACCAAAGATTAGGTATCAAACACACAACATGAGAAGAATCTTTTTGGGAAGAAGAGACTGTTACCTCCTTTTGCCCAGAAAGTGCATTCCCACTGTTGAAGCTAAAGGGCAAAAATGTATATCTCAAAGAAGCTAGAATATGGAAATGACCAGAAAACATAGGTTTGGTAACAAAATATATTTATTTTAAAATGCCTCTCACACATCGTCAGGCAGAGCAATGGCCCCCCTACCCACAAAGTACTCCATATATTGCTCGCGGACCGCGCAGGCATTTAGAGGGGGCAAGCCTGGACGTGCCGCTTGAAGGGCTGTGAGGTCAGCATTGGAAGGGCCCTCCACATCTGGGCCAACGGTCACCACATAGTTGGTGTTGTGTCTTTTTAAAAAGTTGTGCAATATGCAACAGACAAGAACTATATGGTTGAGTTTGTATTCCGCCAAGTTAATAGCCGTCAAAAACAGGCGGAAGCGGCTGGCCAGGATCCCGAAGGTGTTCTCCACCACTCTGCGGGCTCTCGACAGCCTGTAATTGAAGACCCTCTGGTCTGGGGTGAGGGTCCCCATCGGGAAGGGCCTCATCAGATGGGGAGTCAACGCAAACGCTTCATCTGCGACAAAGACGAAGGGGAGTCCTTCAGCATTCTCCTCTGGAGGTGGCAAGCACAGACTGCCACTTTGGAGACGCCAATAGAACTCTGTGTGCGCAATGGCACCACCATCCGAGATCCCGTTCATCCCCACGTCCACATACATAAACTTGTATGTCGCCGACACCACCGCCAACATCACGACACTATTAAACCCCTTGTAATTATAATAGTAGGACCCCGAGTTGGGGGGTGGGACGATGCGGACGTGTTTCCCATTAATTGCACCTCCGCAGTTAGGAAAGTCCCAACGGCTGGCAAAGTGGGAGGCCACAGTCTGCCATTCCTGTGGCGTGGAAGGGAACTGTGGAGTGAAACCAGAAAAAAAAAATTAGTCACTTTGCACATAAACATTGCAAGCAGATTAGACACTAAACATCTTGAAACAAGATCAGACTTTTACATTTAAAGCTGGAAAGTATTTGCAACGCAAAGTAGAGGGTCCCCCTAGCAGATGACTCACCCCCCATCAATCGCCCCACTTCTGATGGGCCATTGACAATAACTAGGGTTTGGGGGGGGGGTTGTGGACAGGTAACCCTCTGCACTTCATTGATTGCCAAATGGCTCAATAATGTGTGCTAGTTTGGCCAGACCCTCCTTACTTAACACTATTGGCAGCCCACAGGAAAGATAAAATAACATTCAAAATCCCCCTCCCCCCAAAAAAAGGAACGCACATTTGGACATTCTGAAATTACCTAGCAAGCTAATAGGAGGGAAAGAACACCAAAAAAGAGGAAATGGAAAGTATGGAGGCAGCCCTTTGCACTACATGCTTTGCTGAATTCATCCCTAAAGATGCCCATTATAAAGAGGTAGGTATATAGTGTGTATTGACCTTGGGAAAGCCAGCAGATAGAGGATTGGTACCATCTGACAGAGCAGTTGGGGGAGGGGGTTCAGAATGAATTTGGCACCCCCCCCCCCCCCACCAACAAAAAGGGAAAAAAAAGGGGCTCTACATGAAATAAACCACACAGCAAACATTTGTGCATATTTTCGGGGGTGTTTGGGGGAAAACAATACTATGCAGCAGACAAAATGCATTGCTTAAGTGACTAGGCCATAGGTGTCTATTGGAGCAGAAGAGCATGCTGGTGAGGTAAGTGAAGGGAAAAATGCATGAAGGAGAAAAGGGGCACAGCATATCAGAGCATATTGCAATCATGGTAATTAGGGAAGTAGGTCAAAAATAGAAGACATTAGCAAACAGAGCATACATAGAATGGAATAGTAAAGGAGAAATGTTACCTTAATATAGTCCTCCTGCAGGACCTGGATGATGGCAGAACAGGTCTCTGGAATAATGATTCCCAGGGCCTGGGGAGAGATACCTGAAGAGAACTTCAAATCCTGAAGGCTTCTCCCTGTCGCCAAGTACCTCAACGTAGCAACAAGCCTCTGCTCCGGAGTAATGACTTGTCTCATGCAGGTATCCTGCCGGCTGATAAAAGGGGTCAGCAAAGCCAAAAGACGGTGAAACACGGGGGCCGTCATCCTGAGAAAGTTCCTGAAATCATCAGGTTTATTCTCCCGGATCTCACGAAGCAAAGGCATGTGCGAGAACTGATCACGCTGAAGCAACCAATTCTTGGTCCACATACTCCTCGTCACTCTGTTCATGGACGGGTCTTGGCTCAAAGCTAAAAGCCCGACACCAATTCCGCATACAGCACGAACTCGGCGACGAGTACGTACGGGAAACATCGCTCACAAAAGGTCGGCTGGTCAGAACGGACAAACAGAAAGCACCGATAAACAGCAAGGCCTGAAAGAATGAAATGAATACCAGAAACGAGCAGACAATAAGCAGTGCAAATCAAAGCGTCCTATATTAAGATATAGGCCGCAATGACCAACAAATGCGAACTGACTACACGCACTAATAAACAGATACGCACGACAAGCACAAACTGAAGAGCAGTAACGATCTGAGTCAGAAAACTGAGAAGCGCGAATCTTAAGTCCCCAAACTTCGACTAACTCGCGATAAACACGGGATCAGCAGAAGGAGCCCAACGGGTGCCTGACGTGGTGCTGAACTTCCCTTTTCTAGTCTCGTGGAAGACGACTTACATCGTGACGTTCTTGCAGACCGGAAATTCCGACAACGTTGTCCGACCGTATGTACGCAACACCAACATCGGACAAAGTACGGCGGACGTGATCCGACGGACCTGGTCCTCGGATAATCCGCACGTGTGTATGGGGGCTTACATTGGAGGTCAGTGGGAAGAATGTTCCTTACATTGGTGATCAGCAGGAAGAATGCTCCTTACATTGGAGGTCAGTGGGAAGAATGCTCCTTACATTGGAGATCAGTGGGAAGAATGCTCCTTACATTGGTGATCAGTGGGAAGAATGCCCCTTACACTGAAGGTCAGTGGGCAGAATGCTCCTTACATTGGAGATCAGTGGGAAGAATGCTCCTTACATTGGTGATCAGTGGGAAGAATGCCCCTTACACTGAAGGTCAGTGGGAAGAATGTCCCTTACATTGGTGGTCAGTGGGAAGAATGTTCCTTACATTGGTGATCAGTGAGAAGAATGTTCCTTACATTGGTGATCAGTGGGAAGAATGTTCCTTACATATGTGGCCAGTGGGAAGAATGCCCCTTACATTGGTGATCAGTGGGAAGAATGCTCCTTACATTGGTGATCAGTGGGAAGAATGCTCCTTACATTAGTGATCAGTGGGAAGAATGTCCCTTACATTGGTGATCAGTGGGAAGAATGTTCCTTACATATGTGGCCAGTGGGAAGAATGTCCCTTACATTGGTGATCAGTGGGAATAATGTTCCTTACATTGGGGGTCAGTGGGAAGAATGCTCCTTACATTGGTGATCAGTGGGAAGAATGCTCCTTACATTGGTGATCAGTGGGAAGAATGCTCCTTACATTGGAGGTCAGTGGGAAGAATGCCCCTTACATTGGAGATCAGTGGGAAGAATGCCCCTTACATTGGTGGTCAGTGGGAAGAATGCACCTTACATTGGTGATCAGTGGAAAGAATGTTCCTTACATATGTGGCCAGTGGGAAGAATGCCCCTTACATTGGTGATCAGTGGAAAGAATGTTCCTTACATATGTGGCCAGTGGGAAGAATGTTCCTTACATTGGTGATCAGTGGGAAGTATGCCCCTTACATTGGTGATCAGTGGAAAGAATGCTCCTTACATTGGTGATCAGTGGGAAGAATGCTCCTTACATTGGAGATCAGTGGGAAGAATGCCCCTTACATTGGAGATCAGTGGGAAGAATGCTCCTTACATTGGAGATCAGTGGGAAGAATGCTCCTTACATTGGAGATCAGTGGGAAGAATGCTCCTTACATTGGAGATCAGTGGGAAGAATGCTCCTTACATTGGTGATCAGTGGGAAGAATGCTCCTTACATTGGAGGTCAGTGGGAAGAATGCCCCTTACATTGGTGATCAGTGGGAAGAATGCTCCTTACATTGGTGATCAGTGGGAAGAATGCCCCTTACATTGGTGATCAGTGGGAAGAATGTTCCTTACATTGGTGATCAGTGGGAAGAATGTTCCTTACATATGTGGCCAGTGGGAAGAATGCCCCTTACATTGGAGATCAGTGGGAAGAATGCTCCTTACATTGGAGGTCAGTGGGAAGAATGCCCCTTACATTGGTGATCAGTGGGAAGAATGCTCCTTACATTGGTGATCAGTGGGAAGAATTTTCCTTACATTGGTGATCAGTGGGAAGAATGCTCCTTACATTGGAGGTCAGTGGGAAGAATGCTCCTTACATTGGAGATCAGTGGGAAGAATGCTCCTTACATTGGGGGTCAGTGGGAAGAATGCTCCTTACATTGGAGGTCAGTGGGAAGAATGCTCCTTACAATGGAGATCAGTGGGAAGAATAATCCTTACATTGGAGATCAGTGGGAAGAATGTTCCTTACATTGGTGATCAGTGGGAAGAATGTTCCTTACATTGGAGATCAGTGGGAAGAATGCTCCTTACATTGGTGATCAGTGGAAAGAATGTTCCTTACATTGGTGATCAGTGGAAAGAATGCCCCTTACATTGGTGATCAGTGGAAAGAATGTTCCTTACATTGGTGATCAGTGGAAAGAATGTTCCTTCCTTACATTGGTGATCAGTGGAAAGAATGTTTCTTACATTGGTGATCTGTGGGGTGAATGGGAAGAATGCTCCTTACATTGGTGAAAAGTGGTAAGAATGTTCCTTACATTGGTGATCAGTGGGAAGAATGCTCCTTACATTGGTGATCAGTGGGAAGAATGCTCCTTACATTGGTGATCAGTGGGAAGAATGCTCCTTACATTAGTTCAGTGGGAAGAATGTTCCTTACATTACATTGGTGATCAGTGGGAAGAATGTCCCTTACAGTGGGAAGAATGAATGTTCCAGTTACATTGGTGATCAGTGGAAAGAATGTTCCTTACATTGGTGTCAGTGGGAAGAATGCTCCTTACATTGGTGATCAGTGGGAAGAATGCTCCTTACATTGGTGATCAGTGGTGAAGAATGTTCCCTTACATTGGTGATCAGTGGGAAGAATGCTCCTTACATTGGTGATCAGTGGGAAGAATGCCCCTCCTTTGATTGGGAAGAATGTGGGTGGGGATCAATGCCCCTTACATGGAGATCAGTTGGGAAGAATTGCTCCTTACATGGAAAGAATGGGAAGGCCCTTACATTGGTGATCAGTGGGAAGAATCCTTGGGAACATTGGTGGGAAAGAATGCAGTGGGTGAGAATGGGGAAGAATGATCCCTTAGTCAGTGGGAAGAATGCCCTTACATTGGTGATCAGTGGGAAGAATGCCCCTTACATTGGTGATCAGTGGGAAGAATGCTCCTTACATATGTGGCCAGTGGGAAGAATGCCCCTTACATTGGTGATCAGTGGAAAGAATGTTCCTTACATTGGTGGTCAGTGGGAAGAATGCTCCTTACATTGGTGATCAGTGGGAAGAATGCTCCTTACATTGGTGATCAGTGGGAAGAATGCTCCTTACATTGGTGATCAGTGGGAAGAATGCTCCTTACATTGGTGGTCAGTGGGAAGAATGCTCCTTACATTGGTGATCAGTGGGAAGAATGCTCCTTACATTGGAGATCAGTGGGAAGAATGCTCCTTACATTGGTGATCAGTGGGAAGAATGCTCCTTACATTGGTGATCAGTGGGAAGAATGCTCCTTACATTGGTGATCAGTGGGAAGAATGCTCCTTACATTGGAGATCAGTGGGAAGAATGCTCCTTACATTGGTGATCAGTGGGAAGAATGTTCCTTACATGTTCCTTTACATTGGTGATCAGTGGGAAGAATGCTCCTTACATTGGTGATCAGTGGGAAGAATGCTCCTTACATTGGTGATCAGTGGAAAGAATGCTCCTTACATTGGTGATCAGTGGGAAGAATGCTCCTTACATTGGTGATCAGTGGAAAGAATGCTCCTTACATTGGTGATCAGTGGGAAGAATGCTCCTTACATTGGTGATCAGTGGGAAGAATGCTCCTTACATTGGTGATCAGTGGGAAGAATGCTCCTTACATTGGTGGTCAGTGGGAAGAATGCTCCTTACATTGGTGATCAGTGGGAAGAATGCTCCTTACATTGGTGATCAGTGGGAAGAATGCTCCTTACATTGGAGATCAGTGGGAAGAATGCTCCTTACATTGGTGATCAGTGGGAAGAATGTTCCTTACATTGGTGATCAGTGGGAAGAATGCTCCTTACATTGGAGGTCAGTGGGAAGAATGCTCCTTACATTGGTGATCAGTGGGAAGAATGCTCCTTACATGGAGGTCAGTGGGAAGAATGCTCCTTACATTGGAGATCAGTGGGAAGAATGCTCCTTACATTGGAGATCAGTGGGAAGAATGCTCCTTACATTGGTGATCAGTGGGAAGAATGATCCTTACATTGGAGATCAGTGGGAAGAATGCTCCTTACATTGGAGATCAGTGGGAAGAATGCTCCTTACATTGGAGATCAGTGGGAAGAATGCTCCTTACATTGGAGATCAGTGGGAAGAATGCTCCTTACATTGGTGATCAGTGGAAGAATGCTCCTTACATTGGTGATCAGTGGGAAGAATGTTCCTTACATTGGGGGTCAGTGGGAAGAATGCTCCTTACATTGGAGGTCAGTGGGAAGAATGAATGCTCCTTACATTGGTGATCAGTGGAAAGAATGCTCCTTACATTGGTGATCAGTGGGAAGAATGCTCCTTACATTGGAGATCAGTGGGAAGAATGCTCCTTACATTGGAGATCAGTGGGAAGAATAATCCTTACATTGGAGATCAGTGGGAAGAATGCTCCTTACATTGGTGATCAGTGGGAAGAATGCTCCTTACATTGGAGATCAGTGGGAAGAATGCTCCTTACATTGGTGATCAGTGGAAGAATGTTCCTTACATTGGAGATCAGTGGGAAGAATGCTCCTTACATTGGTGATCAGTGGAAGAATGCTCCTTACATTGGTGATCAGTGGAAAGAATGTTCCTTACTTTGGTGATCAGGGAGAAGAATGTTCCTTACATTGGTGATCAGTGGAAAGAATGTTCCTTACATTGGTGATCAGTGGGAAGAATGCTCCTTACATTGGTGATCAGTGGGAAGAATGCTCCTTACATTGGTGATCAGTGGAAGAATGCTCCTTACATGTTCCTTACATGCTCCTTACATTGGTGATCAGTGGGAAGAATGCTCCTTACATTGGTGAGCAGTGGGAAGAATGTTCCTTACAGTGGAGATCAGTGGGAAGAATGCCCCTTACATTGGGGATCAGTGGGAAGAATCTTCCTTACATTGGTGATCAGTGGAAGAATGTGCCCTGAGCTGGTGTTACTTGGATTCAGGTCCATGCTGGCCCCCAATACACATAGAATCTGTATGTGTATTTGGCATAGAAGAATGCAGTCCTTACATTGGTGATCAGTGGCAAGAATGTCCCTTACATTGGTGGCCAGTGGGAAGAATGCCCCAGTTACATTGGTGATCAGTGGAAAGAATGGTGATCAGTGGGAAGAATGTCCCTTTCATTGGTGATCAGTGGGAAGAATGTTCCTTACATATGGTGGCCAGTGGGAAGAATGCCGCCTTACATTGGTGATCAGTGGGAAGAATGTTCCTTACATTGGAGATCAGTGGGAAGAAGGTTGCGAGAGATGCAGCTACAGCACAGAGGACCAGTATCAGAGCAGGTCCTGCTGGGATGGTTTGATTCTATTCGCTGCGAACTCTGGAAGGAAGCGCTAGCCCGTGAGCGGCGTCACCAGGGAAAAGTTCTCCCCTCCAACCAGGAAAGGTACTGGTCGCAGTATGGATTGCGGGTGCTGTTTTTTGGAGAAAAACCGCACAAGGAGCAGACAGCTGAATTAAGCAGGCTGATCTGGGCAGAGATGAAGCTGGATGAGAGTTACAGAGCCCTCCGGTGGCATGTATCCCAAGCATGTCCTTGGATAGCAGATGACAGCCCAACGGAAGGCTTAAGCTACGGCGGCCTGGGACTGTTGTATGTGAAGCTGACAGGGGACTCTAACTTTGGGAGTGATTTGGAGTGGCGGTTGGATGAAATCATGGATTTCAGAAAAGGGCTACTGAACATCTCGGAAGTGCACTGGGCACTTGAAGATTTGGAGTTTCTGGCCGATCAGGAATGGGAGCTGGAGATCGCCTACAGACGGCTGCTAGACTCTGCTCAGTGCCAGGGCTGGGCTCCCTTTGCCTGGGACTATACGTAAATGCCAATGGACAACTCGGAAATCCTGTCTGAAGAATCAGCAATGTGGCAGAGTAACAGTGTGCTTTGCCAACCTGCCCCTGCAGCTATGGATGCGGAGGTCTTATGGCGGATGCAGCAAGTGCTGACTGACCTTGATGATCCTGTTTCTGTATGGGATGATCTTGGATGGAGGAATGTGCCTGTCCAGCAGCATGCCAGAGAATCGGCAGTGGAAAATCTGGAGATTTCCATCCCCAAAGCTGAAGTGCTGACAACAGGTCAGAGCTCTGCTAACCTCTGCCCAGCACTGATGGCATCTTCTAGGTCCCACGGACAGATGATGAACCTCTATCCCCAGACATCAGTTGTAGAGACAGGGGATTTAATAGACTTTTCTGCTGAGGAAAAACAGCCTGATGCGCCTCCAGCAGAAGAGCTGGTATTAGGGCCAAACTTCACTGTGCTCTGCCCAGCACCAACGCCAGTATCCATTGAGTTGCAAGGAACTTCCCCAGCTGAAGCTCTGGTCACTGAACAGAGGGTCCAAGACCTCTGTCCCACACCTGTGGCAGTTCTGGAGGCCCAGGGTGAGGAGGTGGTGGTCACTCCCGAGCAGCAGCTCAGGACCCAAGGAGAGAATGCAATCTGCACTTCACATCTGCAGCTTGATCTGGTGTCAGTGGATGGGCCTGTGGTCTCCACTAACAGAAAACCAGCAGAAGTGCTGGCAACCGGGCAGAGTGCTACCAACCTCTGCCCAGCACCGGTAACAGCTGCGGAGTTCCAGGGAGCTGGGGCAGTCGGCCTCTCTCCCCAACAGTTAGCTGGAGCAGATGATGTAGGGAAGCTCCTACGCCCAGCTGAACTGCTGGCAACGGAACAGAGCACTGCTGGCCTCTGCCCTCAACTGACACAGGACAGATTTCCTGTAAAGGTGGATGGGAATTCAGTCTCCACCTGTATACCCCAGGGATGCTGGGCAGTAGGCCCATATGCCCAACAGCATGACAGACTGAGCTCAGTCACCCTGTCTTCTCTCCAGCGGCTGAAAAGACTCCAGGGAGAAGGGCCAGTCCAGGCCTCTCCCCAGCGGCAGATATGTTCTTTGAGAGAGGCAGAGGTTGGCTGGGTGAGTGCTCTGTTTGAAACAATTTGTTTGGGATACTGAGTTGGTACAGGCATTCGAGGACTGGAACTATGGACTAACTTCGGAGTCAACCCGTCTGGGGTCTCCACCTGTGTTAGTCTCCTGCTGAAAGGGGATAAATGTGACAGACCTAGCCGGGACACAGGCTTTTTGAGAGGACTACATGCAAGCCTCTTGCCAACTGATTACGGGCCCTGGCATTTGGGGGAACAGCGCTCTTTTTGTGCTGCAAGCCTGGGACCCCTGAGCTGGTGTTACTTGGATTCAGGTCCATGCTGGCCCCCAATACACATAGAATCTGTATGTGTATTTGGCATATTAGCAAGAGATGCTAGTGTCATGAACTCAAAATGTTAATTGAGTTAGCTGATCCCATTGTCCTCTGCACAATGCAGGTGACGGTCCGTCTGTTACTGGTGGTCTCCTGCTATTGTGATGAAATGTTGTGTGGTTGTAATTATGATAATTTATAATCAACTGTGTTTATCTCGGTGACAAGAAGTCTGGCCTGTACTGAAATCCTGAGTCACATCGGCTGCTTAAAGGAATTAGCTAATTAGTTTATGTTAAGTTGTTACAGGTGTATTGTTAGAGTAATATGAGAGGGAGGGGGGATCTCCTCTTCTACTCTGTATAAATGTGAGCTTGGCTTTGTAATAAAGTTCAGTCCATGTTTTAGCAACTAAGCAAGTGTCGTCTCGTTTGGTGCTTGGGAGCGGTTGGAATATCTGATATCCATATCCAGACTGGAAGCAAGTGATATATGACAAACGCACTCAAGAGGAGTGTAGGGATGTTCCGTCACAGCCCCTTACATTGGAGATCAGTGGGAAGAATGCTCCTTACATTGGAGATCAGTGGGAAGAATGCTCCTTACATTGGAGGTCAGTGGGAAGAATGCCCCTTACATTGGTGATCAGTGGGAAGAATGCTCCTTACATTGGTGATCAGTGGGAAGAATGTTCCTTACATATGTGGCCAGTGGGAAGAATGTTCCTTACATATGTGGCCAGTGGGAAGAATGCCCCTTACATTGGAGATCAGTGGGAAGAATGCTCCTTACATTGGAGGTCAGTGGGAAGAATGCCCCTTACATTGGTGATCAGTGGGAAGAATGCTCCTTACATTGGTGATCAGTGGGAAGAATGTCCCTTACATTGGTGATCAGTGGAAAGAATTTTCCTTACATTGGGGGTCAGTGGGAAGAATGCTCCTTACATTGGAGGTCAGTGGGAAGAATGCTCCTTACAATGGAGATCAGTGGGAAGAATGCTCCTTACATTGGTGATCAGTGGGAAGAATGCTCCTTACATTGGAGATCAGTGGGAAGAATGCTCCTTACATTGGTGATCAGTGGGAAGAATAATCCTTACATTGGAGATCAGTGGGAAGAATGTTCCTTACATTGGTGATCAGTGGGAAGAATAATCCTTACATTGGAGATCAGTGGGAAGAATGCTCCTTACATTGGTGATCAGTGGGAAGAATGCTCCTTACATTGGTGATCAGTGGGAAGAATGCTCCTTACATTGGAGATCAGTGGGAAGAATGCTCCTTACATTGGAGATCAGTGGGAAGAATGCTCCTTACATTGGAGATCAGTGGGAAGAATGCTCCTTACATTGGTGATCAGTGGGAAGAATGCTCCTTACATTGGTGATCAGTGGGAAGAATGTTCCTTACATTGGTGATCAGTGGAAAGAATGTTCCTTACATTGGTGATCAGTGGGAAGAATGTTCCTTACATATGTGGCCAGTGGGAAGAATGTTCCTTACATTGGTGATCAGTGGGAAGAATGCCCCTTACATTGGTGATCAGTGGGAAGAATGCCCCTTACATTGGTGATCAGTGGGAAGAATGCCCCTTACACTGAAGGTCAGTGGGAAGAATGTCCCTTACATTGGTGATCAGTGGGAAGAATGTTCTTACATTGGTGATCAGTGGGAAGAATGTTCCTTACATTGGTGATCAGTGGAAAGAATGTTCCTTACATTGGTGATCAGTGGGAAGAATGTTCCTTACATTGGTGATCAGTGGGAAGAATGTTCCTTACATTGGTGATCAGTGGGAAGAATGCTCCTTACATTGGTGATCAGTGGGAAGAATAATCCTTACATTGGAGATCAGTGGGAAGAATGCTCCTTACATTGGTGATCAGTGGGAAGAATGTCCCTTACATTGGTGATCAGTGGGAATAATGTTCCTTACATTGGGGGTCAGTGGGAAGAATGCTCCTTACATTGGAGGTCAGTGGGAAGAATGCTCCTTACATTGGAGATCAGTGGGAAGAATGCTCCTTACATTGGAGATCAGTAGGAAGAATGCTCCTTACATTGGTGATCAGTGGGAAGAGTGCTCCTTACATTGGTGATCAGTGGGAAGAATGTTCCTTACATTGGAGATCATTGGGAAGAATGCTCCTTACATTGGTGATCAGTGGGAAGAATGCCCCTTACACTGGAGGTCAGTGGGAAGAATGCCCCTTACACTGAAGGTCAGTGGGAAGAATGTCCCTTACATTGGTGGTCAGTGGGAAGAATGTTCCTTACATTGGTGATCAGTGGAAGAATGTTCCTTACATTGGTGATCAGTGGGAAGAATGTTCCTTACATATGTGGCCAGTGGGAAGAATGCTCCTTACATTGGTGATCAGTGGGAAGAATGCTCCTTACATTGGTGATCAGTGGGAAGAATGCTCCTTACATTGGAGGTCAGTTGGAAGAATGCTCCTTACATTGGAGATCAGTGGGAAGAATGCCCCTTACATTGGTGGTCAGTGGGAAGAATGCTCCTTACATTAGTGATCAGTGGAAAGAATGTTCCTTACATATGTGGCCAGTGGGAAGAATGCCCCTTACATTGGTGATCAGTGGAAAGAATGTTCCTTACATATGTGGCCAGTGGGAAGAATGTTCCTTACATTGGTGATCAGTGGGAAGAATGCCCCTTACATTGGTGATCAGTGGAAAGAATGTTCCTTACATGGGTGATCAGTGGAAAGAATGTCCCTTACATATGTGGCCAGTGGGAAGAATGCCCCTGTGACAGACCTAGCCGGGACACAGGCTTTTTGAGAGGACTGCAAGCCTCTTGCCAACTGATTACGGGCCCTGGCATTTGGGGGAACAGCGCTCTTTTTGGGCTGCAAGCCTGGGACCCCTGAGCTGGTGTTACTTGGATTCAGGTCCATGCTGGCCCCCAATACACATAGAATCTGTATGTGTATTTGGCATATTAGCAAGAGATGCTAGTGTCATGAACTCAAAATGTTAATTGAGTTAGCTGATCCCATTGTCCTCTGCACAATGCAGGAGACGGTCCGTCTGTTACTGGTGGTCTCCTGCTATTGTGATGAAATGTTGTGTGGTTGTAATTATGATAATTTATAATCAACTGTGTTTATCTCGGTGACAAGAAGTCTGGCCTGTAGTGAAATCCTGAGTCACATCGGCTGCTTAAAGGAATTAGCTAATTAGTTTATGTTAAGTTGTTACAGGTGTATTGTTAGAGTAATATGAGAGGGAGGGGGGATCTCCTCTTCTACTCTGTATAAATGTGAGCTTGGCTTTGTAATAAAGTTCAGTCCATGTTTTAGCAACTAAGCAAGTGTCGTCTCGTTTGGTGCTTGGGAGCGGTTGGAATATCTTATACCTATATCCAGACTTGAAGGAAGTGATATATGACGAACGCACTCAAGAGGAGTGTAGGGACGTTCCGTCACATTGTTGGCAAGCAGTGGGATGCTTCCTGCAGTCTGGGACATCCAAACCTCCAGCTGGATCCAAGGTCCGGATAGCAGGATAGGAGGAGAAGTACAGATACCAGCCGCCATGGAAGAGGAATTCAGGAGGAGGTTGCGAGAGATGCAGCTACAGCACAGAGGACCAGTATCAGAGCAGGTCCTGCTGGGATGGTTTGATTCTATTCGCTGCGAACTCTGGAAGGAAGCGCTAGCCCGTGAGCGGCGTCACCAGGGAAAAGTTCTCCCCTCCAACCAGGAAAGGTACTGGTCGCAGTATGGATTGCGGGTGCTGTTTTTTGGAGAAAAACCGCACAAGGAGCAGACAGCTGAATTAAGCAGGCTGATCTGGGCAGAGATGAAGCTGGATGAGAGTTACAGAGCCCTCCGGTGGCATGTATCCCAAGCATGTCCTTGGATAGCAGATGACAGCCCAACGGAAGGCTTAAGCTACGGCGGCCTGGGACTGTTGTATGTGAAGCTGACAGGGGACTCTAACTTTGGGAGTGATTTGGAGTGGCGGTTGGATGAAATCATGGATTTCAGAAAAGGGCTACTGAACATCTCGGAAGTGCACTGGGCACTTGAAGATTTGGAGTTTCTGGCCGATCAGGAATGGGAGCTGGAGATCGCCTACAGACGGCTGCTAGACTCTGCTCAGTGCCAGGGCTGGGCTCCCTTTGCCTGGGACTATACGTAAATGCCAATGGACAACTCGGAAATCCTGTCTGAAGAATCAGCAATGTGGCAGAGTAACAGTGTGCTTTGCCAACCTGCCCCTGCAGCTATGGATGCGGAGGTCTTATGGCGGATGCAGCAAGTGCTGACTGACCTTGATGATCCTGTTTCTGTATGGGATGATCTTGGATGGAGGAATGTGCCTGTCCAGCAGCATGCCAGAGAATCGGCAGTGGAAAATCTGGAGATTTCCATCCCCAAAGCTGAAGTGCTGACAACAGGTCAGAGCTCTGCTAACCTCTGCCCAGCACTGATGGCATCTTCTAGGTCCCACGGACAGATGATGAACCTCTATCCCCAGACATCAGTTGTAGAGACAGGGGATTTAATAGACTTTTCTGCTGAGGAAAAACAGCCTGATGCGCCTCCAGCAGAAGAGCTGGTATTAGGGCCAAACTTCACTGTGCTCTGCCCAGCACCAACGCCAGTATCCATTGAGTTGCAAGGAACTTCCCCAGCTGAAGCTCTGGTCACTGAACAGAGGGTCCAAGACCTCTGTCCCACACCTGTGGCAGTTCTGGAGGCCCAGGGTGAGGAGGTGGTGGTCACTCCCGAGCAGCAGCTCAGGACCCAAGGAGAGAATGCAATCTGCACTTCACATCTGCAGCTTGATCTGGTGTCAGTGGATGGGCCTGTGGTCTCCACTAACAGAAAACCAGCAGAAGTGCTGGCAACCGGGCAGAGTGCTACCAACCTCTGCCCAGCACCGGTAACAGCTGCGGAGTTCCAGGGAGCTGGGGCAGTCGGCCTCTCTCCCAACAGTTAGCTGGAGCAGATGATGTAGGGAAGCTCCTACGCCCAGCTGAACTGCTGGCAACGGAACAGAGCACTGCTGGCCTCTGCCCTCAACTGACACAGGACAGATTTCCTGTAAAGGTGGATGGGAATTCAGTCTCCACCTGTATACCCCAGGGATGCTGGGCAGTAGGCCCATATGCCCAACAGCATGACAGACTGAGCTCAGTCACCCTGTCTTCTCTCCAGCGGCTGAAAAGACTCCAGGGAGAAGGGCCAGTCCAGGCCTCTCCCCAGCGGCAGATATGTTCTTTGAGAGAGGCAGAGGTTGGCTGGGTGAGTGCTCTGTTTGAAACAATTTGTTTGGGATACTGAGTTGGTACAGGCATTCGAGGACTGGAACTATGGACTAACTTCGGAGTCAACCCGTCTGGGGTCTCCACCTGTGTTAGTCTCCTGCTGAAAGGGGATAAATGTGACAGACCTAGCCGGGACACAGGCTTTTTGAGAGGACTACATGCAAGCCTCTTGCCAACTGATTACGGGCCCTGGCATTTGGGGGAACAGCGCTCTTTTTGGGCTGCAAGCCTGGGACCCCTGAGCTGGTGTTACTTGGATTCAGGTCCATGCTGGCCCCCAATACACATAGAATCTGTATGTGTATTTGGCATATTAGCAAGAGATGCTAGTGTCATGAACTCAAAATGTTAATTGAGTTAGCTGATCCCATTGTCCTCTGCACAATGCAGGTGACGGTCCGTCTGTTACTGGTGGTCTCCTGCTATTGTGATGAAATGTTGTGTGGTTGTAATTATGATAATTTATAATCAACTGTGTTTATCTCGGTGACAAGAAGTCTGGCCTGTAGTGAAATCCTGAGTCACATCGGCTGCTTAAAGGAATTAGCTAATTAGTTTATGTTAAGTTGTTACAGGTGTATTGTTAGAGTAATATGAGAGGGAGGGGGATCTCCTCTTCTACTCTGTATAAATGTGAGCTCGGCTTTGTAATAAAGTTCAGTCCATGTTTTAGCAACTAAGCAAGTGTCGTCTCGTTTGGTGCTTGGGAGCGGTTGGAATATCTGATATCCATATCCAGACTGGAAGCAAGTGATATATGACAAACGCACTCAAGAGGAGTGTAGGGATGTTCCGTCACAGCCCCTTACATTGGAGATCAGTGGGAAGAATGCTCCTTACATTGGAGATCAGTGGGAAGAATGCTCCTTACATTGGAGGTCAGTGGGAAGAATGCCCCTTACATTGGTGATCAGTGGGAAGAATGCTCCTTACATTGGTGATCAGTGGGAAGAATGTTCCTTACATATGTGGCCAGTGGGAAGAATGTTCCTTACATATGTGGCCAGTGGGAAGAATGCCCCTTACATTGGAGATCAGTGGGAAGAATGCTCCTTACATTGGAGGTCAGTGGGAAGAATGCCCCTTACATTGGTGATCAGTGGGAAGAATGCTCCTTACATTGGTGATCAGTGGGAAGAATGTCCCTTACATTGGTGATCAGTGGAAAGAATTTTCCTTACATTGGGGGTCAGTGGGAAGAATGCTCCTTACATTGGAGGTCAGTGGGAAGAATGCTCCTTACAATGGAGATCAGTGGGAAGAATGCTCCTTACATTGGTGATCAGTGGGAAGAATAATCCTTACATTGGAGATCAGTGGGAAGAATGCTCCTTACATTGGTGATCAGTGGGAAGAATAATCCTTACATTGGAGATCAGTGGGAAGAATGTTCCTTACTTTGGTGATCGGTGGGAAGAATAATCCTTACATTGGATATCAGTGGGAAGAATGTTCCTTACATTGGTGATCAGTGGGAAGAATGCTCCTTACATTGGTGATCAGTGGGAAGAATGCTCCTTACATTGGTGATCAGTGGGAAGAATGCTCCTTACATTGGAGGTCAGTTGGAAGAATGCTCCTTACATTGGAGATCAGTGGGAAGAATGCCCCTTACATTGGTGGTCAGTGGGAAGAATGCTCCTTACATTAGTGATCAGTGGAAAGAATGTTCCTTACATATGTGGCCAGTGGGAAGAATGCCCCTTACATTGGTGATCAGTGGAAAGAATGTTCCTTACATATGTGGCCAGTGGGAAGAATGTTCCTTACATTGGTGATCAGTGGGAAGAATGCCCCTTACATTGGTGATCAGTGGGAAGAATGCTCCTTACATTGGTGATCAGTGGGAAAAATGCCCCTTACACTGAAGGTCAGTGGGAAGAATGTCCCTTACATTGGTGGTCAGTGGGAAGAATGTTCCTTACATTGGTGATCAGTGAGAAGAATGTTCCTTACATTGGTGATCAGTGGGAAGAATGTTCCTTACATTGGTGATCAGTGGGAAGAATGTTCCTTACATTGGTGATCAGTGAGAAGAATGTTCCTTACATTGGTGATCAGTGGGAAGAATGCTCCTTACATTGGTGATCAGTGGGAAGAATAATCCTTACATTGGAGATCAGTGGGAAGAATGCTCCTTACATTGGTGATCAGTGGGAAGAATGTCCCTTACATTGGTGATCAGTGGGAATAATGTTCCTTACATTGGGGGTCAGTGGGAAGAATGCTCCTCGCATTGGAGGTCAGTGGGAAGAATGCTCCTTACATTGGAGATCAGTGGGAAGAATGCTCTTTACATTGGAGATCAGTAGGAAGAATGCTCCTTACATTGGTGATCAGTGGGAAGAGTGCTCCTTACATTGGTGATCAGTGGGAAGAATGCTCCTTACATTGGAGATCATTGGGAAGAATGCTCCTTACATTGGTGATCAGTGGGAAGAATGCCCCTTACACTGGAGGTTAGTGGGAAGAATGCCCCTTACACTGAAGGTCAGTGGGAAGAATGTCCCTTACATTGGTGGTCAGTGGGAAGAATGTTCCTTACATTGGTGATCAGTGAGAAGAATGTTCCTTACATTGGTGATCAGTGGGAAGAATGTTCCTTACATATGTGGCCAGTGGGAAGAATGCTCCTTACATTGGTGATCAGTGGGAAGAATGCTCCTTACATTGGTGATCAGTGGGAAGAATGCTCCTTACATTGGAGGTCAGTTGGAAGAATGCTCCTTACATTGGAGATCAGTGGGAAGAATGCCCCTTACATTGGTGGTCAGTGGGAAGAATGCTCCTTACATTAGTGATCAGTGGAAAGAATGTTCCTTACATATGTGGCCAGTGGGAAGAATGCCCCTTACATTGGTGATCAGTGGAAAGAATGTTCCTTACATATGTGGCCAGTGGGAAGAATGTTCCTTACATTGGTGATCAGTGGGAAGAATGCCCCTTACATTGGTGATCAGTGGGAAGAATGCCCCTTACATTGGTGATCAGTGGAAAGAATGTTCCTTACATATGTGGCCAGTGGGAAGAATGCCCCTGTGACAGACCTAGCCGGGACACAGGCTTTTTGAGAGGACTACATGCAAGCCTCTTGCCAACTGATTACGGGCCCTGGCATTTGGGGGAACAGCGCTCTTTTTGGGCTGCAAGCCTGGGACCCCTGAGCTGGTGTTACTTGGATTCAGGTCCATGCTGGCCCCCAATACACATAGAATCTGTATGTGTATTTGGCATATTAGCAAGAGATGCTAGTGTCATGAACTCAAAATGTTAATTGAGTTAGCTGATCCCATTGTCCTCTGCACAATGCAGGAGACGGTCCGTCTGTTACTGGTGGTCTCCTGCTATTGTGATGAAATGTTGTGTGGTTGTAATTATGATAATTTATAATCAACTGTGTTTATCTCGGTGACAAGAAGTCTGGCCTGTAGTGAAATCCTGAGTCACATCGGCTGCTTAAAGGAATTAGCTAATTAGTTTATGTTAAGTTGTTACAGGTGTATTGTTAGAGTAATATGAGAGGGAGGGGGGATCTCCTCTTCTACTCTGTATAAATGTGAGCTTGGCTTTGTAATAAAGTTCAGTCCATGTTTTAGCAACTAAGCAAGTGTTGTCTCGTTTGGTGCTTGGGAGCGGTTGGAATATCTTATACCTATATCCAGACTTGAAGGAAGTGATATATGACGAACGCACTCAAGAGGAGTGTAGGGACGTTCCGTCACATTGTTGGCAAGCAGTGGGATGCTTCCTGCAGTCTGGGACATCCAAACCTCCACCTGGATCCAAGGTCCGGATAGCAGGATAGGAGGAGAGGTACAGATACCAGCCGCCATGGAAGAGGAATTCAGGAGGAGGTTGCGAGAGATGCAGCTACAGCACAGAGGACCAGTATCAGAGCAGGTCCTGCTGGGATGGTTTGATTCTATTCGCTGCGAACTCTGGAAGGAAGCGCTAGCCCGTGAGCGGCGTCACCAGGGAAAAGTTCTCCCCTCCAACCAGGAAAGGTACTGGTCGCAGTATGGATTGCGGGTGCTGTTTTTGGGAGAAAAACCGCACAAGGAGCAGACAGCTGAATTAAGCAGGCTGATCTGGGCAGAGATGAAGCTGGATGAGAGTTACAGAGCCCTCCGGTGGCATGTATCCCAAGCATGTCCTTGGATAGCAGATGACAGCCCAACGGAAGGCTTAAGCTACGGCGGCCTGGGACTGTTGTATGTGAAGCTGACAGGGGACTCTAACTTTGGGAGTGATTTGGAGTGGCGGTTGGATGAAATCATGGATTTCAGAAAAGGGCTACTGAACATCTCGGAAGTGCACTGGGCACTTGAAGATTTGGAGTTTCTGGCCGATCAGGAATGGGAGCTGGAGATCGCCTACAGACGGCTGCTAGACTCTGCTCAGTGCCAGGGCTGGGCTCCCTTTGCCTGGGACTATACGTAAATGCCAATGGACAACTCGGAAATCCTGTCTGAAGAATCAGCAATGTGGCAGAGTAACAGTGTGCTTTGCCAACCTGCCCCTGCAGCTATGGATGCGGAGGTCTTATGGCGGATGCAGCAAGTGCTGACTGACCTTGATGATCCTGTTTCTGCATGGGATGATCTTGGATGGAGGAATGTGCCTGTCCAGCAGCATGCCAGAGAATCGGCAGTGGAAAATCTGGAGATTTCCATCCCCAAAGCTGAAGTGCTGACAACAGGTCAGAGCTCTGCTAACCTCTGCCCAGCACTGATGGCATCTTCTAGGTCCCACGGACAGATGATGAACCTCTATCCCCAGACATCAGTTGTAGAGACAGGGGATTTAATAGACTTTTCTGCTGAGGAAAAACAGCCTGATGAGCCTCCAGCAGAAGAGCTGGTATTAGGGCCAAACTTCACTGTGCTCTGCCCAGCACCAACGCCAGTATCCATTGAGTTGCAAGGAACTTCCCCAGCTGAAGCTCTGGTCACTGAACAGAGGGTCCAAGACCTCTGTCCCACACCTGTGGCAGTTCTGGAGGCCCAGGGTGAGGAGGTGGTGGTCACTCCCGAGCAGCAGCTCAGGACCCAAGGAGAGAATGCAATCTGCACTTCACATCTGCAGCTTGATCTGGTGTCAGTGGATGGGCCTGTGGTCTCCACTAACAGAAAACCAGCAGAAGTGCTGGCAACCGGGCAGAGTGCTACCAACCTCTGCCCAGCACCGGTAACAGCTGCGGAGTTCCAGGGAGCTGGGGCAGTCGGCCTCTCTCCCCAACAGTTAGCTGGAGCAGATGATGTAGGGAAGCTCCTACGCCCAGCTGAACTGCTGGCAACGGAACAGAGCACTGCTGGCCTCTGCCCTCAACTGACACAGGACAGATTTCCTGTAAAGGTGGATGGGAATTCAGTCTCCACCTGTATACCCCAGGGATGCTGGGCAGTAGGCCCATATGCCCAACAGCATGACAGACTGAGCTCAGTCACCCTGTCTTCTCTCCAGCGGCTGAAAAGACTCCAGGGAGAAGGGCCAGTCCAGGCCTCTCCCCAGCGGCAGATATGTTCTTTGAGAGAGGCAGAGGTTGGCTGGGTGAGTGCTCTGTTTGAAACAATTTGTTTGGGATACTGTGTTGGTACAGGCATTCGAGGACTGGAACTATGGACTAACTTCGGAGTCAACCCGTCTGGGGTCTCCACCTGTGTTAGTCTCCTGCTGAAAGGGGAGAAATGTGACAGACCTAGCCGGGACACAGGCTTTTTGAGAGGACTACATGCAAGCCTCTTGCCAACTGATTACGGGCCCTGGCATTTGGGGGAACAGCGCTCTTTTTGGGCTGCAAGCCTGGGACCCCTGAGCTGGTGTTACTTGGATTCAGGTCCATGCTGGCCCCCAATACACATAGAATCTGTATGTGTATTTGGCATATTAGCAAGAGATGCTAGTGTCATGAACTCAAAATGTTAATTGAGTTAGCTGATCCCATTGTCCTCTGCACAATGCAGGAGACGGTCCGTCTGTTACTAGTGGTCTCCTGCTATTGTGATGAAATGTTGTGTGGTTGTAATTATGATAATTTATAATCAACTGTGTTTATCTCGGTGACAAGAAGTCTGGCCTGTAGTGAAATCCTGAGTCACATCGGCTGCTTAAAGGAATTAGCTAATTAGTTTATGTTAAGTTGTTACAGGTGTATTGTTAGAGTAATATGAGAGGGAGGGGGGATCTCCTCTTCTACTCTGTATAAATGTGAGCTTGGCTTTGTAATAAAGTTCAGTCCATGTTTTAGCAACTAAGCAAGTGTTGTCTCGTTTGGTGCTTGGGAGCGGTTGGAATATCTGATATCCATATCCAGACTGGAAGCAAGTGATATATGACGAACGCACTCAAGAGGAGTGTAGGGACGTTCCGTCACAATGCTCCTTACATTGGAGATCAGTGGGAAGAATGCTCCTTACATTGGAGATCAGTGGGAAGAATGCTCCTTACATTGGAGGTCAGTGGGAAGAATGCCCCTTACATTGGTGATCAGTGGGAAGAATGCTCCTTACATTGGTGATCAGTGGGAAGAATGTTCCTTACATATGTGGCCAGTGGGAAGAATGTTCCTTACATATGTGGCCAGTGGGAAGAATGCCCCTTACATTGGAGATCAGTGGGAAGAATGCTCCTTACATTGGAGGTCAGTGGGAAGAATGCCCCTTACATTGGTGATCAGTGGGAAGAATGCTCCTTACATTGGTGATCAGTGGGAAGAATGCTCCTTACATTGGTGATCAGTGGAAAGAATTTTCCTTACATTGGGGGTCAGTGGGAAGAATGCTCCTTACATTGGAGGTCAGTGGGAAGAATGCTCCTTACAATGGAGATCAGTGGGAAGAATGCTCCTTACATTGGTGATCAGTGGGAAGAATAATCCTTACATTGGAGATCAGTGGGAAGAATGCTCCTTACATTGGTGATCAGTGGGAAGAATAATCCTTACATTGGAGATCAGTGGGAAGAATGTTCCTTACTTTGGTGATCAGTGGGAAGAATGCTCCTTACATTGGATATCAGTGGGAAGAATGTTCCTTACATTGGTGATCAGTGGGAAGAATGTTCCTTACATTGGTGATCAGTGGGAAGAATGCTCCTTACATTGGAGATCAGTGGGAAGAATAATCCTTACATTGGAGATCAGTGGGAAGAATGTTCCTTACATTGGTGATCAGTGGGAAGAATGTTCCTTACATTGGTGATCAGTGGGAAGAATGCTCCTTACATTGGAGATCAGTGGGAAGAATGCTCCTTACATTGGTGATCAGTGGAAAGAATGTTCCTTACATATGTGGCCAGTGGGAAGAATGCCCCTTACATTGGTGATCAGTGGAAAGAATGTCCCTTACATTGGTGATCAGTGGGAAGAATGTTCCTTACATGGGTGATCAGTGGAAAGAATGTCCCTTACATTGGTGATCAGTGGGAAGAATGTTCCTTACATTGGAGATCAGTGGGAAGAATGTCCCTTACATTGGTGATCAGTGGGAAGAATGTTCCTTACATATGTGGCCAGTGGGAAGAATGCCCCTTACATTGGTGATCAGTGGGAAGAAAGTTCCTTACATTGGTGATCAGTGGGAAGAATGTTCCTTACATTGGAGATCAGTGGAAAGAATGTTCCTTACATATGTGGCCAGTGGGAAGAATGCCCCTTACATTGGTGATCAGTGGAAAGAATTGTCCTTACATTAGGGGTCAGTGGGAAGAATGCTCCTTACATTGAAGGTCAGTGGGAAGAATGCTCCTTACATTGGTGATCAGTGGGAAGAATGCTCCTTACATATGTGGCCAGTGGGAAGAATGCTCCTTACATTGGTGATCAGTGGAAAGAATGCTCCTTACATTGGTGATCAGTGAGAAGAATGTCCCTTACATTGGTGATCAGTGGGAAGAATGTTCCTTACATATGTGGCCAGTGGGAAGAATGCCCCTTACATTGGTGATCAGTGGGAAGAATGTTCCTTACATTGGTGATCAGTGGGAAGAATGCTCCTTACATTGGAGATCAGTGGGAAGAATGCTCCTTACATTGGAGATCAGTGGGAAGAATGCTCCTTACATTGGAGATCAGTGGGAAGAATGCCCCTTACATTGGTGATCAGTGGGAAGAATGCTCCTTACAATGGTGATCATTGGGAAGAATGCCCCTTACATTGGTGATCAGTGGGAAGAATGTTCCTTACATTGGTGATCAGTGGGAAGAATGCCCCTTACATTGGTGATCAGTGGGAAGAATGCTCCTTACATTGGAGATCAGTGGGAAGAATGCCCCTTACATTGGTGATCAGTGGGAAGAATGCTCCTTACATTGGTGATCAGTGGGAAGAATGTCCCTTACATTGGTGATCAGTGGAAAGAATGTTCCTTACATTGGGGGTCAGTGGGAAGAATGCTCCTTACATTGGAGGTCAGTGGGAAGAATGCTCCTTACATTGGAGATCAGTGGGAAGAATGCTCCTTACATTGGTGATCAGTGGGAAGAATAATCCTTACATTGGAGATCAGTGGGAAGAATGCTCCTTACATTGGTGATCAGTGGGAAGAATAATCCTTACATTGGAGATCAGTGGGAAGAATGTTCCTTACTTTGGTGATCAGTGGGAAGAATAATCCTTACATTGGAGATCAGTGGGAAGAATGTTCCTTACATTGGTGATCAGTGGGAAGAATGTTCCTTACATTGGTGATCAGTGGGAAGAATGCTCCTTACATTGGAGATCAGTGGGAAGAATACTCCTTACATTGGAGATCAGTGGGAAGAATGTTCCTTACATTGGTGATCAGTGGAAAGAATGTCCCTTACATTGGTGATCAGTGGGAAGAATGTTCCTTACATTGGAGATCAGTGGGAAGAATGTCCCTTACATTGGTGATCAGTGGGAAGAATGTTCCTTACATATGTGGCCAGTGGGAAGAATGCCCCTTACATTGGTGATCAGTGGAAAGAAAGTTCCTTACATTGGTGATCAGTGGGAAGAATGTTCCTTACATTGGAGATCAGTGGAAAGAATGTTCCTTACATATGTGGCCAGTGGGAAGAATGCCCCTTACATTGGTGATCAGTGGGAAGAATGCTCCTTACATTGGAGATCAGTGGGAAGAATGCTCCTTACATTGGGGGTCAGTGGGAAGAATGCTCCTTACATTGGAGATCAGTGGGAAGAATGTCCCTTACATTGGTGATCAGTGGGAAGAATGCTCCTTACATTGGAGATCAGTGGGAAGAATGCTCCTTACATTGGTGATCAGTGGGAAGAATGCTCCTTACATTGGTGATCAGTGGGAAGAATGTTCCTTACATTGGTGATCAGTGGGAAGAATGCTCCTTACATTGGTGATCAGTGGGAAGAATGCTCCTTACATTGGTGATCAGTGGGAAGAATGCTCCTTACATTGGAGATCAGTGGGAAGAATGTTCCTTACATTGGTGATCAGTGGGAAGAATGCTCCTTACATTGGTGATCAGTGGGAAGAATGTTCCTTACATTGGAGATCAGTGGGAAGAATGTTCCTTACATTGGTGATCAGTGGGAAGAATGCTCCTTACATTGGTGGTCAGTGGGAAGAATGCTCCTTACATTGGTGATCAGTGGGAAGAATGTTCCTTACATTGGTGATCAGTGGGAAGAATGCTCCTTACATTGGAGGTCAGTGGGAAGAATGCTCCTTACATTGGTGATCAGCGGGAAGAATGCTCCTTACATTGGTGATCAGCGGGAAGAATGTTCCTTACATTGGAGGTCAGTGGGAAGAATGTTCCTTACATTGGTGATCAGTGGGAAGAATGTTCCTTACATTGGTGATCAGTGGGAAGAATGCTCCTTACATTGGAGATCAGTGGGAAGAATGCTCCTTACATTGGTGATCAGTGGAAAGAATGTTCCTTACATTGGTGATCAGTGGGAAGAATGTTCCTTACATTGGTGATCAGTGGGAAGAATGTCCCTTACATTGGTGATCAGTGGGAAGAATGTCCCTTACATTGGTGATCAGTGGGAAGAATGCTCCTTACATTGGAGATCAGTGGGAAGAATGCTCCTTACATTGGTGATCAGTGGAAAGAATGTTCCTTACATATGTGGCCAGTGGGAAGAATGTCCCTTACATTGGTGATCAGTGGAAAGAATGTCCCTTACATTGGTGATCAGTGGGAAGAATGTTCCTTACATGGGTGATCAGTGGAAAGAATGTCCCTTACATTGGTGATCAGTGGGAAGAATGTTCCTTACATTGGAGATCAGTGGGAAGAATGTCCCTTACATTGGTGATCAGTGGGAAGAATGTTCCTTACATATGTGGCCAGTGGGAAGAATGCCCCTTACATTGGTGATCAGTGGAAAGAAAGTTCCTTACATTGGTGATCAGTGGGAAGAATGTTCCTTACATTGGAGATCAGTGGAAAGAATGTTCCTTACATATGTGGCCAGTGGGAAGAATGCCCCTTACATTGGTGATCAGTGGAAAGAATTGTCCTTACATTAGGGGTCAGTGGGAAGAATGCTCCTTACATTGAAGGTCAGTGGGAAGAATGCTCCTTACAATGGAGATCAGTGGGAAGAATGCTCCTTACATTGGGGGTCAGTGGGAAGAATGCTCCTTACATTGGTGATCAGTGGAAAGAATGCTCCTTACATTGGTGATCAGTGAGAAGAATGTCCCTTACATTGGTGATTAGTGGGAAGAATGTTCCTTACAAATGTGGCCAGTGGGAAGAATGCCCCTTACATTGGTGATCAGTGGGAAGAATGTTCCTTACATTGGTGATCAGTGGGAAGAATGCTCCTTACATTGGAGGTCAGTACTAGAGGAAAGAAACGATCCCCCACGTTGGGGTTTTTAGGCAGCGTACAATGAAGGGGAGTCAGAGTTTATGAGTAAAAAAGTTGACCATTTTATTATGATTAAAAAATGATTAACATCATTGGGTTAGAACATGAGCTCCAATGGGAACAGTGACAAAATAACTATACATTTACATAAAAGCAAACATGGATATACAGTGGCAGACTAATATTCACATAACAACAGTAACAGTCTGTCGTAAGTATGGGAAATTGTCCCTGACGCGTTTCAACCCAAAAGGGTCTTCCTCAGAGGGAAAGAAAGTCTGCTAAACAGAGAGGGATGGAATATCTGTGTTAGTGGTGAGTACAATTACAGAGTAAGCGTAGGCTCATATAGTATACAGAGCTACATATAACAATGCATATTGGAATTTATATTTACCGCAATAGTATATATCCTGAAAAGTAGAAATTGTAATGTCCCCACTGGAGGGTTTATAGCATGAAGAGGGGCGTCGTCCACACCTCTGGGGCACACTGGACAGACTCCACCGATTCCCACCCGGGTCAAGAGGCGCCGTATGCCTTGCGAGACGTCACACGTTGGGGGCTCCCCTCCTATTGGCTCTGCTGGCCAAGCCTGAGAACCAGAGGAAAGGGAAACAACCCGGGAGGGGCGTGAAAGCGCGCGGATGCCGCCAATGACCGAGTCTGAAGATAAATAGAAGTCAAATTATAACTTGATATTTTGGTGGGTAAAGCAGTTTAAAGCAGCTGCAAGAGAGGTAGTGGTTAGCCTCAATATGCAGTTGCTCTGACCAGGTGGGATGACCAGGACATGTGATGGTTGAGTGTTGTGACGGAACGTCCCTACACTCCTCTTGAGTGCGTTCGTCATATATCACTTCCTTCAAGTCTGGATATAGATATCAGATATTCCAACCGCTCCCAAGCACCAAACGAGACAACACTTGCTTGGTGCCAACAAGGACTGACTTTTATTTGACATGTCACACAATTTTATAGAGCCAGATGACTAAGACCTAACCTAATTAGCATGAGCTAATTACCTTAATCAACACTGGACTCCTTCATTCAATTGCAGGGTTAATTAGCACATACAACAATAGGTGAAATATTCTTTAGAATTACACAAGGCAACAGACAGGCTGTCTGGAGTTGACGACATTAGCATCTGACAGTGTGTGGAATACACCTTACAAGCCAGACCAGCCTCATTTAAACAATAGACAGGTGGCTTGAGTTTATGACATTGAATGGGACACAAGGTGTCAGATGCTAGTCTATTTCTAATGCCAAATGCATATACAGAGAGTGTATTTTGGGGGGCCCGTGATCAGCTGGCAGGAGGCTAGCATGTAGTCCTCTCAAAAAGCCCGTGTCCCGGCTAGGTCTGTCACATTTCTCCCCTTTCGGCAGGAGACTAACACAGGAGGAGACCCCAGACGGGTTGACTCCGAAGTTAGTCCATAGTTCCAGTCCTCTAATGCCTGTACCCACACAGTACCCCAAACAAATTGTTTCAAACAGAGCACTCACCCAGCCAACCTCTGCCTCTCTCATAGAACATATCTGCTGCTGGGGAGAGGCCTGGACTGGCCCTTCCTCCTGGAGTCTTTTCAGCCGCTGGAGAGAAGACAGGGTGACTGGGCTCAGTCTGTCATGCTGTTGGGCATATGGGCCTACTGCCCAGCATCCCTGGGGTATACAGGTGGAGACTGAATTCCCATCCACCTTTACAGGAAATCTGTCCTGTGTCAGTTGAGGGCAGAGGCCAGCAGCGCTCTGTTCCGTTGCCAGCAGTTCAGCTGGGCGTAGGAGCTTCCCTACATCATCTGCTCCAGCTAACTGTTGGGGAGAGAGGCCGACTGCCCCAGCTCCCTGGAACTCCGCAACTGTTACCGGTGCTGGGCAGAGGTTGGTAGCACTCTGCCCGGTTGCCAGCACTTCTGCTGGTTTTCTGTTAGTGGAGACCACAGGCCCATCCACTGACACCAGATCAAGCTGCAGATGTGAAGTGCAGATTGCATTCTCTCCTTGGGTCCTGAGCTGCTGCTCGGGAGTGACCACCACCTCCTCACCCTGGGCCTCCAGAACTGCCACAGGTATGGGACAGAGGTCTTGGACCCTCTGTTCAGTGACCAGAGCTTCAGCTGGGGAAGTTCCTTGCAACTCCATGGATACTGGCGTTGGTGCTGGGCAGAGCACAGTGAAGTTCGTCCCTAATACTAGCTCTTCTGCTGGAGGCTCATCAGGTTGTTTTTCCTCAGCAGAAAAGTCTATCAAATCCCCAGTCTCTGCAACTGGTGTCTGGGGATATAGGTTCACCATCTCCTGTCCATGGAACCCAGAAGATGCTATCAGTGCTGAGCAGAGGTTGGCCGAGCTCTGGCCGGTTGTCAGCACTTCAGCTTTGGGGATGGCAATTTCCAGATTTTCCACTGCCGATTCCCTGGCATGCTGCTGGACAGGCACATTCCTCCATCCAAGATCATCCCATGCAGAAACAGGATCATCAAGGTCAGTCAGCACTTGCTGCATCCGCCATAAGACCTCTGCGTCCATAGCTGCAGGGGCAGGTTGGCAAAGCACACTGTTACTCTGCCACATTGCTGACTCTTCAGCCAGACCAGAGTTGTCCACTGGTATTTCCTTATAGTCCCAGGCAAAGGGAGCCCAGCCCTGGCACTGAGCAGAGTCTAGCAGCCGTCTGTAGGCAATCTCCAGCTCCCATTCCTGATCGGCCAGAGACTCCAAATCTTCCAGTGCCCAGTGCACTTCCGAGACGTTCAGTAGCCCTTTTCTGAAATCCATGATTTCATCCAACCGCCACTCCAAATCACTCCCAAAGTTAGAGTCTCCTGTCAGCTTCACATACAACAGTCCCAGGCCGCCGTAGCTTAAGCCTTCCGTTGGGCTGTCATCTGCTATCCAAGGGCATGCTTGGGATACATGCCACCGGAGGGCTCTGTAACTCTCATCCAGCTTCATCTCTGCCCAGATCAGCCTGCTTAATTCAGCTGTCTGCTCCTTGTGCGGTTTCTCTCCCAAAAACAGCACCCGCAATCCATACTGCGACCAGTACCTTTCCTGGGTGGAGGGGAGAACTTTTCCCTGGTGACGCTGCTCACGGGCTAGCGCTTCCTTCCAGAGTTCGCAGCGAATAGAATCAAACCATCCCAGCAGGACCTGCTCTGATACTGGTCCTCTGTGCTGTAGCTGCATCTCTCGCAACCTCCTCCTGAATTCCTCTTCCATGGCGGCTGGTATCTGTACCTCTCCTCCTCTCCTGCTATCCGGACCTTGGATCCAGGTGGAGGTTTGGATGTCCCAGACTGCAGGAAGTATGATCCCACTGCTTGCCAACAATGTGACGGAACGTCCCTACACTCCTCTTGAGTGCGTTCGTCATATATCACTTCCTCTCAGTCTGGATATAGGTATAAGATATTCCAACCGCTCCCAAGCACCAAACGAGACAACACTTGCTTGGTGCCAACAAGGACTGACTTTTATTTGACATGTCACACAATTTTATAGAGCCAGATGACTAAGACCTAACCTAATTAGCATGAGCTAATTACCTTAATCAACACTGGACTCCTTCATTCAATTGCAGGGTTAATTAGCACATACAACAATAGGTGAAATATTCTTTAGAATTACACAAGGCAACAGACAGGCTGTCTGGAGTTGACGACATTAGCATCTGACAGTGTGTGGAATACACCTTACAAGCCAGACCAGCCTCATTTAAACAATAGACAGGTGGCTTGAGTTTATGACATTGAATGGGACACAAGGTGTCAGATGCTAGTCTATTTCTAATGCCAAATGCATATACAGAGAGTGTATTTTGGGGGGCCCGTGATCAGCTGGCAGGAGGCTAGCATGTAGTCCTCTCAAAAAGCCCGTGTCCCGGCTAGGTCTGTCACAAGTGTGTAGAGGGGGACTGTGCACTTGCCCAAAGGGGTCTAAAATGAACAACAAACAAAGAGAACGGCCGAAAACCAAACCAGGTGCAATGACAGAAGTTCCCCTCTAAAGAGGGAGAGGAAGGGAATAGGAGGTGAAAGTGCACAATGTATGAGGGGGGAGGGGGGAAAAAGCTGAGATGGGTAGGTGTGGTGTGTGAAAAAGTGAAACAGTGAAGAAGTGAAAAAGGGGATGTGTGTGAAGGGTGACATGAAGTGAAGTAGCAGGGAGGGAAGGGGGTGCTGAAGGAAGGGAACAAAAGGAGAAAGGGGGAGGACTGAGGACAGAGTGGGGATGGGCAAAGGGAGGAAAAGGGGGAAGGAAAGGGAAGAGGGGAGGGAAAGGGAAGCGGAGAGGGTAGAGGAAGGGAAGTCGGGAAGGGGAAGGGAAGAGGGAAGAGGAGAAAGAAAAAAAGAGAGAGAGAGGGGGGAGGGAGAAAAGAGGGGGGGGGAGGGGGGGGGGAAGGGACAGAGGAAGAAAGGAAAAGGGGGGGGGGTTTTAAAGGGGGGGGTGGGGGGGGTTAGGAATGTGAGGAGCCAAAGAGAAAGTGATGAAGGGGAAGTGATTGGGTGTGATGTGAACATATGTGGTGAGCTACTGCAAAGTTAAAACAATAATAATCAAGCTAGTGACATCATGTATATATGCGTGGGTTGGAATTATGATCCTACCTCGGTTGTAGAGATCGATCATAAACTGCTGGCCCTGCGGTTGTAGTACGGTGACCAGTACTATGTTAAATAAAGAGGACCCTCAATCCCGTATCACTCGTGTGGTGATGGTGTAATGGGACTGCTGGATCACTGGGATGAAAAAGGCACTCAATCTGAAAGCAAGAAAGTTAATCATAAGCAGTCAGATCAGACCAGGGGTCTAATAGCCAAGTGAACCACAAGATTTTCTTGTGGAGACCACCAAGGGGTCTGTAGGGTTAGGGCAACGTGCCTGTCCAAATGTGCCTGTACGTACCGTGTGTCAATCCCGATGGTGGTCTGGTCCTGCAGGGGTAGCTGTACTAAGTGGGTACTGCCTGGTCCTTTTAAAGGAGTAAGGGAGGTGCTACTGGCCGGAAATGGGTCACCGGAAGTGCTCGATGAGCCAATGGCTCAATAGATGGATGCATCCCCGCGCAAGTCCAAGTCCCCCCCCGGGGTGTGGGTGGCCGCCAAACGGGCGGACCACGTGTGGCGTCCCCGGCATTCTCAGCGGCCATCTTGTGGCCCGTAACTGACGTCATCTCCGACGCAAATGGCGTGACGTACGCTCGTCATGCGCACCAGCGGCGTCCCGCGCGTGCGCAATGGCGAGCGTCGTCCGGAGATGTGCTGGGAATGCCGCCGACGAGGGTATTCCAACGATCGATCGCACGGGACCAGCCCAGGTGCGTCGATCGTGGAGAAAAAGGAGGCGCTTGTGGTGGGATGGAGCGTCATGCCTTACCCTCGTCGGGAAGGCGTTAGGGCGCCCCCCGAAAATCCAAGCGGCATGGCGGACTCCGGCAATCCCCAGTGGCGGAACGACACCCCTCCCATGGAAACATTGATCGACCTACGGCGAGGTGATGGTATAAAGAGGTTGAGCTGGGGTAGAGGTGAAGAAAAAAGTGAAAAAGTGTAAAATAAATTGAAATAAAATGAATTGATGTGAAAAAAAAAAAAAAAAAAAAATTGGAGGTCAGTGGGAAGAATGCTCCTTACATTGGAGATCAGTGGGAAGAATGCTCCTTACATTGGAGATCAGTGGGAAGAATGCTCCTTACATTGGAGATCAGTGGGAAGAATGCTCCTTACATTGGAGGTCAGTAGGAAGAATGCCCCTTACATTGGTGATCAGTGGGAAGAATGCTCCTTACATTGGTGATCAGTGGGAAGAATGCCCCTTACATTGGTGATCAGTGGGAAGAATGTTCCTTACATATGTGGCCAGTGGGAAGAATGCCCCTTACATTGGAGATCAGTGGGAAGAATGCTCCTTACATTGGAGGTCAGTGGGAAGAATGCCCCTTACATTGGTGATCAGTGGGAAGAATGCTCCTTACATTGGTGATCAGTGGGAAGAATGTCCCTTACATTGGTGATCAGTGGAAAGAATTTTCCTTACATTGGGGGTCAGTGGGAAGAATGCTCCTTACATTGGAGGTCAGTGGGAAGAATGCTCCTTACAATGGAGATCAGTGGGAAGAATGCTCCTTACATTGGTGATCAGTGGGAAGAATAATCCTTACATTGGAGATCAGTGGGAAGAATGCTCCTTACATTGGAGGTCAGTGGGAAGAATGCTCCTTACATTGGAGATCAGTGGGAAGAATGCTCCTTACATTGGAGGTCAGTGGGAAGAATGCTCCTTACATTGGAGGTCAGTGGGAAGAATGCCCCTTACATTGGTGATCAGTGGGAAGAATGCTCCTTACATTGGTGATCAGTGGGAAGAATGTCCCTTACATTGGTGATCAGTGGAAAGAATTTTCCTTACATTGGGGGTCAGTGGGAAGAATGCTCCTTACATTGGAGGTCAGTGGGAAGAATGCTCCTTACAATGGAGATCAGTGGGAAGAATGCTCCTTACATTGGTGATCAGTGGGAAGAATAATCCTTACATTGGAGATCAGTGGGAAGAATGCTCCTTACATTGGTGATCAGTGGGAAGAATAATCCTTACATTGGAGATCAGTGGGAAGAATGTTCCTTACTTTGGTGATCAGTGGGAAGAATAATCCTTACATTGGAGATCAGTGGGAAGAATGTTCCTTACATTGGTGATCAGTGGGAAGAATGTTCCTTACATTGGTGATCAGTGGGAAGAATGCTCCTTACATTGGAGATCAGTGGGAAGAATACTCCTTACATTGGAGATCAGTGGGAAGAATGTTCCTTACATTGGTGATCAGTGGAAAGAATGTCCCTTACATTGGTGATCAGTGGGAAGAATGTTCCTTACATTGGAGATCAGTGGGAAGAATGTCCCTTACATTGGTGATCAGTGGGAAGAATGTTCCTTACATATGTGGCCAGTGGGAAGAATGCCCCTTACATTGGTGATCAGTGGAAAGAAAGTTCCTTACATTGGTGATCAGTGGGAAGAATGTTCCTTACATTGGAAATCAGTGGAAAGAATGTTCCTTACATATGTGGCCAGTGGGAAGAATGCCCCTTACATTGGTGATCAGTGGAAAGAATTTTCCTTACATTAGGGGTCAGTGGGAAGAATGCTCCTTACATTGAAGGTCAGTGGGAAGAATGCTCCTTACAATGGAGATCAGTGGGAAGAATGCTCCTTACATTGGGGGTCAGTGGGAAGAATGCTCCTTACATTGGAGGTCAGTGGGAAGAATGCTCCTTACATTGGTGATCAGCGGGAAGAATGCTCCTTACATTGGTGATCAGCGGGAAGAATGTTCCTTACATTGGAGGTCAGTGGGAAGAATGTTCCTTACATTGGTGATCAGTGGGAAGAATGTTCCTTACATTGGTGATCAGTGGGAAGAATGCTCCTTACATTGGAGATCAGTGGGAAGAATGCTCCTTACATTGGTGATCAGTGGAAAGAATGTTCCTTACATTGGTGATCAGTGGGAAGAATGTTCCTTACATTGGTGATCAGTGGGAAGAATGTCCCTTACATTGGTGATCAGTGGGAAGAATGACCCTTACATTGGAGATCAGTGGGAAGAATGTCCCTTACATTGGTGATCAGTGTGAAGAATGTTCCTTACATTGGTGATCAGTGGGAAGAATGTTCCTTACATATGTGGCTAGTGGGAAGAATGCTCCTTACATTGGTGATCAGTGGAAAGAATGTTCCTTACATTGGTGATCAGTGGGAAGAATGTTCCTTACATTGGTGATCAGTGGGAAGAATGCTCCTTACATTGGAGGTCAGTGGGAAGAATGCTCCTTACATTGGAGATCATTGGGAAGAATGCTCCTTACATTGGTGATCAGTGGGAAGAATGCCCCTTACATTGGAGGTCAGTGGGAAGAATGCTCCTTACATTGGAGATCATTGGGAAGAATGCTCCTTACATTGGTGATCAGTGGGAAGAATGCCCCTTACACTGAAGTTCAGTGGGAAGAATGTTCCTTACATTGGTGATCAGTGAGTAGAATGTTCCTTACATTGGTGATCAGTGGGAAGAATGTTCCTTACATATGTGGCCAGTGGGAAGAATGCTCCTTGCATTGGTGATCAGTGGGAAGAATGCTCCTTACATTGGTGATCAGTGGGAAGAATGCTCCTTACATTGGTGATCAGTGGGAAGAATGTCCCTTACATTGGTGATCAGTGGGAAGAATGTTCCTTACATTGGTGATCAGTGAGAAGAATGTTCCTTACATTGGTGATCAGTGGGAAGAATGTTCCTTACATATGTGGCCAGTGGGAAGAATGCTCCACCAGCTTGGATTTTCCCTACATCAGCGATATTTTTGCCTCAAGAAACTATCTCCTATAATTTGTGTTCATCTTGGAGCTATAAAATCCACCTTTACATCACTAAAAGCAATGGACAACACTATTCCATCTACACCTTCGGCTGAAGGTGGGTACAGCAGAACCCTCACGGCATCATGTAACAATCCTTTGAGACAATCCACACAGATGCAAATGACACAATCACTTGATGATGATGGTGTTGCACTTATTCGCCACTTTAGAAGTTTGGAACATTTAATGGCTAAAGAGATCAGAGCCTATTGGGACATCAACTTCTTAAGCGAGTACATATCATTGGCGCACATACCTAGAGGGTTGAGGATCAAGAAATTCCCTTCCTCGGATCTATTTGATGAACATCATAAAAAGGAATGGACAGAGACACTAGACGCTTGCTCGTTCAAATTAATGAGCATCCTGGTTTCCTCAAAGAAAAAAGATATGGAGGTTTTGCAGTCTGACATTTCTGCAATACAGAGCGATCTCGCTGCACTGCAAACACATACGGACTTTGCGGATTTTGATGCACGGCTAAATAGTAAGCTAGACAAGCTGGAAAAATCTGTCATAGATGGTAAACGGGGAAAGATGATACGAGATAAAACGGACTATGAAACCAATAAGGTTTATGTTTGGAAGAGGCCACCGTTTTTTCAAACCAGATCACGCAAAAATAAATCCAAACAAGTCAGCTTCTCGGATCAGGAAAGTGACATTGGAGAAGATACATTGGTTTACAATATGTCAGACTCTTCACCAGATAGAGCATCTGCACCCATTCACACGGAACAGGATGCATTAACCAATAGACGCAGCCCAGGAAACCCTCACGGACCCGGTCAAACCAAAAAGAAGAAATCGTCCATAAAAAAACGAGGAGAGGCGGCAAGAGACATCAACACTACAAAGGACACTCAATATGCACTGCGGGGCAAAAACAGGAAGCAATCCTAAATGTTATCAACATATCCAGCAGACCCCTCAAGGAGGAAGAAACCAGTCTTTTATCTAAGGGACTTAACTTTTGTCCTAACAGACATTTTGATTTGTTTGGGACAATATTAGACGTTAATAAGTTTTCACGTATTCTGACCTTGAGAAAGCATTTTCTGCAGTCTAATACACAAGATATCATGATTCCCCCCGATACCAGCGACATAGGTGAGTCTGTTCCTCTTTCTTCACCTAAAAGGTTTTCAGAAGTTTGTGCACTCCAAGATCTGGTTGAACTGCTGGAGGAGTCTGATCCCACCCCCTGTGACCCCACCGATACACAAAGTAGGGTTTCATTTAAGTTGAGATCTGATTTTTACCCTGTGGAGTCCAGAGGGAGGGATCTTGACCTATTCCAACGATTAGTGGAGAAGGATTTAGTCCAGCTCGCACGCGGGTGTCGCAGAGAATCTTCTCCCCAAAATCTTACACAGACAGAATTAGCCTCTCTTAGATCACTGTCAGCGGACAAGAGCATAGTCATTAGAAGTGCAGACAAAGGGGGTAGTGTGGTTGTCCTAGACTCCACCACCTACAAGGACGAAGCACTGCGCCAATTGTCTGACTCTGACACCCATCAGCGCCTCAGATCTGATCCCACTCAGGTATTCAGAACCAAACTATCCACACTATTAGATAGAGCAGTGGCATCCGGTATCTTTTCCTGTACTGAAAAAGCATTATTTATCCCAGACTGTCCCATTATACCAGTTTTTCATCATTTGCCGAAAACGCACAAGGGCTTCACGCCTCTTACAGGTCGTCCCATAGTGGCAGGCATAGGGTCCCTAAATGAGCGTTTGGGTGAGTGGGTGGACAACCACCTCCAACCTCTAGTCTCCAGCTTGCCGGGTCACCTCAGGGACACCAAGCAACTGCTATGCAAATTACACGACTTTGAGTGGCAACCATCATTCAGATGGATCACATGCGATGTGACTAGCCTTTACTCAAGTATACCCCACCACTTGGGATTGCAGGCAGTTGCATGGGCTCTGAGGGAATCTGGCAAGTTTTCACTGGTGCTACAAGAATTCATTGTCCAGGCCCTGGAATATCTTTTAACTCACAATTTCTTTATGTTCGACGGGGACTTTTATCTCCAGAGATGCGGGGCCTCTATGGGAGCAAAATTTTCGCCTTCCCTAGCCAACCTTTATATGGGTTGGTGGGAGAGGACCCGCATCTTTGGACATGACAGTCCCCGTCGAAAAGACACAATCTTTTTTGGTCGATATATAGACGATCTGCTGTTTATTTCCAGTGATGAACATACTGACCTATGCACTTGGCTCATGTACCTTAATGACAACGATTTAAATTTACGTTTTACGGGTACACTCAATGCCCATACCATAGAGTTTCTGGATGTTAAACTTTCGGGGGTTGATGGTAAAATAGTCACAAGTCTCTATAGGAAGCCCACTGCGGGCAACGTTTTGCTTAGAGCAGATTCTGCGCACCCAGGTCATACCATCAAAGGGGTCCCATTTGGTCAGTTCCTCAGGCTAAAGCGTATCTGCAGCACATCAGAAACCTTTCATGCTGAAGCCAAACTTATGGCATCAAGATTTGCAAGCAGAGGATATCTTAGTACCAATATAGACAAGGCCTACACAGCTGTTAGTCTAATCTCAAGGGACAGTTTGCTAAAAGACAAGCCCCGTAATCAACACCCCCACAAGTCATCATTGTCTATAGATAAAATACCCGTTTTTTCTACGCCATATAGCACTGAATATGTTAACATCAAAAATATCATTATGAGATACCTTCCTGTCTTGTATGGAGATCCAGCATACACTAGTGTTTTGACGAACGGCATCAAGGTAGTCTCACGGAGGGCCCCTACTCTAGGCAATTCTTTATCACCCAGTCTGTTTCTTTCTCATCAGCCCAAACCCAATTGGCTTCACTTCAAAGGCAATTTTAAATGTGGCCAAAAAGGGTGCGCATACTGTACACACATAAAAACTGGACCTGATATTAAGTCCTGTACCAATAAAAAAACGCACGAAATATGCACTTTTATCAACTGCAATACGTCATTCCTGGTTTACATCATTACATGCACCAGTTGTCACATTCAATATGTTGGTCGCACTACACGCCGTTTGAAGGACCGTCTATACGACCACTTGTATGACATTACCAAAAATCATTCTACCAATGTAGCTAAACATTGGAACCTGGTGCATGCAAAGGATGTTTCCAGTTTGGTTATGCAAGGGGTTGAAAAGATAGTAACGCCTAAACGGGGAGGGGACAAATTCCGTCTATTATGTAAACGTGAAGTTTATTGGATCTTCATTTTCAATACGAGAATTCCGTCAGGTTTGAATTTTGAATGGGATGTTTCCCACTTTTATGAGTGATAAAATCCTTTCGCCTTTTTCTTTTCTCTTTGGATCCTAATGTAATTACAAGACCTATCATGTGCTTCACACACATCTTTTCGGATGTCATATCCCTCCCCTATAAAGTTTTCCACCATATACAGCCATATAGGCATATAAGGCTATGAGATATGCTTCTTAAACATCCAGATTACAGATAAACATTGGTAATGGTTGATCTCCGTCTGTAAGGATAAACTAGGCTGTCTTCTCCTCCTCCTTTCCACTAGTTTTTGCCAGTTTCCGC
>CM053030.1:15943177-15977631 GCA_028564925.1 Lithobates sylvaticus
AATGGCACAAACTCTGTGGCTTCTGGGTTCAATGTTCCGTCTTCCACATCTTCAGTAGGTGGAAGGTCTATGGCAGAACTTCCTGGAGTTGAGGAAGGCCATAGCCATTCAAGTTCTCCTCTTTCTTCTTCTGGTTGGGGGTCCTGTCCACCCCTAACTTGGGATGTCTGAGACCTAGTATTAGGCCTGGGGGTATCCAGAATGGAAACAGATTCAGGTACGTCTCTTGCTGGAGGCATTCTGACTGCTTCAGTGAGTGGGAGCAAGTGATTCCTATGCCAGGTCTTCAAAGGCCCCACTCTCCCTTCTGGCTTCAACTTGTAGACAGGCAATCCTGGAAGTTTTCTACAGATGATATATGGCTCTGATCTCCATCTATCAGCAATCTTGTGTTTTCCAGGGATCCCTAGATTGCGTAACAGTACACGGTCCCCAGGCTGTAGGTCCTGTACTCTAACTTTCAAATCAAAGTTCCTCTTATTTCGGGCCCCCCTCTGGTCGGAGGCCGCTTGAGCTTTCTCATAAGCTATCTTCAAACTGCGCCTCAGTCTGTCCACATATCCTTTGTGGGAGGCAGCAGAGGCATGGTCTAAGGATATGCCGAAGGCCAAATCCACTGGCAATCTTGCTTCTCTCCCAAACATAAGTCGGTAAGGGGAGAAACCTGTCACATCACTTGTTGTACAGTTGTAAGCATGCACCAGAGCTGAAATGTGTTGACTCCAATGTTGCTTCTTCTCTGTTTCTAAAGTTCCCAACATGTTCAATAGGGTCCTGTTGAACCTTTCAGGCTGGGCATCACCTTGAGGGTGATAGGGTGTAGTTCTAGTCTTCTCTACCCCTAGAGAATCTAGTAGCTTCCTGATCAGGCGACTCTCAAAGTCCCTTCCTTGGTCTGAATGGATTCTCTGTGGTAGTCCATAATGAACAAAGTACTTTTCCAAAAGTACCTTGGCTACTGTAGAGGCCTTCTGGTCCTTGGTTGGGAAAGCCTGAGCATAACGGGTGAAATGGTCTGTTACCACCAGAACATTTCCCAATCCACTCAAATCGGGTTCGAGGCAGAGAAAATCAATGCATACCAGATCCATTGGGCCTTGACTCTGTAGGTGGCCCATTGGGGCAGCTTGATGAGGTAAAGTCTTTCTCTGAATGCATCTTGCACAGGAATGGCAATACTCTTCCACTTCGGCCCTCATGCAGGGCCAATAAAACCGGTCTCTGACAAGTTGGAAGGTTCTCTCTGCTCCCAAGTGACCATGCTAGTCATGTAAGGCAATCAGCACAGTCTCTCGATGCTTTTCTGGGAGAAACAACTGCCACTTGTCTTCTGGGCCATCAGAGGGGCCCCTTCGGTAGACTACCCCCTGATGCACCTGTAACTTGTCCAACTCTCTCCTCAGTAGGCGAGCTTCTTTGGAAGGGTGAAGGCGAAGTCCCTCTGGACTCTTGTCTTCCAGGGCTTCCAGGGCCAATCTCCCCATGGGGTCTTCCAATTGGTCACACCTTAACTCTTTCTTGGACAGCTTCGGTAGACACTCTTCTTCTAATTGAGTTACTCCACAGTAACACTTTGGGACTCCCACTGTGGTAACTCCTATCTCTTCCACTCTGGATCCTCCTCTGGCTTGGAGTTCAGCCCCCTGACAAAGGGCTCGCACTCCATCTGGTGCCACTTGAGTCCAGTCTTCCCAGTCATCGACCATGACATGGGATCTTCGGGACAGGGCATCTGCATCCCTATTTCCAGCCCCTGGTCTGTACTTGAGGCTGAAATTGAATCCAGACAACGCCGCCAACCATCTGTGTCCAGTTGCATCCAGCTTGGCGGTGGTGAATAGATAGGTTAAGGGGTTGTTATCTGTCTTTACAGTAAACTCGGCCCCATACAGATAGTCTCTCAGTTTGTCAACAACTGCCCATTTGAGGGCTAAGAACTCCAACTTGTGGGTGGGATAGTTCTTCTCGGAGGGGGTCAGGCTCCGGCTCACATAAGCCACTGGTCGTAGCTGGTCTTCATACTCCTGGTAGAGTACTCCACCTAGGCCCTCATGGCTGGCATCAACATGTAGCTCATATGGTCTAGTGGGGTCAGCATAGGCCAAAACGGGGGCTGTGGTGAGACTTCTCTTCAAGGTTCTGAAAGCCTCTTCACACCTTGAGTTCCACTGGTCTTTGACCGATTCACCGGGCCTCCTAGGCCCCAACCCATCTTCCTCTCCTTCTGTCTTGAGCAGTTCGTTTAGGGGTTTGGCAATGCGGGCAAACCCATCCACAAACCTGCGGTAGTAGGAGCAGAACCCCAAGAAAGACCGAAGTTCTGTAACTGTTGTGGGCCTTGGCCACGAAGTAACTGCCTCCAACTTCTCAGGGTCTGTGGCCACTCCCTTTTCAGACACTATGTGTCCCAGATAGTTCACAGAAGACTGATAGAACCGACACTTCTCGGGAGAAAGTTTAAGTCCCTCTTCACTGAGCCTCTTCAGTACTTTCTCCAATCTGGCTTCATGCTCTTCCAAAGTCTTTCCAAAGACAATGACATCGTCCAGATACACAAGGACTTCTATGAGGTTCATGTCTCCAACTGTCCTTTCCATAAGGCGTTGAAATGTAGCAGGAGCTCCAGATAGGCCCTGAGGCATCCTGTTGAACTCAAAGAATCCCACTGGGGTTATGAAGGCAGTCTTTTCTCTGTCTTCTGGATGCATGGGGATCTGGTAATACCCACTTTTGAGGTCCATCACACTGAACCACTTAGCTCCAGATAAACTCTGCAAGGCATCTTCTATCCTTGGCGTGGTGTACTGGTCAGGAATGGTCCTCCTGTTGAGAGTTCTGTAGTCAATGCAGAGCCTCAATGACCCATTCTTCTTCCTGACTACCACAATTGGGGAGGCATAGGGACTTCTGGACTCCCGAATCACTCCCGTCTTCTTCAGTTCCGCAAGCTGCTCCATCAGATCCTCCAGATCTGCTAGCGGGACTCGCCTCACTCTCTCTCTGAATGGCTTGTCCTCTTGCATGCGGATTCGGTGGGTGGCACTCCTCGCACACCCCACATCAAACTCATCTTTAGAGAAAATCTTCTCCCATCTGGTCAGCTGGGCCTTGGCTCTCTCTTTCCAAGCTCCAGGTAGGTTTGGGTTTTCCATGGAGAGTTTCTTCCAAACATTCTATTAAGGCGTATGTGTACCCAGCATCATTTCTCATGTCCATTATCCATGACTTGTGGCACGGGGATAGGGACATTATGAGCTGCTTGACTGCCTCTCTCTGCCATATCCCTGGCAGTTCAATGACTGCTGCTGCGGCTGGATCGGTGGCCCATGTTGCGGACCACCGTCCCACTTCTATCGGGTCCATGCCGATACCTTCCGGCGGCTTTTTCCCGCTGACTCAGGATCCCGGACGAGCCCCCACGTGTAGCGATACCCCCAGTTAAGAGGGCCGCTGATTTGTTTTGGGTCCCTGAGTGCAGCTCCACCAACCCCAGGCAATTTGCTCTACCCGCTCTGGCACAGTTAGTCAAGGGGTATGTATCTATGCACATATAAACATCACTTATACTCTAAGTGTAATGGGTATTGTAACCTGGGGGACAGGTAGCAGGTACAAAGCTCCCTGGGATGAGCTGTTTATTTAGGCACAGATACCAAATCCACTTGAGGTAGTGAAAACAGTGCTGGGTTTATTGGTTTTAAATACAAGTCCATACACAGGTGCTGCACAGTCTTCCAGAAAACATATCAAAACAGAAATAACAAAACAAAAGTCCTAGCCGTGTCTCGGCTCTAACTATACCATACACCGTCTCTAACTATCAAGCTGAGCAAGCCTACCGCTTGTCAGTTTCTGTAAAGAGTTTTAAAGGGTTTTACCAACCTTTTGGCTCCTCACAAACCATCCCTGTTTGTGTGTCCCAGGCAGAGAGCAAAGGCTGTTTGCTCAGGTGAGCTTAAATTAGCCTGGAGAGGAGGACTAAGATCCGAACTGGATCTTGTATCAGAGACCTCTGAATGTATATGAGAGGAGCCTGGGAGATGTATAAACCCCCGAACAAGACTTCTCCTGGCTCTCTCTGGGTCGCTCTGCTACATATCCTCCCCCCTTGTTTCAACCCCAGGGTTGGAACACCTGTGGCCCAACAGGAGTGAACACGGGACAGGGCATCTACATTCCCCATCTCCACACCTGGCCTGTGTTTTACGGTGAAGGAGTAATCCTGTAGAGCCAAAAACCACCGGTTCACCCGTCTATTAGTCTCCTTCTTTTGGGCCATCCATTTCAGGGGAGCATGGTCAGTTATTAAGTCAAACTGACGCCCTAACAAATAGTACCTGAGCGCGTCCACGGCCCACTTTATGGCTAAACATTCCTTTTCAATGACTGCATACTTTTTCTCATGGTCATTGAGCTTTCTGCTTAGGTACACGACAGGGTGTTCTTCCCCATTGTATACCTGTGACAGTACCGCCCCGATACCAACATCAGACGCATCCGTCTGAACCAAAAACTCTCTGGAGAAATCGGGAGAGTACAGTACTGGCTGTGCACACAGAGCCTTCTTCAGGACCTGGAAAGACTCCTCTGCTACTGGGGACCATTTCACCATTACAGAATCTTTCCCTTTCGTAAGGTCTGTCAGAGGGGCAGCTATAGTTGCAAAATTTGGGATAAATCTTCTATAATACCCCGCAATACCAAGAAAGGCCCTGACCTGCTTCTTGTTTGCAGGGCGTGGCCATTCCTGGATGGCTGCTATTTTACTCACTTGTGGTTTTATGACACCACGGCCAATAGTATAGCCCAAATACTTGGCTTCCTCTAGACCAATGGCACATTTTTTTGGATTTGCCGTAAAACCTTCTTTGAAGAGGGAATCAAGAACAGCCTGGACACGAGGCAAGTGCGACTCCCAGTCAGTACTATGTACCACTATGTCATCTAGATAGGCTGCTGCATATCGTCGGTGGAGTTTTAGGGTCCTGTCCATGGCCCTCTGAAATGTTGCGGGGGCATTTTGCAACCCAAAAGGCATTTTTTTTATATTGGAAGGAACCGTCTGGGGTCACAAACGCAGTCTTCTCTTTGGCGCTACCAGTTAGGGGTATTTGCCAATACCCTTTTGTCAAGTCCAAAGTGGTAAGATAGCGAGCCTTGCCAAGTCGGTCTATAAGTTCGTCTACTCTGGGCATTGGGTATGTGTCAAACTTTGTCACCGCATTAAGCTTCCTGAAGTCGTTACAGAACCTCCACGTGCCATCCGGTTTTGGGACTAACACGATGGGGCTAGACCAGTCACTATTGGATTCCTCAATGACATCTAGCTCCAACATTTTTTTAACTTCCTTGCTGATGTCCTTTCTCCTTGCTTCAGGAATTCGGTAAGGTTTGAGCTTGACACGTACCCCAGGTTCAGTAACAATATCATGCTGAACTGCTGAAGTCGTGCCAGGTAACTCTGAAAACTTCTCTCTATTCCTTATCAGGAATTCTCTAGTGTCCTGTTTTTGGGAATATGAGAGGGTGTCTGGAATCGTGACCTCAGGGATGAGAGGGGACTCAGTACCCGTAGGCGTTACTGGGAGAGGCCTCGCAGTTAACGCCATTCTATCCTTCCAGGGTTTTAACAGGTTTATATGGTAAACCTGTTCGGGCTTCCTTTTTCCTGGTTGATAAACCTTGTAATTGACCTCCCCAACTCTCTCAATTACTTCAAAGGGACCCTGCCACTTAGCCAGGAACTTGCTCTCAACAGTGGGAACTAACACCAGGACCCTGTCACCAGGTGAGAAAACACGGAGTTGGGCCCCCCTGTTGTATATTCTCTGTTGGGCTGCCTGGGCCTGCAGTAAGTGTTCTTTTACCACTGGCATGATTGCTGTAATCCTCTCCTGCATTTGGGCAATATGCTCAATGACACTTTTATGGGGTGTCTGTTCTCCCTCCCAAGTTTCTTTGGCTATGTCTAAGAGTCCCCGAGGGTGTCTCCCATAAAGCAACTCAAATGGGGAGTACCCCGTAGAGGACTGGGGAACCTCCCTGATGGCAAACATCAAGTATGGTATCAGGAAGTCCCAGTTTTTCCCATCCTTGTCCACAACCTTTTTTAACATGCTCTTTAACGTCTTATTGAAGCGTTCCACTAAGCCATCCGTTTGAGGATGATACACTGAGGTTCGCAGCTGCGTCACCTTAAATAACTTGCAGAGCTCCCTAGTAATTCGCGACATAAACGGGGTGCCCTGGTCTGTAAGGATTTCTTTCGGGATGCCAACCCGACTGAACACCATAAACAGTTCTTTGGCAATGTTTTTAGCAGACGCGGCGCGTAAGGGAACTGCTTCAGGGTAGCGGGTAGCATAATCCATGATTACGAGGATATGCTGATGACCCCTGGCAGACTTTGGAAGTGGGCCCACAAGGTCCATGGCAATCCTCTCAAAGGGCACTTCAATGATAGGCAAAGGTACTAAAGGACTTCGGAAGTGGGATAGTGGGGCTGACATCTGACACACAGGACAGGATTGACAATAATTCTTAACATCTTTCTGTATCCCGGGCCAGTAAAACCTGCGCAACACCCTTTCAGTAGTTTTTTCAACCCCTAAATGGCCTCCTAGCAAGTGCCCATGGGCAAGTTCTAACACCAGCCGTCTGTATGGCTTAGGGACCACCAACTGTTCAACCACTTCATCATTCATTTTACATACACGATACAGTAAATCCTCATTGCTGCTGAAATAAGGAAAACAGGGCCTGTCCCCGGGTTCGACAGGTACATCATTAATCACTATTACATTTTCCCAGGCCCTGGAAAGGGTATGGTCTTTTCTCTGCTCAGTACCAAAATTTTCCTTATGCACATTAAGGTCATCAAACTCTAACATAGGCTCGGGGTCAGCAGACGGCTGTCCGGCTCTACTGGTAGTAGGGACTTCCTCAGGGTCCTCCAGCTCTCCTGCCATAACCGATAGAGGAAAACCCGGGGAGCCCTGAGAAGAGACCCCTGAACCCACCTTGTCAGTAGTGGCCAGGAATTCTGGCTCTGCGACTGAGTTGGGTACTGCGACCGGGTTGGGATGATCCCACAGTTCCCAGAACTTAGGGAAGTCCCTACCAATGATGGCCTCATGCACCAAGTGGGGAAGTCCAACCGGATGGGTCACTGTACCTAAACCAGTTTTAAACTGAACAGTGGTTACATGATACTCCCGGGTATTCCCATGTATACAGATCACAGCAACATTTTTAGCATGATAATTCACAGGTTCAATAATTTCAGCTGTAACCAAAGTCACTAGACTTCCAGAGTCCAGCAAGGCTGTAATAGGCTTATCATTCACAGTCATTTGGCACATTGGTTTTCTCATATTTGGCGTTGCAGTGCATGAAACCGCTGCAAACATAGACTGCCTTCTAATAGATAAATCACACTGCATTGGTTCATCTGTCAATGGACAATTTGCCGCAACATGTCCCATTTCTTGGCACGAAAACACCTGACGTTTCCCCAGTTTGGTTTGCTGACAGGCACCGGCTTCCCTTGTTTGGGAGGCCAAGCTTCAGTCCTGGCACCAAAAATCCTCCCCCCTATTTCCTTGCCATGCTTACCACCCACTTCCCCTGGAACAGTCTTACCGGTTGCCTGGGGAGACCGTGGCTTTGGGCGGAAAGTCCGTGCGGCTGTAGGGGTGGTGACCAGGTTCTTTGCAGCAAAATACCTTTCAACAAGTTCCACCAGGTGGTTTGCCGAATTGGGGTCTCCTTGACTCACCCACTCCTGCAGGGGAATGGGTAGTGACCTCAGAAACTGGTCCATGACCACACGCTCCACTATTTGTGGCCCAGACAGGGACTCCGGCTGTGGACCCGCTGTGCTCGAACTGCCAAAGTGACACCAAGTCGTGCCAGTATTTCCTGTTTGACCTTTTCATAGTCTGCTGCTTCTGCTGACTCCAAATCATAGTAGGCCTTCTGCGATTCCCCAGTAAGCAACGGGGCGACCAGTCCTGCCCACTGGGTTTTAGGCCAACCTTCCCTCTCAGCGGTCCGTTCAAACGTTAGCAGAAAGGCCTCTGGATCATCATCTGTAGTCATCTTGGACAAAAAGCGAGCCACATGGATGGCTGAGGGCTTGTCTCCAATATTATCAATGTTAGCAGGTGACCACTGTGCTATTGTCTCCACAACCTCAGACAAGGTTTTCCTATCTGCTTTTGCATCAGTGGCTAGCTGTTCAAACAGCCTCTGCGATTGCTCCTGTGCGATAGCATTAGCTTGCTGTTGTGCCGCATGGAGTGCAGCGTTTGTTTTCTGCTGTGCAGCGTTTGCTTGCTGTAGTGCAGCATTTGTTTTCTGCTGTTCAGCGGTTGCTTGCTGTTGTGCAGCGTGGAGTGCAGCGTTTGTTTTCTGCAGTTCAGCGTTTGTTTGCTGTTGCGCAGCGTTGGATATCATCAACTGTTTTAGGATTTCCTCCATGTTTAGTCACTCTAGGTACTGGCCTTTTAAGTAGTAACTTACTACAGCTGCCCGCTGAAATCCACCATATGTAACCTGGGGGACAGGTAGCAGGTACAAAGCTCCCTGGGATGAGCTGTTTATTTAGGCACAGATACCAAATCCACTTGAGGTAGTGAAAACAGTGCTGGGTTTATTGGTTTTAAATACAAGTCCATACACAGGTGCTGCACAGTCTTCCAGAAAACATATCAAAACAGAAATAACAAAACAAAAGTCCTAGCCGTGTCTCGGCTCTAACTATACCATACACCGTCTCTATCAAGCTGAGCAAGCCTACCGCTTGTCAGTTTCTGTAAAGAGTTTTAAAGGGTTTTACCAACCTTTTGGCTCCTCACAAACCATCCCTGTTTGTGTGTCCCAGGCAGAGAGCAAAGGCTGTTTGCTCAGGTGAGCTTAAATTAGCCTGGAGAGGAGGACTAAGATCCGAACTGGATCTTGTATCAGAGACCTCTGAATGTATATGAGAGGAGCCTGGGAGATGTATAAACCCCGAACAAGACTTCTCCTGGCTCTCTCTGGGTCGCTCTGCTACAGTATGAACTCACAAGCAGACTGCTGAGATAAGAATAACTGGCTTTACTTTATCAGTAAGGAAAAGAAATAGTAACATGCATCTAAACATATGACTTACAATACTTTAGCAGGTCCCTGCACTATGCACTTTAACATGTACACATATATGTATCAAACTAGCAATGGGGAGACGGAGCGCCAAGTGTAGCGACCGTCTGCTATACACCTCTGAGGTGCAATAAATCTATCTGCGCCTACCTAACGGACCAGGTCTGATCCCTAGCAATAGAGCTCAGTCCTTGAAATAGGTACAGTATTCTTCACCGGCAATAGATCTGTAGAGGTGGTGCACATGTAGCTTTAAATGGTATACTTGTAATCACAGAAAGTAACATTTGCTGCTCTGAGGTAAATTGTGCCTTGGCAGTTCAGTAGGCATGAAAGTGTGTGTATCAATGCAGGATGAGCCTTTCAGCTCTCTCACCAATCCTGGGGTACCGTCCTCAGCTCCGGTCCCTCCAATGGCGGCGTCCGGTCTCCTCAGTCACAGCCCCTGCGTTCCGGTCCTGTCTCCGTCCGACCGACTGCAGGGAAAAGTCTCCGCTCCACTGCTGTGGACTCCGAGGGATTAGAGTCTCACTCCGTCTGCTGCAAGGCCCAGGCTTCAGGCCTTCAGCAGTCCCGGTCCGCACAGGTGTCCCCTCAGGAACAAGTCTCCGCGTCACCAGCTCAGTCAGAAGAGGCGTCCCAGTCCGACGCGGCATCAGAAGAGGAAGAGGCGGTCTCTCCTCCTCCTTTTTATCTCCTCCCCCAGCAGCCTCTCGGGCGGAAACAAGCAGCCCGGGAGCCTGGGGAATTATGGGGAATGTAGTCTCTTCCCCTAAAAGGGGTACGACCCCGCTACACAAGGAACATTCTTCCCACTGATCTCCAATGTAAGGAACATTCTTCCCACTGATCACCAATGTAAGGAGCATTCTTCCCACTGATCTCCAATGTAAGGAGCATTCTTCCCACTGAGCTCCAATGTAAGGGGCATTCTTCCCACTGATCTCCAATGTAAGGAACATTCTTTCCACTGATCACCAATGTAAGGGGCATTCTTCCCACTGATCTCCAATGTAAGGAACATTCTTTCCAATGATCACCAATGTAAGGAGCATTCTTCCCACTGATCACCAATGTAAGGAGCATTCTTTCCACTGATCTCCAATGTAAGGAGCATTCTTCCCACTGATCTCCAATGTAAGGGGCATTCTTCCCACTGATCACCAATGTAAGGAGCATTCTTCCCACTGATCTCCAATGTAAGGAGCATTCTTCCCACTGAGCTCCAATGTAAGGGGCATTCTTCCCACTGATCTCCAATGTAAGGAACATTCTTTCCACTGATCACCAATGTAAGGGGCATTCTTCCCACTGATCTCCAATGTAAGGAACATTCTTCCCACTGATCACCAATGTAAGGAGCATTCTTCCCACTGATCACCAATGTAAGGAGCATTCTTTCCACTGATCTCCAATGTAAGGAGCATTCTTCCCACTGACCTCCAATGTAAGGGGCATTCTTCCCACTGATCACCAATGTAAGGAGCATTCTTCCCACTGATCTCCAATGTAAGGAGCATTCTTCCCACTGACCTCCAATGTAAGGAGCATTCTTCCCACTGATCACCAATGTAAGGAGCATTCTTCCCACTGACCTCCAATGTAAGGAGCATTCTTCCCACTGATCTCCAATGTAAGGGACATTCTTCCCACTGACCTCCAATGTAAGGGGCATTCTTCCCACTGATCTCCAATGTAAGGAGCATTCTTCCCACTGACCTCCAATGTAAGGAGCATTCTTCCCACTGATCACCAATGTAAGGAACATTCTTCCCACTGACCTCCAATGTAAGGAGCATTCTTCCCACTGATCTCCAATGTAAGGAGCATTCTTCCCACTGATCTCCAATGTAAGGAGCATTCTTCCCACTGACCTCCAATGTAAGGAGCATTCTTCCCACTGACCCCCAATGTAAGGAACATTCTTCACACTGACCCCCAATGTAAGGAACATTCTTCCCACTGATCACCAATGTAAGGGTCATTCTTCCCACTGACCTCCAATGTAAGGAGCATTCTTCCCACTGACCCCCAATGTAAGGAACATTCTTCACACTGACCCCCAATGTAAGGAACATTCTTCCCACTGATCACCAATGTAAGGGTCATTCTTCCCACTGATCACCAATGTAAGGAGCATTCTTTCCACTGATCACTAATGTAAGGGGCATTCTTCCCACTGGCCACATATGTAAGGAACATTCTTTCCACTGATCACCAATGTAAGGGGTATTCTTCCCACTGACCCCCAATGTAAGGAACATTCTTCCCACTGATCACCAATGTAAGGGACATTCTTCCCACTGATCACCAATGTAAGGAACATTCTTCCCACTGATCACCAATGTAAGGAACATTCTTTCCACTGATCACCAATGTAAGGGGCATTCTTCCCACTGGCCACATATGTAAGGAACATTCTTCCCACTGATCTCCAATGTAAGGAGCATTCTTCCCACTGACCCCCAATGTAAGGAGCATTCTTCCTGCTGATCACCAATGTAAGGGACATTCTTCCCACTGATCACCAATGTAAGGAGCATTCTTCCCACTGATCTCCAATGTAAGGAACATTCTTCCCACTGACCTCCAGTGTAAGGAACATTCTTCCCACTGACCACCAATGTAAGGGACATTCTTCCCACTGACCTTCAGTGTAAGGGGCATTCTTCCCACTGATCACCAATGTAAGGAGCCTTCTTCCCACTGATCTCCAATGTAAGGACTATTCTTCCCACTGACCTCCAGTGTAAGGAGCATTCTTCCCACTGACCTCCAATGTAAGGAGCATTCTTCCCACTGATCTCCAATGCAAGGAGAATTCTTCCCACTGACCTCCAATGTAAGGAGCATTCTTCCCACTGATCTCCAATGTAAGGAGCATTCTTCCCACTGACCCCCAATGTAAGGAGCATTCTTCCCGCTGATCACCAATGTAAGGGACATTCTTCCCACTGATCACCAATGTAAGTAACATTCTTCCCACTGACCCCCAATGATCACCAATGTAAGGGCATTCTTCCCACATTCTTCCCACTGGCCACATATGTAAGGAACATTCTTCCCACTGATCACCAATGTAAGGAGCATTCTTCCCACTGATCACCAATGTAAGGAGCATTCTTCCCACTGATCACCAATGTAAGGGGCATTCTTCCCACTGATCTCCAATGTAAGGAGCATTCTTCCCACTGATCACCAATGTAAGGAGCATTCTTCCCACTGATCACCAATGTAAGGAGCATTCTTCCCACTGATCACCAATGTAAGGGGCATTCTTCCCACTGATCTCCAATGTAAGGAGCATTCTTCCCACTGATCACCAATGTAAGGAGCATTCTTCCCACTGATCTCCAATGTAAGGAACATTCTTCCCACTGATCTCCAATGTAAGGGACATTCTTCCCACTGATCACCAATGTAAGGAGCATCCTTTCCACTGATCACCAATGTAAGGGACATTCTTCCCACTGATCACCAATGTAAGGAGCATTCTTTCCACTGATCACCAATGTAAGGGGCATTCTTCCCACTGGCCACATATGTAAGGAACATTCTTTCCACTGATCACCAATGTAAGGAGCATTCTTCCCACTGATCTCCAATGTAAGGAGCATTCTTCCCACTGATCTCCAATGTAAGGAGCATTCTTCCCACTGAGCTCCAATGTAAGGAGCATTCTTCCCACTGATCTCCAATGTAAGGAGCATTCTTCCCACTGGCCACATATGTAAGGAGCATTCTTTCCACTGATCACCAATGTAAGGAGCATTCTTCCCACTGATCACCAATGTAAGGAGCATTCTTCCCACTGATCTCCAATGTAAGGAGCATTCTTCCCACTGACCTCCAATGTAAGGAGCATTATTCCCACTGATCACCAATGTAAGGAGCATTCTTCCCACTGATCTCCAATGTAAGGAGCATTCTTCCCACTGATCACCAATGTAAGGAGCATTCTTCCCACTGATCACCAATGTAAGGAGCATTCTTCCCACTGATCACCAATGTAAGGAGCATTCTTCCCACTGATCACCAATGTAAGGAGCATTCTTCCCACTGATCTCCAATGTAAGGAGCATTCTTCCCACTGACCTCCAATGTAAGGAGCATTCTTCCCACTGACCCCCAATGTAAGGAACATTCTTCCCACTGATCACCAATGTAAGGAACATTCTTTCCACTGATCACCAATGTAAGGGGCATTCTTCCCACTGGCCACATATGTAAGGGACATTCTTCCCACTGATCTCCAATGTATGGAGCATTCTTCCCACTGACCCCCAATGTAAGGAGCATTCTTCCCACTGACCCCCAATGTAAGGAGCATTCTTCCCACTGACCCCCAATGTAAGGAGCATTCTTCCCACTGATCACCAATGTAAGGGACATTCTTCCCACTGATCACCAATGTAAGGGGCATTCTTCCCACTGGCCACATATGTAAGGAACATTCTTCCCACTGATCACCAATGTAAGGAGCATTCTTCCCACTGATCACCAATGTAAGGGGCATTCTTCCCACTGACCTCCAATGTAAGGAGCATTCTTCCCACTGATCACCAATGTAAGGAGCATTCTTCCCACTGATCTCCAATGTAAGGAGCATTCTTCCCACTGACCCCCAATGTAAGGAGCATTCTTCCCGCTGATCACCAATGTAAGGAGCATTCTTCCCACTGATCACCAATGTAAGTAACATTCTTCCCACTGACCCCCAATGTAAGGAACATTCTTCCCACTGATCACCAATGTAAGGAGCATTCTTCCCACTGATCACCAATGTAAGGGGCATTCTTCCCACTGACCTCCAATGTAAGGAGCATTCTTCCCACTGATCACCAATGTAAGGAGCATTCTTCCCACTGATCTCCAATGTAAGGAGCATTCTTCCCACTGATCTCCAATGTAAGGAGCATTCTTCCCACTGATCTCCAATGTAAGGGACATTCTTCCCACTGATCACCAATGTAAGGAGCATTCTTCCCACTGATCACCAATGTAAGGGACATTCTTCCCACTGATCACCAATGTAAGGAACATTCTTTCCACTGATCACCAATGTAAGGGGCATTCTTCCCACTGGCCACATATGTAAGGAACATTCTTTCCACTGATCACCAATGTAAGGAGCATTCTTCCCACTGATCTCCAATGTAAGGAGCATTCTTCCCACTGATCTCCAATGTAAGGAGCATTCTTCCCACTGATCACCAATGTAAGGAGCATTCTTCCCACTGATCTCCAATGTAAGGAGCATTCTTCCCACTGATCACCAATGTAAGGAGCATTCTTCCCACTGATCTCCAATGTAAGGAGCATTCTTCCCACTGATCTCCAATGTAAGGAGCATTCTTCCCACTGATCTCCAATGTAAGGAGCATTCTTCCCACTGATCTCCAATGTAAGGAGCATTCTTCCCACTGATCTCCAATGTAAGGAGCATTCTTCCCACTGATCTCCAATGTAAGGAGCATTCTTCCCACTGATCTCCAATGTAAGGAGCATTCTTCCCACTGATCTCCAATGTAAGGAGCATTCTTCCCACTGATCTCCAATGTAAGGAGCATTCTTCCCACTGATCTCCAATGTAAGGAGCATTCTTCCCACTGATCTCCAATGTAAGGAGCATTCTTCCCACTGATCTCCAATGTAAGGAGCATTCTTCCCACTGATCTCCAATGTAAGGAGCATTCTTCCCACTGATCTCCAATGTAAGGAGCATTCTTCCCACTGATCTCCAATGTAAGGAGCATTCTTCCCACTGACCTCCAATGTAAGGAGCATTCTTCCCACTGACCTCCAATGTAAGGAGCATTCTTCCCACTGATCACCAATGTAAGGAGCATTCTTCCCACTGATCTCCAATGTAAGGAGCATTCTTCCCACTGATCACCAATGTAAGGAGCATTCTTCCCACTGATCACCAATGTAAGGAGCACTCTTCCCACTGATCACCAATGTAAGGAGCATTCTTCCCACTGATCTCCAATGTAAGGAGCATTCTTCCCAATGATCTCCAATGTAAGGAGCATTCTTCCCACTGACCTCCAATGTAAGGAGCATTCTTCCCACTGACCCCCAATGTAAGGAGCATTCTTCCCACTGATCACCAATGTAAGGGACATTCTTCCCACTGACCACCAATGTAAGGAGCATTCTTCCCACTGACCTTCAGTGTAAGGGGCATTCTTCCCACTGATCACCAATGTAAGGAGCATTCTTCCCACTGACCTCCAATGTAAGGAGCATTCTTCCCACTGACCTCCAATGTAAGGAGCATTCTTCCCAATGATCACCAATGTAAGGAGCATTCTTCCCACTGATCTCCAATGTAAGGAGCATTCTTCCCACTGACCTCCAATGTAAGGAGCATTCTTCCCACTGATCTCCAATGTAAGGAGCATTCTTCCCACTGACCTCCAGTGTAAGGAGCATTCTTCCCACTGACCTCCAATGTAAGGAGCATTCTTCCCACTGATCTCCAATGTAAGGAGCATTCTTCCCACTGACCTCCAATGTAAGGAGCATTCTTCCCACTGATCTCCAATGTAAGGAGCATTCTTCCCACTGATCACCAATGTAAGGGACATTCTTCCCACTGACCCCCAATGTAAGGAACATTCTTCCCACTGACCCCCAATGTAAGGAACATTCTTCCCACTGACCCCCAATGTAAGGAGCATTCTTCCCGCTGATCACCAATGTAAGGGACATTCTTCCCACTGACCCCCAATGTAAGGAACATTCTTCCCACTGACCCCCAATGTAAGGAACATTCTTCCCACTGACCCCCAATGTAAGGGGCATTCTTCCCACTGGCCACATATGTAAGGAACATTCTTCCCACTGATTACCAATGTAAGGGGCATTCTTCCCACTGATCACCAATGTAAGGAGCATTCTTCCCAATGATCTCCAATGTAAGGAGCATTCTTCCCACTGACCTCCAATGTAAGGGGCATTCTTCCCACTGATCACGAATGTAAGGAGCATTCTTCCCAATGATCTCCAATGTAAGGAGCATTCTTCCCACTGACCTCCAATGTAAGGAGCATTCTTCCCACTGATCTCCAATGTAAGGAGCATTCTTCCCACTGATCACCAATGTAAGGAGCATTCTTCCCACTGACCTCCAGTGTAAGGAGCATTCTTCCCACTGACCTCCAGTGTAAGGAGCATTCTTCCCACTGACCTTCAATGTAAGGAGCATTCTTCCCAATGATCTCCAATGTAAGGAGCATTCTTCCCACTGACCTCCAATGTAAGGAGCATTCTTCCCAATAATCTCCAATGTAAGGAGCATTCTTCCCACTGATCACCAATGTAAGGGACATTCTTCCCACTGATCACCAATGTAAGGAACATTCTTCCCACTGACCACCAATGTAAGGGGCATTCTTCCCACTGATCACCAATGTAAGGAACATTCTTCCCACTGATCACCAATGTAAGGAACATTCTTCCCACTGACCCCCAGTGTAAGGAACATTCTTCCCACTGACCCCCAGTGTAAGGAACATTCTTCCCACTGGCCACATATGTAAGGAACATTCTTCCCACTGATCACCAATGTAAGGAGCATTCTTCCCACCGATCACCAATGTAAGGAACATTCTTTCCACTGATCACCAATGTAAGGAGCATTCTTCCCACTGATCTCCAATGTAAGGAGCATTCTTCCCACTGATCTCCAATGTAAGGAGCATTCTTCCCACTGATCTCCAATGTAAGGAGCATTCTTCCCACTGATCTCCAATGTAAGGAGCATTCTTCCCACTGACCTCCAATGTAAGGAGCATTCTTCCCACTGGCCACATATGTAAGGAACATTCTTTCCACTGATCACCAATGTAAGGAGCATTCTTCCCACTGATCGCCAATGTAAGGAGCATTCTTCCCACTGATCTCCAATGTAAGGAGCATTCTTCCCACTGACCTCCAATGTAAGGAGCATTATTCCCACTGATCACCAACGTAAGGAGCATTCTTCCCACTGATCTCCAATGTAAGGAGCATTCTTCCCACTGATCACCAATGTAAGGAGCATTCTTCCCACTGATCACCAATGTAAGGAGCATTCTTCCCACTGATCTCCAATGTAAGGAGCATTCTTCCCACTGATCACCAATGTAAGGAGCATTCTTCCCACTGATCTCCAATGTAAGGAGCATTCTTCCCACTGATCTCCAATGTAAGGAACATTCTTCGCACTGATCTCCAATGTAAGGAGCATTCTTCCCACTGATCTCCAATGTAAGGAGCATTCTTCCCACTGATCACCAATGTAAGGAGCACTCTTCCCACTGATCACCAATGTAAGGAGCATTCTTCCCACTGATCTCCAATGTAAGGAGCATTCTTCCCACTGATCTCCAATGTAAGGAGCATTCTTCCCACTGACCTCCAATGTAAGGAGCATTCTTCCCACTGACCCCCAATGTAAGGAACATTCTTCCCACTGATCACCAATGTAAGGAACATTCTTTCCACTGATCACCAATGTAAGGGGCATTCTTCCCACTGGCCACATATGTAAGGGGCATTCTTCCCACTGATCTCCAATGTATGGAGCATTCTTCCCACTGACCCCCAATGTAAGGAGCATTCTTCCCACTGACCCCCAATGTAAGGAGCATTCTTCCCACTGATCACCAATGTAAGGAGCATTCTTTCCACTGATCACCAATGTAAGGGGCATTCTTCCCACTGGCCACATATGTAAGGGACATTCTTCCCACTGATCTCCAATGTAAGGAGCATTCTTCCCACTGACCCCCAATGTAAGGAGCATTCTTCCCACTGACCCCCAATGTAAGGAGCATTCTTCCCACTGATCACCAATGTAAGGAGCATTCTTCCCACTGACCTCCAGTGTAAGGAACATTCTTCCCACTGACCACCAATGTAAGGGACATTCTTCCCACTGACCTTCAGTGTAAGGGGCATTCTTCCCACTGGCCACATATGTAAGGAACATTCTTCCCACTGATCACCAATGTAAGGAGCATTCTTCCCACTGATCACCAATGTAAGGGGCATTCTTCCCACTGATCTCCAATGTAAGGAGCATTCTTCCCACTGATCACCAATGTAAGGAGCATTCTTCCCACTGATCACCAATGTAAGGAGCATTCTTCCCACTGACCCCCAATGTAAGGAGCATTCTTCCCGCTGATCACCAATGTAAGGGACATTCTTCCCACTGATCACCAATGTAAGTAACATTCTTCCCACTGACCCCCAATGTAAGGAACATTCTTCCCACTGACCCCCAATGTAAGGGGCATTCTTCCCACTGGCCACATATGTAAGGAACATTCTTCCCACTGATCCCAATGTAAGGAACATTCTTCCCACTGATCACCAATGTAAGGAGCATTCTTCCCACTGATCACCAATGTAAGGGGCATTCTTCCCACTGATCTCCAATGTAAGGAGCATTCTTCCCACTGATCACCAATGTAAGGAGCATTCTTCCCACTGATCTCCAATGTAAGGAGCATTCTTCCCACTGATCTCCAATGTAAGGAACATTCTTCCCACTGATCTCCAATGTAAGGGACATTCTTCCCACTGATCACCAATGTAAGGAGCATTCTTCCCACTGATCACCAATGTAAGGGACATTCTTCCCACTGATCACCAATGTAAGGTGCATTCTTCCCACTGATCACCAATGTAAGGGGCATTCTTCCCACTGATCACCAATGTAAGGGGCCTTCCCACTGATCACCAATGTAAGGAGCATTCTTCCCACTGATCACCATTAAGGAGCATTCTTCCCACTGATCACCAATGTAAGGAGCATTCTTCCCACTGATCTCCAATGTAAGGAGCATTCTTCCCACTGATCTCCAATGTAAGGAGCATTCTTCCCACTGATCACCAATGTAAGGAGCATTCTTCCCACTGATCTCCAATGTAAGGAGCATTCTTCCCACTGATCACCAATGTAAGGAGCATTCTTCCCACTGATCTCCAATGTAAGGAGCATTCTTCCCACTGATCTCCAATGTAAGGAACATTCTTCGCACTGATCTCCAATGTAAGGAGCATTCTTCCCACTGATCTCCAATGTAAGGAGCATTCTTCCCACTGATCACCAATGTAAGGAGCACTCTTCCCACTGATCACCAATGTAAGGAGCATTCTTCCCACTGATCTCCAATGTAAGGAGCATTCTTCCCACTGATCTCCAATGTAAGGAGCATTCTTCCCACTGACCTCCAATGTAAGGAGCATTCTTCCCACTGACCCCCAATGTAAGGAACATTCTTCCCACTGATCACCAATGTAAGGAACATTCTTTCCACTGATCACCAATGAAAGGGGCATTCTTCCCACTGGCCACATATGTAAGGGACATTCTTCCCACTGATCTCCAATGTATGGAGCATTCTTCCCACTGACCCCCAATGTAAGGAGCATTCTTCCCACTGACCCCCAATGTAAGGAGCATTCTTCCCACTGATCACCAATGTAAAGCCCCATACACACGCTCGGACAATCCGCGGACCAGGTCAGTCGGACTTTGTCCGACGTACTTTGTCCGATGTTGGCGTTGCGTACACACGGTCGGACTACGTTGTCGGAATATCCGGTCCGGAAGAACGTCGTGACGTAAGTCGTCGTCCACGAGATTACAAAAGGGAAGTTCAGCACCACGTCAGGCACCCGTTGGGCTCCTTCTGCTGATCCCGTGTTTATCGAGAGTTAGTGGAAGTTTGGTGACTTAAGATTCGCGCTTCTCAGTTTTCTGACTCAGATCGTTACTGCTCTTCAGTTTGTGCTTGTCGTGCGTATCTGTTTATTAGTGCGTGTAGTCAGTTCGCATTTGTTGGTCATTGCGGCCTATATCTTGATATAGGACGCTTTGATTTGCACTGCTTATTGTCTGCTCGTTGCTGGTATTCACTTCGTTCTTTCAGGCCTTGCTGTTTATCGGTGCTTTCTGTTTGTCCGTTCTGACCAGCCGACCTTTTGTGACCTTCTGAGCGATGTTTCCCGTGCGTACTCGTCGCCGAGTTCGTGCTGTACGCGGAATTGGTGTCGGGCTTTTAGCTTTGACCCAAGACCCGTCCATGAACAGAGTGACGAGGAGTATGTGGACCAAGAATTGGTTGCTTCAGCGTGACCAGTTCTCGCACATGCCTTTGCTTCGTGAGATCCGGGAGAATAATCCTGATGATTTCAGGAACTTTCTCAGGATGACGGACCCCGATTTTCACCGTCTTTTGGCTTTGCTGACCCCCTTTATCAGCCGGCAGGATACCTGCATGAGACAAGCCATTACTCCGGAGCAGAGGCTTGTTGCCACGTTGAGGTACTTGGCGACAGGGAGAAGTCTTCAGGATTTGAAGTTCTCTTCAGGTATCTCTCCCCAGGCCCTGGGAATCATTATTCCAGAGACCTGTTCTGCCATCATTCAGGTCCTGCAGGAGGACTATATTAAGGTAACATTTCTACTTTACTATTCCCTTCTATGTATGCTCTGTTTGCTAATGACTTGTATTTTTGACCTCCTTCCCTAATTACCATGATTGCAATATGTTCTAATATGCTGTGCCCCTTTTCTCCTTCATGCATTTTTCCCTTCACTTACCTCACCAGCATGCTCTTCTGCCCCAATAGACACCTATGGCCTAGTCACTTAAGCAATGTCTTTTGTCTGCTGCATAGTATTGTTTGCCCCAAAACACCCCCCTAAAATATGCACAAATGTTTGCTGTGTGGTTTACTTCATGTAGAGCCCCCTTTTTTTGTTCTTTTGGTGGTGGGGGGGGGGGCAAACTCATTAGGAACCCCCTCCCCCAACTGCTCTGTCAGATGGTACCAATCCTTTATCTGCTGGCTTTCCCAAGGTCCATACACACTATATACCTACCTCTTTATAGTGCGCATCTTTAGGGATGAATTCAGCAAAGCATGTAGTGCAAGGGACTGCCTCCATACATTCCATTTCCTATTTTTTTGTCTTCTTTCCCTCCTATTAGCTTGCTTGGTAATTTAATAATGTCACACTGTGCCTGCCTTTTTTGGGGGGGGGGGGGGGGGGGAAATGTTATTTGATCTTTCCTGTGGCCTGCCAATAGTGTTAAGTACAGAGGGTCTGGCCAAACTAGCCCACATTATTGAGCCATTTGCCAATCAATGAAGTGCAGAGGGTTAGCTGTCCACCACCCCCCCCCCCCCCCAAAACCCCTAGTTATTGCCAATGGCCCATCAGAAGTGGGGGGATTGATGGGGGGGTGAGTAATCTGTGAAGGGGAGCCTCTACTTTTCTGTGCAAATACTTTCCAGCCTCCAATTTTAGACAATGCTCTTGTTCCAAGATGTTGATTGTCTAATCTGCTTGCAATGTTTAGGTGCAAAGTGACTATTTTTTTTTTCTTGTTTCACTCCACAGTTCCCTTCCACGCCACAGGAATGGCAGACTGTGGCCTCCCACTTTGCCAGCCGTTGGGACTTTCCTAACTGCGGAGGGGCAATTGATGGGAAACACGTCCGCATCGTCCCACCGCCCAACTCGGGGTCCTACTATTATAATTATAAAGGGTTTAATAGTGTAGTGATGTTGGCGGTGGTGTCGGCAACATACGAGTTTATGTATGTGGACGTGGGGATGAACGGCCGGATATCGGATGGTGGGGCCATTACGCACACGGAGTTCTACTGGCGTCTCCAAAGTGGCAGTCTGTGCTTGCCACCTCCAGAGGAGAATGCCGAAGGACTCCCCTTCGTCTTTGTCGCAGATGAAGCGTTTGCGTTGACTCCCCATGTGATGAGGCCGTTCCCGATGAGGACCCTCACCCCGGACCAGAGGGTCTTCAACTACAGGCTGTCCAGAGCCAGAAGAGTTGTGGAGAACGCTTTTGGCATCCTGGCCAGCCGCTTCCGCCTGTTCCTGACGGCATTTAACTTGGCGGAATACAAACTCAACCACATAGTTCTTGCCTGTTGCATATTGCACAACTTCCTCAAAAGACATAACAGGAACTATGTGGTGCCCGTTGGCCCAGATGTGGAGGGCCCTCCAAATGCCGAACTCACAGCCCTTCGAGTGGCACGTCCAGGCTTGCCCCCTCTAAATGCCCGTGTGGTCCGGGACCAATATATGCAGTACTTTGTGGGTAGGGGGGCCATTGCTCTGCCTGACGATGTGTGAGAGGCATTTTTTAATAAATCTGATATTTTAACCAACCTATGATTTCATGTCATTTCAGTCTTCTTTTTAGCTTATTTTACTTTGACATTTTTTCCCTTTGCCTTCGACAGTGGGAATGCACTTTCTGGGCAAAAGGAGGTAACAGTCTCTTCTTCCCAAAAAGATTATTCTCATGTTGTGTGTTTGCTACCTAATCTTTGGTCTAGAGAAGGTTTGTACTGCATAACTGACACCCAAAATACTCCTTTTCATCACCAGGTCTGACATGTGTGTATTCTCCAAAATGCTGTGCTCCGTGTTTTCGTACAAAGCACTGTGGGTGTCATTTACATAAGTCAAATCCGCTATGCTCTACAAGTGCATTGAAAAAGTTCCCCGGGAAAGAAAATTGGAGTGCAAAGTGGATTTGCCTTTAGTAAATAACACCCATTGCCCCCCATATCATTTTCATTTTACATACATAATGCATTGGGTTTTTTAAATAAGGAAGCCACACATTTAGAAAAATAAAAGTTTACTAGGAAAACATTCCCAAGTGCGTTTACAATCTTCACGCCAAAACTGACAACATCTTGGTTATTTACAACATTGTTTACAAACATTCCGCAATTGGTAAAACCAGGCATGGAGCAAAACAGAACCTAGGAACTTGGAAAGTTCAACTTTGTAAAGTGAAGACAAGATCAGACATGACTATATGTTCAAAGTGTGTTTGATCTTGCCTTCATCACATGGGGGGGTCACCCCCGAAAAGTGGAAATTTGGAACATGCACACAATTTGGGTCTGAAAATGGTCATTAGATGGGAAAACACATGCCTAGAAGCTTCAAAAGTGCCATTTTCCATCATGGGGATGAATGGACGTTTTTTGGGGGTGCAACCCCTTCACCACAACCACTTTCGTAGTTCGTAAAGTGTTTGCACCCCCAAAAAAACGTTGCCATTCATCCACCATGGTGGGAGCTAGCACATGTGGACACAATGTGTGCATGTTCCAAATTTCAGACAGTTTTTAAGTTGCAAATGTGTTCTGAAGCTGGCACAAATGTGTGTTAATTACTTGGTGCGTTTTCATATTTTTCCTAAAATATCAATGATGTTCTTCAATTTTTGTTGAACATCATTGATGTTTTGCTTTATGTAATCTAGATCTCTATTGCAGACCATTATCTCTCCGATGAGTACGTGGGCACTCTCTGTGGTAAAGTGCGATTTTTCTTCCACAACATCCACGTCACCTAAAAACCACAAACAAACAAAAATGGGGTGTTGGAAATGAGGCAGCCATACATGGATTAGCTTACCAGTAGCTGTGTTCTCCCACACTCACCTGTTGTGGTGACAATTTCTCCAAGTTCGATGATCTCTCCTTCCTCCTCCTCCTCCTCCTCTGCTTCTGCTCTTTCCCCTTTTTTGGTAGGTGTTGGTTTGGGGGTTTCCTCAGACGGCCCAAGTTTTCGCTCCCCTATGAGAATGTCCAAAAGGAAGATTTAGCAACACAAGCTATTGAGGGCAGAAATAGGAAATGACAAACATTGCTTGAAAGTGACGGACACTATTTTAGTTTGGCCAGTTACAAATGTCAACTACATGAATGAAGTCACTTTGTAAAGGTGCTAAACTGACTAGCTTTTTGGTAGAAGTTTGTGTGATGGAGACCCCCCTCTAGTATCCACTGGAGCACATGTGTGGAAAAGCATAATAAAAAGGGGGTTTGGGTGTCCCAGCACTAGTGCTCTAGAGTCCAGATGGGTAAACAGCTACTGAGTGACCTCTCCTTTACATTGAATAAATTGGCTTTACATTCTTGATGACATTTCTAGTGAGAACAAACTTCCTTTCCCCAAAAAAACACCAAACATCGTATTATAAGTGGCCGAACGATCGAGGTTGCGTACGATCGAATGCACACACACACGACCATGACAGTGGCAGAAAGATCGAGGCTGAGTACGATCGAATGCACAGACGAACCTGAAAGTGGCCATTTTGGAATGTACAACTTGGTAAAAATCAAAACACAATGGAGCAGTATGCAAGCAAGAAATCAAACACAAAACACAACTACTTACTTTTTTTTGAAGAATTCTCTTGATCTTTCTGTACTGATCGGCCTCCCTCAGTTTCAGGTCTGACCAGCGTTTCCTGAGTTGCTCCTTGGATCGTTGTACCCCAAAATTATTGTACAGCCTTCTCACAACTTTAGACATGATCTTGGCCTTGCGGACATTGGGGTTGAGGTAAGGCCCATACTTCCCATCATAGTCGCTCCTCTTTAATATGTCCACCATCTCCAACATTTCTCCAAATGACATATTGGAGGCCTTGAATTTCAGGTTCGGGGATCGGGACGTTTCTGCCTCCGGACTTTCCTCGTCCTCCTCCTCGTTGGTGGGATATTTGTGGCGCACCTGCTGTGTCCCCGCCATGTGCTCTCCCCACTACGCCGTAAAGAGAAGGGGTGGGGAATAGACGAGAAAGATCGTCAGGGGCGGGCGGAGTTTGAAGCATGCGCAGTGTATATAAAACGTCACACGCCTGTGTCGTAGCCACGATCTGGGAGACGAGGGGAGAGAAAGCTCACGCACGAGACGATCGCTACAAACGAAGGTACAATTTGACGTTGGTACATAACTAGCCTAGACTGATTAGAACTTGAGGCTTCTTTATGGAGAAGATTAGGAGAGTTTAGGCTGACATTATTTATATTGTTTTGTGTGGCGTTGTGTCTTGCAGAGGTGATGGATGCCTTCTACAACGTGAGCTTTCTCCCACACTTCATTGATAAATACCGGCAATTCCCCCTCTTATGGCAGGCAAAACACAGGGATTATAGCAACAGACCAAAGAGGTACGCAGCCCTGCTGAAACTGGTGGCATTTGTAAAGCCTACCCTGCCCATGGCAACCGTCGCAAACTTAAAAGTGAAGATCACCAACATGAAGACTACCTATTTCCGGGAGCGCAATAAGGTCCTGAAGTCACAAGCATCTGGAGCTGCAGCAGCTGATGTCTATGTCCCCACGCTCTGGTACTATGACAGGCTCCACTTTCTCAAAGACCAGGCTACTGTCAGGAAGTCACTCTCGACTCTTCCTTGCACGCGTCCTTCCACGCACGCCACCCCTGATGAGGCTTCCGAGGACCAACCTGGGCCTTCCAGTCTGGAATATGTGCAGGTGCCCAGCTTGTTCCAGGTATAGTAGTTTTGGAACCAGTTTGTTGAATAATGAATGATGTTCAGTTAATTCAGGATCCCCAATTGCTTATTTCCTAACGTGATTGACATATCAACAGACAGTGGTGTGGTAGACATTTTTGGGAAGAATCTAAACTGCAGGGCTGAGAATTGTATGGTTTTGTATTTGAAAACATTTTGCAACAGTCACTAGATGAGAATTGTGTGTGTTTGATGAACAAATAACTGAAACTATGTCCCTTTTTCAGACACAGGAAGACCTCAGCCAGGAGGTGGCTGTGGAAGGTGGCAGTCAGGAGGAGGCAGGGGGTAGTGGCAGCCAACAGGGGGGTAGGCGTAGGAGCCTGACTGTCTCCCAAGTCTCTCCCCTCCGCCTTCCCTACAGAAGGGCGAAAAACATGGGGGAGGTGGGAGAGTCAGCGCTCCAGCTGATAAAAGATGCCTCAGCCTCCCTCTATGCCACACCCACCTACGAGGAGGCCTTTGCCTCCTTGGTTACAAGTAAATTTACGGGTATGGAGGCGGGGCAACGCAGCATGTGTGAGGAGGTCATCCTCAAAATACTAAATGAGGGGATGGCTGGGGAGATGACTCCCCTCACACATGTTTGCGAGAGTGACCTTGCTCCGCCTCCTCCTCCTCCTTCTGCCACCCCACCAGCACCAGCACCACGGCGTGGAAGGAAGCGTACAAGGAAGACAAGAGAGTGACAACCTGGACTCAGTCTGGTCTGAGAGAAGATGGAGCCTCTCGTAGTACCAGAGCCTGGGGACCTAGATGGCATCTGCTGCAGTTCCGGATGTTTTGGACTTCAGGACCAGATTGCGCTCCCTTATTATTTAGATAGGTAGTCTTCATGCCCCCAATTGTTTAAGTCTGTAAAATGATGGTTGCCATGGGTGTCCAAGGCTTTGCAAATTCCCCAAGTTTCACCATGGCTGCGTTCCTCTTTGGTCTGTTGCTGAGACCTAAATAAAGGTTTTTTTGATTTGAAATAATCATTGACTATTGTGTTTTACTTTTCTACAATGACAGTTTTTCTTGGAGTAGGCAGGTACATTTCACTAATCCTAGAATTAACAAGGGGCACCAACAACCAACAAACTCCTAGTAAATGTAAGCAAGAAATACAAATGTTAATAATGTGGTTTTGCTAAGTTGAGACACACAAACCCCCTCCAAAAAAAAAAAAAAACCTCCTTCAAATATGTATTCCCCCAAAAAAAAAAAAAAACTGGGTAAAAAAATAAGAAAGATTGTATTACGATCTGAGTAAAAATAAACATGTAGTGTATAAATGCTGCAAAGTAATAAAGAAGTAAGTTTGTGAGAAGTGCGGGTGAATAGGAGCAGCTAAAACATGTCATTCTTGTTGCATTGTAAAGAAAAAGAGAATGCGCTGCATTAAAGACATTTTAACATTGCAGCGTGACGAATGTGCTGTGTCGATTAGGAAAGGTAGTTTTACCTGACCGAGCGCTTCCGTCACAGAATTTCTTCTGAGCATGCGTAGCACTTTGTCCGTCGGACAAGCGTACACACGCTCGGATTTGGTGTGATCGGACCGGGTTGACGGGAAATCTTTCCAGCAGGAGATAAGACTTTGTCCGACGGACAAACCGACGAACACTGTCCGATGGTGCATACACACGGTCTGATTTTTCAACAACATTGTCCGATCGGACCAAATTGATGAAAAAGTCCGACCGTGTGTATTCTCCATCTCTATATACATCCCCCTCTATCATCTCTATATACATCCCCCTCTATCATCTCTATATACATCCCCCTCTATCATCTCTATATACATCCCCCTCTATCATCTCTATATACATCCCCCGCTATCATCTCTATATACATCCCCCTCTATCATCTCTATATACATCCCCCTCTATCATCTCTATATACATCCCCGTCTATCATCTCTATATACATCCCCCTCTATCATCTCTATATACATCCCCCTCTATCATCTCTATATACATCCCCCTCTATCATCTCTATATACATCCCCCTCTATCATCTCTATATACATCCCCGTCTATCATCTCTATATACATCCCCCTCTATCATCTCTATATACATCCCCCTCTATCATCTCTATATACATCCCCCTCTATCATCTCTATATACATCCCCATCTATCATCTCTATATACATCCCCCTCTATCATCTCTATATACATCCCCGTCTATCATCTCTATATACATCCCCCTCTATCATCTCTATATACATCCCCCTCTATCATCTCTATATACACCCCTCTATCATCTCTATATACACCCCTCTATCATCTCTAGATATACCCCTCCATCATCTCTATATACACCCCTCTATCATCTCTATATACACCCCTCTATCACCTCCATATACACCCCCCTCTATATATAGGTATACAGACAGGCTAGGAGCTGTATACAGACAGGCTAGGAGCAGTATACAGACAGGCTAGGAGCAGTATACAGATAGGCTAGGAGCAGTATACAGACAGGCTAGGAGCTGTATACAGACAGGCTAGGAGCAGTATACAGACAGGCTAGAAGCGGTATACAGACAGGCTAGGAGCTGTATACAGACAGGCTAGAAGCGGTATACAGACAGGCTAGGAGCGGTATACAGACAGGCTAGGAGCGGTATACAGACAGGCTAGGAGCGGTATACAGACAGGCTAGGAGCGGTATACAGACAGGCTAGAAGCGGTATACAGACAGGCTAGGAGCTGTATACAGACAGGCTAGGAGCAGTATACAGACAGGCTAGGAGCTGTATACAGACAGGCTAGGAGCGGTATACAGACAGGCTAGGAGCGGTATACAGACAGGCTAGGAGCAGTATACAGACAGGCTAGGAGCTGTATACAGACAGGCTAGGAGCGGTATACAGACAGGCTAGGAGCGGTATACAGACAGGCTAGGAGCGGTATACAGACAGGCTAGGAGCGGTATACAGACAGGCTAGAAGCGGTATACAGACAGGCTAGGAGCTGTATACAGACAGGCTAGGAGCAGTATACAGACAGGCTAGGAGCGGTATACAGACAGGCTAGGAGCGGTATACAGACAGGCTAGGAGCGGTATACAGACAGGCTAGGAGCGGTATACAGACAGGCTAGAAGCGGTATACAGACAGGCTAGGAGCTGTATACAGACAGGCTAGGAGCAGTATACAGACAGGCTAGGAGCTGTATACAGACAGGCTAGGAGCGGTATACAGACAGGCTAGGAGCGGTATACAGACAGGCTAGAAGCGGTATACAGACAGGCTAGGAGCTGTATACAGACAGGCTAGGAGCAGTATACAGACAGGCTAGGAGCTGTATACAGACAGGCTAGGAGCGGTATACAGACAGGCTAGGAGCGGTATACAGACAGGCTAGGAGCAGTATACAGACAGGCTAGGAGCTGTATACAGACAGGCTAGGAGCGGTATACAGACAGGCTAGGAGCTGTATACAGACAGGCTAGGAGCAGTATACAGACAGGCTAGGAGCTGTATACAGACAGGCTAGGCTCTAGCCTAGGGGGGAGAGAGAGAAAAGGTGATGATCATGAGGAAGAGAGGTGGGAGGAAGAAGGTACATAGCACAAAGGGGTGGGAACAGAGAGGGGGGTTATTCTGGGGGTCTCACTCACCAATTATGCTCTCCCATTCAGGCTGGTCTCCCCCAGGGCTGTGGCAGCCATTGTTTGAAAACAGAACTCCCCTCACAGCACAGTACATTGCATGCATGTGGCTGGAGTGTGGGCGGGCACAAATGGAAGGCGGATTCTTCCCACTGATTACCAATGTAAGGAGCATTCTTCCCACCGATCACCAATGTAAGGGGAACATTCTTTCCACTGATCACCAATGTAAAGGAGCATTCTTCCCACTGATCACCAATGTAACGGAGCATTCTTCCCACTGACCTCCAAATGTAAGGAGCATTCTTCCCACTGATCACCAATGTAAGGAGCATTCTTCCCACTGACCTCCACTGTAAGGAGCATTCTTCCCACTGATCACCAATGTAAGGAGCATTCTTCCCACTGATCTCCAATGTAAGGAGCATTCTTCCCACTGACCTCCAATGTAAGGAGCATTCTTCCCACTGATCTCCAATGTAAGGAGCATTCTTCCCACTGACCTCCAATGTAAGGAGCATTATTCCCACTGATCACCAATGTAAGGAGCATTCTTCCCACTGATCTCCAATGTAAGGAGCATTCTTCCCACTGATCACCAATGTAAGGAGCATTCTTCCCACTGATCACCAATGTAAGGAGCATTCTTCCCACTGATCTCCAATGTAAGGAGCATTCTTCCCACTGATCACCAATGTAAGGAGCATTCTTCCCACTGATCTCCAATGTAAGGAGCATTCTTCCCACTGATCTCCAATGTAAGGAACATTCTTCGCACTGATCTCCAATGTAAGGAGCATTCTTCCCACTGATCTCCAATGTAAGGAGCATTCTTCCCACTGACCTCCAATGTAAGGAGCATTCTTCCCACTGACCCCCAATGTAAGGAACATTCTTCCCACTGATCACCAATGTAAGGAACATTCTTTCCACTGATCACCAATGTAAGGGGCATTCTTCCCACTGGCCACATATGTAAGGGACATTCTTCCCACTGATCTCCAATGTAAGGAGCATTCTTCCCACTGACCCCCAATGTAAGGAGCATTCTTCCCACTGACCCCCAATGTAAGGAGCATTCTTCCCACTGATCACCAATGTAAGGAGCATTCTTCCCACTGACCTCCAGTGTAAGGAACATTCTTCCCACTGACCACCAATGTAAGGGACATTCTTCCCACTGACCTTCAGTGTAAGGGGCATTCTTCCCACTGGCCACATATGTAAGGAACATTCTTCCCACTGATCACCAATGTAAGGAGCATTCTTCCCGCTGATCACCAATGTAAGGGACATTCTTCCCACTGATCACCAATGTAAGGAACATTCTTCCCACTGACCCCCAATGTAAGGGACATTCTTCCCACTTGCCACATATGTAAGGAACATTCTTCCCACTGATCCCCAATGTAAGGAGCATTCTTCCCACTGATCACCAATGTAAGGGGCATTCTTCCCACTGACCTCCAATGTAAGGAGCATTCTTCCCACTGATCACCAATGTAAGGAGCATTCTTCCCACTGATCTCCAATGTAAGGAGCATTCTTCCCACTGATCTCCAATGTAAGGAACATTCTTCCCACTGATCTCCAATGTAAGGGACATTCTTCCCACTGATCACCAATGTAAGGAGCATCCTTTCCACTGATCACCAATGTAAGGGACATTCTTCCCACTGATCACCAATGTAAGGTGGATTCTTTCCACTGATCACCAATGTAAGGGGCATTCTTCCCACTGGCCACATATGTAAGGAACATTCTTTCCACTGATCACCAATGTAAGGAGCATTCTTCCCACTGATCTCCAATGTAAGGAGCATTCTTCCCACTGATCTCCAATGTAAGGAGCATTCTTCCCACTGATCACCAATGTAAGGAGCATTCTTCCCACTGATCTCCAATGTAAGGAGCATTCTTCCCACTGATCTCCAATGTAAGGAGCATTCTTCCCACTGATCTCCAATGTAAGGAACATTCTTCGCACTGATCTCCAATGTAAGGAGCATTCTTCCCACTGATCTCCAATGTAAGGAGCATTCTTCCCACTGATCACCAATGTAAGGAGCACTCTTCCCACTGATCTCCAATGTAAGGAGCATTCTTCCCACTGATCTCCAATGTAAGGAGCATTCTTCCCACTGACCTCCAATGTAAGGAGCATTCTTCCCACTGACCCCCAATGTAAGGAACATTCTTCCCACTGATCACCAATGTAAGGAACATTCTTTCCACTGATCACCAATGTAAGGGGCATTCTTCCCACTGGCCACATATGTAAGGGACATTCTTCCCACTGATCTCCAATGTATGGAGCATTCTTCCCACTGACCCCCAATGTAAGGAGCATTCTTCCCACTGACCCCCAATGTAAGGAGCATTCTTCCCACTGATCACCAATGTAAGGAGCATTCTTCCCACTGACCTCCAGTGTAAGGAACATTCTTCCCACTGACCACCAATGTAAGGGACATTCTTCCCACTGACCTTCAGTGTAAGGGGCATTCTTCCCACTGGCCACATATGTAAGGAACATTCTTCCCACTGATCACCAATGTAAGGAGCATTCTTCCCACTGATCACCAATGTAAGGGGCATTCTTCCCACTGACCTCCAATGTAAGGAGCATTCTTCCCACTGATCACCAATGTAAGGAGCATTCTTCCCAATGATCTCCAATGTAAGGAGCATTCTTCCCACTGACCCCCAATGTAAGGAGCATTCTTCCCGCTGATCACCAATGTAAGGGACATTCTTCCCACTGATCACCAATGTAAGTAACATTCTTCCCACTGACCCCCAATGTAAGGAACATTCTTCCCACTGGCCACATATGTAAGGAACATTCTTCCCACTGATCACCAATGTAAGGAGCATTCTTCCCACTGATCACCAATGTAAGGGGCATTCTTCCCACTGACCTCCAATGTAAGGAGCATTCTTCCCACTGATCACCAATGTAAGGAGCATTCTTCCCACTGATCTCCAATGTAAGGAGCATTCTTCCCACTGATCTCCAATGTAAGGAACATTCTTCCCACTGATCTCCAAAGTAAGGGACATTCTTCCCACTGATCACCAATGTAAGGAGCATCCTTTCCACTGATCACCAATGTAAGGGACATTCTTCCCACTGATCACCAATGTAAGGTGGATTCTTTCCACTGATCACCAATGTAAGGGGCATTCTTCCCACTGGCCACATATGTAAGGAACATTCTTTCCACTGATCACCAATGTAAGGAGCATTCTTCCCACTGATCTCCAATGTAAGGAGCATTCTTCCCACTGATCTCCAATGTAAGGAGCATTCTTCCCACTGATCTCCAATGTAAGGAGCATTCTTCCCACTGATCACCAATGTAAGGGGCATTCTTCCCACTGACCTCCAATGTAAGGAGCATTCTTCCCACTGATCACCAATGTAAGGAGCATTCTTCCCACTGATCTCCAATGTAAGGAGCATTCTTCCCACTGATCTCCAATGTAAGGAACATTCTTCCCACTGATCTCCAATGTAAGGGACATTCTTCCCACTGATCACCAATGTAAGGAGCATCCTTTCCACTGATCACCAATGTAAGGGACATTCTTCCCACTGATCACCAATGTAAGGTGGATTCTTTCCACTGATCACCAATGTAAGGGGCATTCTTCCCACTGGCCACATATGTAAGGAACATTCTTTCCACTGATCACCAATGTAAGGAGCATTCTTCCCACTGATCTCCAATGTAAGGAGCATTCTTCCCACTGATCTCCAATGTAAGGAGCATTCTTCCCACTGATCACCAATGTAAGGAGCATTCTTCCCACTGATCTCCAATGTAAGGAGCATTCTTCCCACTGATCACCAATGTAAGGAGCATTCTTCCCACTGATCTCCAATGTAAGGAGCATTCTTCCCACTGATCTCCAATGTAAGGAACATTCTTCGCACTGATCTCCAATGTAAGGAGCATTCTTCCCACTGATCTCCAATGTAAGGAGCATTCTTCCCACTGATCACCAATGTAAGGAGCACTCTTCCCACTGATCACCAATGTAAGGAGCATTCTTCCCACTGATCTCCAATGTAAGGAGCATTCTTCCCACTGATCTCCAATGTAAGGAGCATTCTTCCCACTGACCTCCAATGTAAGGAGCATTCTTCCCACTGACCCCCAATGTAAGGAACATTCTTCCCACTGATCACCAATGTAAGGAACATTCTTTCCACTGATCACCAATGAAAGGGGCATTCTTCCCACTGGCCACATATGTAAGGGACATTCTTCCCACTGATCTCCAATGTATGGAGCATTCTTCCCACTGACCCCCAATGTAAGGAGCATTCTTCCCACTGACCCCCAATGTAAGGAGCATTCTTCCCACTGATCACCAATGTAAGGAGCATTCTTCCCACTGACCTCCAGTGTAAGGAACATTCTTCCCACTGACCACCAATGTAAGGGACATTCTTCCCACTGACCTTCAGTGTAAGGGGCATTCTTCCCACTGGCCACATATGTAAGGAACATTCTTCCCACTGATCACCAATGTAAGGAGCATTCTTCCCACTGATCACCAATGTAAGGGGCATTCTTCCCACTGACCTCCAATGTAAGGAGCATTCTTCCCACTGATCACCAATGTAAGGAGCATTCTTCCCAATGATCTCCAATGTAAGGAGCATTCTTCCCACTGACCCCCAATGTAAGGAGCATTCTTCCCGCTGATCACCAATGTAAGGGACATTCTTCCCACTGATCACCAATGTAAGTAACATTCTTCCCACTGACCCCCAATGTAAGGAACATTCTTCCCACTGGCCACATATGTAAGGAACATTCTTCCCACTGATCCCCAATGTAAGGAGCATTCTTCCCACTGATCACCAATGTAAGGGGCATTCTTCCCACTGACCTCCAATGTAAGGAGCATTCTTCCCACTGATCACCAATGTAAGGAGCATTCTTCCCACTGATCTCCAATGTAAGGAGCATTCTTCCCACTGATCACCAATGTAAGGAACATTCTTCCCACTGATCTCCAATGTAAGGAACATTCTTCCCACTGATCTCCAATGTAAGGGACATTCTTCCCACTGATCACCAATGTAAGGAGCATCCTTTCCACTGATCACCAATGTAAGGGACATTCTTCCCACTGATCACCAATATAAGGTGGATTCTTTCCACTGATCACCAATGTAAGGGGCATTCTTCCCACTGGCCACATATGTAAGGAACATTCTTTCCACTGATCACCAATGTAAGGAGCATTCTTCCCACTGATCTCCAATGTAAGGAGCATTCTTCCCACTGACCCCCAATGTAA
>CM053030.1:15978121-16238121 GCA_028564925.1 Lithobates sylvaticus
GATGCCTGCAGGTTTAGGTATCATCTTGGTATCATTCTTTTCAGCCAGTGATCGGCTTTCATGTAAAAGCAATTCTAGCGGGTAATTAGCCTCTAGACTGCTTTTACAAGCAGTAGGAGGGAATGTCCCCCCTCCCGGATATAAACCGCGCCATTGGGAAATTGGGAAAGCATTTTATCACACCAATCTTGGTGTGGTCAGATGCTTTGAGGGCAGAGGAAAGATCTAGGGTCTAATAGACCCCAATTTTTTCAAAAAAAGAGTACCTGTCACTGCCTATTGCTATCATAGGGGATATTTACATTCCCTGAGATAACAATAAAAATCATAACAAAGAAAAAAAATGGAAGGAACAGTTTAAAAATAGAATAAAAAAGCTAAATAAATAAAAAAAAAACTAAAAAAAAAAAAAAAAAGCACCCCTGCCCCCCCTTCTCTTGCGCAAAGGCGTACACGAGCGTTGGTCTGGCGTCATATGTAAACAGCAATTGCAGCATGCATGTGAGGTATCACCGCGAAGGTCAGATCGAGGGCAGTAATTTTAGCAGTAGACCTCCTCCGTGAATCTAATGTGGTATCATGTAAAGGCTTTTAAAGGCTTTTAAAAATGTATGTAGTTTGTCGCCACTGCGTGTTTGTGCGCAATTTTAAAGCATGTCGTGTTTGGTATCCATGTACTCGGCCTAAGATCATATTTTTTATTTCATCAAAAATTTGAGCAATATAGTGTGTTTTAGTGCATTAAAATAAAAAAAAGTGTATTTTTTTTCCACAAAAAATGCGTTTGAAAAATCGCTGCGCAAATACTGTGTGGAAAAAAAAAATGCAACACCCACCATTTTAATCTGTAGGGCCTTTGCTTTAACAATATATATAGTGTTTGGGGGTTCAACGTAATTTTCTTGCAAAAAAAAAATATGTTTTCATGTAAACAAAAAGTGTCAGAAAGGGCTTTGTCTTCAAGTGGTTAGAAGAGTGGGTGACGTGTGACATAGGCTTCTAAATGTTGTGCATAAAATGCCAGGACAGTTCAAACCCCCCCAAATGACCCCATTTTGGAAAGTAGACACCCCAAGCTATTTGCTGAGAGCAATGTTTAGCCCATTAAATATTTTTTTTTTTTGTCCCAAGAGATTGAATAATGAAAAAAAAAAAAATATATATATTTTTTTTACAAAAAGTTGTCACTAAATGATATATTGCTCAAACATGTCATGGGCATATGTGGAAATACACCCCAAAATACATTCTGTTGCTTCTCCTGAGTACGGGGATACCACATGTGTGGGACTTTTTGGGAGCCTAGCTGCGTACGGAACCCCAAAAACCAAGCACCGCCTTCAGGCTTTCTAAGGGAGTAATTTTTTTATTTCACTTCTCACTGCCAATCACAGTTTCGGAGGCCATGGAATGCCCAGATGGCATAAAAACCCCCCAAAATGACCCCATTTTGGAAAGTAGACACCCCAAGCTATTTGCTGAGAGGTATTGTGAGTATTTTGCAGATGTCGCTTTTTGTCACAAAGTTTTGAAAATTGAAAAAAGAAAAAAAAAAATTTTTTTTCTTTACTTTCTTCATTTTCAAAAACAAATGAGAGCTGTAAAATACTCACCATGCCTCTCAACAAATAGCTTGGGGTGTCTACTTTCCAAAATGGGGTCATTTGGGGGGGTTTTGTGCTATTTTGGCATTTTATGGCCTTCGAAACTGTGATAGGTAGTGAGGAGTGAAATCAAAAATTTGCACCCTTAGAAATCCTGAAGGCGGTGCTTGGGTTTCGGGGCCCCGTACGCGGCTAGGCTCCCAAAAAGTCCCACACATGTGGTATCCCCATACTCAGGAGAAGCAGCAAAATGTATTTTGGGGTGCAATTCCACATATAAACTATGGCATGTGTGAGCAATATATCATTTAGTGACAACTTTTTGAAGAAAAAAAAAATTATTTTTTATTTTTGTCTTTATTCAATCACTTGGGACTAAAAAAAAAAATATTCAATGGGCTCAACATGCCTCTCAGCAAATAGCTTGGGGTGTCTACTTTCCAAAATGGGGTCATTTGGGGGGGTTTTGTACTTCTCTGCCATTTTAGCACCTCAAGAAATGAAATAGGCAGTCATAAATTAAAAGCGGTGTAAATTCCAGAAAATGTACTCTAGTTTGTAGACGCTATAACTTTTGCGCAAACCAATAAATATACGCTTATTGGCATTTTTTTTTACTAAAGACATGTGGCTGAATACATTTTGGCCAAATGTTTGACTAAAATTGAGTTTATTAGATTTTTTTTATAACAAAAAGTAGAAAATCTCTTTTTTTTTCAAAATTTTCGCTCTTTTTCCGTTTATATCGCAAAAAAATAAAAATCACAGAGGCAATCAAATACCATCAAAAGAAAGCTCTATTTGTGGGAAGAAAAGGACGCAAATTTCGTTTCGTTACAAAATTGCATGACCGCACAATTACCAGTTAAAGTAGTGCAGTGCGAAATTAAAAAAGACCTCTGGTCCTTAGCTGACAATTGGTCCGGGGCTGAAGTGGTTAAGGGAGGTACTGTTTCTGGCAAGAAAACAAATAATAGAAAAATGTATTCAGCCATATCCCCCGACAGTAACCCAATGGGTGAGAGCAGTAAACCAGGTCCTACCCTATGAAAAAATAATGTACGAACAAAGGGGAGACGGGCGAAGATATGAAAATATATGGGCAAAGTGGAATAGAATATGGCTAACAGTGGATATAGGAATATCTGAAAATATAGTATAAAGTGACCATAGAGGGTGAGAGAGAAAGGAATGAATGAGAGGAGAAAATGTAATTATAATTTGTATTATATAAAGAAATGTAAAAGTATATAAAAATGAACAATGTAAATTATTATGTAATGAAAAATTTGGAATAAAGAGTTTTGAAAAAAAATAATAAATAGCAGTGGAGAGAGTGGGCAACCCTGTCTTGTCCCGTTGAACAATTCAAGGGGACAGGACAGGGTGCCATTAACTCTTATTCTGGCCCTAGGATGACAATAGAGGGATTCAATCCATCTCATCATCTTCTCGCCTAATCCCAGGTGTCTCAACGTTTCAAAGAGGAAACCCCAATCGACCCTATCAAACGCCTTTTCGGCATCTATTGACATAAGGACTGTGGGGGGACCCCTCCGTGTGGCTTCCTGTATCAACATTATGGATTTTAGTGAATTATCCCTTCCTTCTCTCCCCTGGACAAACCCGACTTGGTCGCTATGGATCCACCCCGGCAGATATGCCTTCAATCTTTCAGCTATTATTTTAGCGAAGAGCTTTAAATCTGAATTTAGCAGTGAGATTGGCCTGTAGCTTTCCACTGCCATAGGGTCTTTCCCCTCTTTTAAGATTAAAGTAATATGTGCCAAGAGTGTCTCCTCTCTGAAATTCTCTCCGGTCCCTATCGTATTGAAATAATCCCGTAGTTTTGGTGCTAATTGTTTACTGAACTTTTTATAATATAGAATGGGATAGCCGTCGGGGCCCGGGCTTCCTCCTAGGGCGGTATTTTTGATTGCTCTCTCGACTTCCTCTAACGTGATGGGGGTTTCTAATCCCTCCATCTCTTCTTTCTCGCCCCTAGGGAGGTCCAGGCTCCGCAGGTACTCCCCTATGTCTTCTATCTGCTTTGCCTTCCCTTCCTCCTTCTGCTTAATTTTATATAAAATGCTGTAGTAGGAGTGGAATGTGCGTGCTATGTCGGGGGAGGAGATTTGTATATTCCCTTTTGCATCTCTGACCCTTGCTATGAAAGTCCTATTCTGCTTTTCTTTCACCCTCCTGGCCATCCATTTACCTGCTCTGTTTCCCCATTGGTATGTTTCCTTCTCTATTAAATGGTATGTGGCTTTCCTTTCCTGTTCTACAAGTTCTTCTAATTCTCTCTTTACCGTTGCTAGTTCCTGTCTATCTGGGATCCCTTGGGGCCTTGTGCTTTGCTCAAGCTCCTTTATTTTGGTGTACAGCTCTTTTTTCCTTTTTCCCCTTTCTCTTTTTTTCCCTGCCCCGATTCCTATTAAAATCCCCCTTATTACCACTTTGTGGGTTTCCCATACTACCGAAATGGGCATTCCTGGCGTCTCATTGTCCCTAAAGAAACTCTCTAATTCCTGCTCGATCTTGTTAATTGTTTCCTCTTCCTGTATCAGGGAGTCATTTAACCTCCAGTTTGTCCTCGGTCCAGAGTCCCCTCTAATCTCCAGCTGTATCATCACCGGAGCATGATCTGATAGAGTCATGGATTTAATTTCTGCCTTTTTGAGCGCTTGCACTAACTGGTGCTCGATGAGAACATAGTCTATCCTTGAGAAGGAACCATGAACCGATGAGAAACATGTATAATCCCGTTCTTTTAAATGTGTGATCCTCCACGCGTCCTGTAGTTGCCAGTATGTTAATGCTTTTGTGAGTTTTTTCCGCCTTTGTTCCGTTGAACTATTCCCCCCCCCCCCCGAGGTGTCTATCGTAGGTTCCATACTCCAGTTCAGATCTCCTGCCACAATCAGTTTACCCTCCTTAAAGCCCTCAAGTTTCTTTAAGACATTTCTAAGAAATTTATCAGGGTTTTTATTCGGTGCATACACGTTGACAACCGTACATCTCATTTTAGACAATTCCCCTTTTAGAAACAAATACCTTCCCTCTGGGTCCACGAGAAGCTCCTTGACCTCAAATTTTACCCTCTTACTAAAGCCGACTGCTATTCCTCTTGAGTGGGGAGACGGAGTGTCTCCATAGTACCATGTTGGGAATTGGTAGGTTGCCAATTTGATCCTTGAGGTATTTGTTATATGTGTCTCCTGGAGGCACACTATATCTGCTTCTAAGTATTGGAGTTCGTTGTTTAATTTGTACCTTTTCTTTTTTGTATTTAACCCGCTTACATTATATGTAATTAGGTTTACCATCTCCAGATCTTCTGTTTAGGTTGGTCTTTTGGAGCTTCTAGTGAGAGCCAGGATCCTACTCTGACACTGAGGAGGAAGCGAGCGAGACGCGCAATACCCAAAACAGGAAAAGAAACGAGAGAAAGGGAAGAAAAAAAAAAAACCCCGGGGACACCAAAAAAACATTGCAATATTACCCTCCCTCCCAAGACCCTTCCCCGAGCCGTCCCCCCCTAACCTCCCACCCCCTTCTGAAACAACAAGCCTTCTGAGGCTGGGCAGAAGGCCCTCTTTTTTTTTGTTTGTTCCATGGGTCGGGCGAACATCCTCTTGATGTCGCCTTCTCTCCATAGATCCCTGGGGTTCACACCCTAGGCCATCCGGACCCCTCCCTGTGGACCCCTCCCCCTCCCTCCCCTCTCCTCCTTCCCCTTTTACTTTCCTTTCTTTTTTTCCCTTCTGTCTGACTGGTGTTACTTACATGATGTTATTTAATTCCCCCCCTCTCCCTTCCCCTTTGTTCCATTTTGGTTTTCTCTGTGGCGGGGTGACCTCCTCCTCCCACCCCGGTAATGGGGGGGGGGGCGGATGTCCAACCGGTCACAGAACTCTCTCAAATCCTCTGGGAAGCGCAGAACTGCGGAGCGTCCGTCCTTCTTTCCTATCAAGCAGGCTGGGAACCCCCATTGATAAGAAATCTCCGAGGCCACCATTAGTTCCGTTAGAGGCTTTAAGCGCCTCCGTCTTGTCAAAGTCTCGACTGCCAGGTCCGGATAGATCTGCAGCTCTGCGCCCTCGTATGTGACTCCTGGGAGGGTCCTAATTTTACCCATTACTAGCATTTTCTCTTCTACATAGTGAAACCTTGCTATTACATCCCTCGGCTTTTCTGCAATGCGCTGTGTAATCCTGTGTATTCTGTCTATTTTTAAAATCTCTGTTACTTCTCTATCCAGAAGAGGGTTAAATAATTGCTGTGCTATTTTCCTAAGGTCTGCGTTACTATGTGTCTCTGGGAGGCCTTTAATGCGCACGTTCTTCCTTCAACTACGGTTCTCCTGATCCTCTAATTTGTACATCAGGGTTCTATTTGCTTTTTGTAGGGCGCTAACCTGTTCAATTACCTCGTCGATCCTTTGCTCCTGTGCATCCAATCTATCCTCCATCTCCTCTACTCTCCCCAGAACCCGACCAATGTCTGTCCTAACCGCTGCCATTTCCTCTTTCAGAGATGCTTCCATTTTAGTAAACATTTCTGTGAGCATCACTTTTATATCTGATGCTTTGTCCTGAGATTGGGGTACCCTTCCGCTTTCCACTACTAGCTCAGTCCCCCTCTAATCTTTCTTCATCTCTCTTTTCCTGGGTCGTTACATTCAACACCTCCTCTCCCTGTGGGTTGGCCCCTCCTCCCTTTGGCCCTGTTGTTTTAACTCCGTTTACTTTTCCCCCTTTACTTTCGTCTGAGATTTTCTGTCTATTTAATCCTGAACGGAGTGGGGCTCCTATCTTGGGGCTTCCCTGACTCTCCTCCATTATGCTGGTATTGCTTGCCATGTAACGCTGAATTCCTCCTGGACTGGGTACAGGTTGTGGGGTTTTGCTTTTTGTTGATTTCCCCCTCATTGTACCCGCTACCGGTTGATAAGGAGAAGCCGCTTTCAGTACCGTTTTCCCTCTTACCCTTGAATTGTCCCCATTCAAACCTCTTCACATTGATACATTTATATTATTGACCACCTTAAAACAGTAAGAGAGAGAGTGATCTCCTCTAGATTCAGGAGGAGGCAGCTCTATCTAGAGGAAGGGGGAGACCACAAGGAGAGAGGGCACATAAAAAAAAAAATAGAAAAACAGAAAAAAAAAAGCGTAATCACAGTACAACACGTCAGGGTGCAAATGTCTCTGGGTAATCAGATGTCTTGCTAGTGACTAGCCAGGGCCCCTTCTTCTCTACCAATTTTACAAGGGGGTTGAGAGATTCTGGAGTCTCTTGTATACCCAGCCACGGTACTAGTTCAAAATTTGGTGATCCTTATTGCCCAGTGAAAAAAAAAAAAGGAGAAAAAAAGTCCAACTTGATCTGGGGTCACCGAACTTAGGGGTCAATGTAATAATCCTGTCTCTCCTGTAGACAGGATTACTCCGGTAGCAGCAATTGCAGTGATTCCCTGGTTAACGGTCTATTTTTTTTCTAGATTCTAGACTCTTCCATCTCCGTAACAATACATGGGTAAGGGTAAGAGCAATTCCTTTTCTGTGTTGCTTTATCCCACCAACAAATAACAGTAGATAGCAACAAATCAGTAACAGCAATGGCAGATGGCAGCGAATAGCGAATTGAAAACAATAGCTGTGGCAAATAGCTGTAGTGGACCCGTGATTGCGGCATATACCCAGGCGGCTGGAGGTATTTATCGTGTATTAGACCGGGTAGTCAGCGGTAGAGCAGAGCATCACTATTGGCAGCAGATAGCGACCCTGGCAGGCAATACCAACAAGTTGCAGCTCACAGTAGGTAACAGTTAGGTAGCAATTAGTCAGTAGCAGTAATAGGAGCAATAGCAGTTAGCAGCAAATATCCAATTTGAAAATAGCAGGAGATACAAATAGCAGCCACAGTCTAAAAAAAAAAAAAGTTTTTTTGGTACTTCCGTCACAGCATCCAAACATAGGTAAATGTAAGTATAAAAACCTTTCCTTTTCTGTGCTGCTCTATCCCACCTGCTCCGGTTCAAGTTGCTGTCAGTCAGTCTTAAGGGGGAGCCTTCACTAGTGCCTCCTCGTGACACTTCTGCCGCTGTGTATTAACCAGCAGCAGTCGGCGATAGAGCAGAGCGTCAGCGATAGGAGCAAACAGTGCCTCTAGCAGGTAATAGCAGTAGTGACAGATAGCAGTTAGTTGCAGATAGTCAATAGCAGCTAGGATAGCTAGAAGCAGATCGCCAATTGAAAATAGCAGCATTAGCTGATAGCAGTAGAGGGTCTTTAATTGCAACATACATCCCACAGCAGTCGATAAACACTATTGCAGCAGTTTGTAATTAAACTCTTCTATATCGAGATGTTACCTTCCTCCTGCTCCACTCGGGCTCGTTGTCGGCTGCTCTTGAGGGATGGCTGATGTCCTCTGCTTCCTCTGTCTGAGTCTCCGCCCTAGGTAGATTTCCTTTCAGTCAGTCTCTCCCGGTCCCTGTCATAGTTTCATAGTTAGTAAGGTTGAATAAAGACATCAGTCCATCCAGTTCAACCCGAGCGAGTGTCTACAATTGTCCCCATCCCTGTACATTGCACACTCACATCAGTCCCTACCCTCAAGGAGCCCACAATCCAAGGTATTCATATACTAGGGCCAATTTTTTTTGGACAGAAGCCAATTAACCTACCTGCATGTCTTTGGATTGTGGGAGGAAACCGGAGTACCCGGAGGAAACCCACGCAGGCACAGGGAGAACATGCAAACTCCAGGCAGGAAGTGTCGTGGTTGGGATTCGAACCAGCGACCCTTCTTACTGCTAGGTGAGAGTGCTAACCACTACACCACTGTGCCGCCCTCCTGCCTTAGAACACCAGGGGAATTACCCACGTTGTGCGTCCTCCTCAGTTCGCCACCTCCAAGTATGTGGCTAGCGAGCGAGGAGCATTACCGGGGGGAAGCGAGGGGGGGTCCGCTAGCCCGCTCTACACCTGCGGCGGGCGGGTGGATTCCATCGGGATATCAGCGTCCCCTCTCTGCGGCCGCAAGTCATACCACGTTGGGGATGGGAGGGAGGATTCGTAGGACTCGGCGGGCCATCTGGAGGACGTCCAGCACGCACCTACGTCATGGTGCTCCCTCAATGCTTTACCACAGTTGATACAGAGGAAGGCAACAAAGACCCAATAAAGCATGAACTAATTTTCTCCAGCAGGGGGAAAAATTCCTTCCTGATCCCCCGAGATCCCCAATGATTGACCTCCCATTTATTGCTGCCGGTATAGTTTCAAAGCCAAGGCCACTTGGCAGAACCAGCAGCCTGGGATCTTTTAACTGTGGCAGTTAAGGGTGGCATTTGGACCACCACTGTAAGGGTGGAGGTGGAGATTCTTCCAACAGACCACCAATGTAAAGGGACATGTCCCCAAATAAATTGGTTTTAGCCAGGGTTCCTCGAGGGTTGGAAATTATTTCAAGGGTTCCACTTGATATCAGGTCCCCTAGTGGTCATCAGCAGCACCAAATGCTGGTCCAGAGCAGTGTTGGTCATCTTACTTTAAAAAAGTAATTAGTTACATTACAAATTACTTCTCCCAAAAAAGTAATTGAGTTAGTAACTCAGTTACTACATTGGAAAAGTAATTAGTTACTCAGAAAAGTAACTGTGATTTTTTTTTTTTATATTCTTAGGGGCGGGTCTAGTATTACTGTAAGCAAGGGGTGCGTTCCCCCCTGCACGTCTATTTCCCTCTGTACCCCCCTGCACGTCTGTTCCCCCCCAACACATATATCTGTTCCCCCTCTGTACCCCACTACACGTCTGTTCCCCCCCACACACATATATCTGTTTCCCCTCTGTACCCCACTACACGTCTGCCCCCCGCCCACACACATATATCTGTTTCCCCTCTGTACCCCACTACACATCTGTCCCCCCCACACACGTATATATCTGTTCCCCCTCTGTACCCCACTACACGTCTGTCCCCCCCACACACATATATCTGTTCCCCTCTGTACATCTGTCCCCCCCAAACTCACGGATCGGATCGTTGCTTGGATCAGAGTCACGGATCGGATCATTTTTCGGATCAGCAAATAATAATTGAATTTGCGAAAACCTGTAAAAATTCCACCACCATAAAGCCCCCACTATAATATCCATAATCTCACCCACTGTAATATCCACGTCATCTCCTCAACTGTAATATTGGCTGAGTATGGCTGGGTACGGCTGAGCATGGCTGGGTACGGCTGGGTATCGCAGAGTATGGCTGGGTATTTGTAACATGACAAAATGTGGAAAATTACATGGGGTATGAATACTTTAAGGCACTGTATCAATTGGCTATCAAAAAAAGGGTTTATTTATGTATTGAAATGAATACGCCATATCTGCAAAATGATAAAGGATTTATTCAGCATCAAACAACAATACAAACGCAATTTTGTAAAATCTTTTAATAAATACAAATACATTTTAGTAATATAAATACTTAAAATGAGTTGATCCTGGGCATTAAAAAAAGAATAAAAAATCTATTTTTGTTTATAGCGCAAAAAATAAAAACTGCATGGGTGATCAAATACCACCAAAAGAAATCTCTATTTGTGGGAAAAAAAGGACGCCAATTTTGGGAGCCACGTCGCACGACCGCGCAATTGTCAGTTAAAGCGACGCAGTGCCGAATCGCAAAAAGGGGCCTGGTCCTTTGGCTGCCAATTGGTCCGGGGCTGAAGTGGTTAAGCATAATGGACTACTGTGCATCGCATAGTGTCCCATTATGTGTCACTTACCTGACACAGGAGCCTGCGATGTCACCGCTGTCCCCTCTTCCATGAAGCATCCATCTTCCTTCCGGGTATCGCTGCTCCAGGGCTGTGAGTGGCCGGAGCAGCAATGATGTCACTCCGGCACATGTGCGCAGGAGCCGTCAGTGACGGCATGTTTGCCTTCACTTGCGGCGCGCCTGCGCCGTTGTTTACGGCGCGCATGCGCCATAGACAACGGCGCCCTTTTTTTTGTAAAATATCTCCTTAACCGTGTTGAGCCAGGGGTGCCCAACCTTTTGAAGAGCGAGGGCCACTTAAGTGACTTGGTAACCTTTTGCGGGCCACAATGAGTAGAGCAGAAGGATGACAGGTCCGTGCAGAGCGATCACGGACACAGCCCACTCTACTCTTTGGGTCATCCGATTGGCCCAGATGGAAGGGGATTGATCCCCTTCGTTTTTTTTTTTAAATATTTTTAGCAAATCAGATTGGAGGTAGGTGGGTGTAAATGGACACAAATCTGTTTACATCTGCCATTTGATAGAGGTGAATGGAGGGTCTGCTTGCTTTGCCGGCTTCATTAACAACACAGATGCTCTGGGATGGCAGGTCTGCAACCCATGATCTGGGCTTGCCAATCCGCCATCCCACAGAAGAAGGTCGCGGGCCACTGGTTGGGCACCCCTGGTGTAGGTTAAGGAGATATTTCTTGGACCTACAGTTAAGCCTTAATCTAGGCTTACCTGTAGGTCAAAGTAGTCTGTAATAGTTTACAACCAATTTAATGATTGTTGTACTGCAGCCCACATTAACGCATGTTATGTGTGTTAAGTTGGCGTGTCATTCATTTCGAAAGCAAGGCAGCTCCAATGCACATGCGTTGCAGTGGCATGTTGTGGTGCACCGCAGTGGCAAAAATGGCACATGTCCATTCTTTTGGGATATTTTAATGCATTGCCAGTCTATTCATTTGAATGGGCTGCCTTGTTCCTACACAGGTTAATGTGTGTAAACGAAAAAAAACAAAAAAAACCCTTGCCTTAACGCAATGAAACAAGATGCCCGAGCGGGCTCTAAGCCATCGCCTTGCAAGTAGCAGCAGCATTGTCAACCTGCACTGCACAAGTCTCTTCAGTTCTCAAATAGGCTGCCGACCTGATGGACACAACCAAGCAGGCTGACAGCAATGCTGCCAATGACAAGGCAGTGGCTTAAAGGGGTTGTAAACCTTCAGTGTTTCACCTTAATGCATAATATGTATTAAGGGGAAAAAACCTTTAGTGCGGCTTCCCCCCCCAGAGCCCCCGTTTTACTTACCTGAGCCTGATCGTTCCTGCGCCGAGGACGAGCACACCCGCTCCAGCCGGTGTCTCGGGTCCTGATTGGATAGATTGATAGCAGCGCCCTCTGTCCTGCTGCTGCATCCATTGACACAGACTAGCAGGACTCGGCTCCGCCCCCGGCTCCCACGTCATTGGATTTGATTGACAGCAGCGGGAGCCGAGGGTGGAGCTGAGTCCTTTTGTCTGTGTCAATGGATGCAGCAGCTGTACACAGGAGAGCGCCCGCACGGGTGCCCCGAGAGAGAGCACTTTTCCGACGGGGCACTCGAGAAGAGGAGGAGCCAGGAGTGCTGCTGAGGGTACCTAGAAGAGGAGGATCGGGCCACTCTGTGCAAACCAACTGCACAGAGGAGGTAAGTATGGGCGGCACAGTGGTGTAGTAGGTAGCACTTTCGCCTAGCAGTAAAAAGGGTCGCTGGTTTGAATCCCGACCACGACACAACCTGCCTGGAGTTTGCATGTTCTCCCTGTGCCTGCGTGGGTTTCCTCCCACACTCCAAAGACATGCTGGTAGCTTAATTGGCTTCTGTCCAAAATTGGCCCTAGTATATGAATGGGAGTTGGGGACCTTGGATTGTGGGCTCCTTGAGGGTAGGGACCGATGTGAGTGTGCGATGTATGTGTGCAGCGCTGTGTAAATTGATGGCGCTATATGGGTACCTTAAATAAATAATAATATAATAGATGAGCATCTTAATGAAACACAATATACAGGGATAGGGACAATTGTAGACACTCACTCAGGTTGACCTGGATGGACTGGTGTCTTTATTCAACCTTACTATGTATGAAATGTTTTTTTTTTTTTTAAAAAGGAAGTTATCCTTTAACGTTGTCAGCCTGCAACAGGAAGTGATGTCACTGGCAGGATCTCCAGCTAAGAAACTTTGCAACATATTCACAAAAATCGATTTGCTTAAGAAAACTGTATATAGTAATGCATGATTCCAAAACATACTGACAAAAATACAGATTTTTGGTATACATACACTTTAACATTAACTCACTGATCAGTATTTATATCCCGGCTGACCACCCAGCCCCAGTGTCATTTCAGAAAAAAAAAACCTTTGCTATAAATTAAAACTACACTCAGTTCCAACACTAAAATTCTAAATCTGTAGGACCCGTTTGCTGAAACACCTCCCCCAAGCGCACAGGTCCAAATCAGGAGAAATAAAAGATTGTACTTTGTGAAAGATTGTCTTCCTAAGTTAGGACAATTAGTGCAATTTGAATGTTCTTGATAGCCCAACATCAGTGATTGGACACACACAGCAGTAAATGGTCCTACTGGTCACGTCTCCAGTGTCCAGCCATACATGGACACCACATTAGCAGCTAGAAGGGGTAACCTAGAACCTAAATATGAAAATGTATTAGCCTCTAGGATAACATTTCCCAACCAGTGTGTAAGCAGGGGTTAGGATCCCTTTTAGGGTTACCTTACTCTGTTCCCTACTTGGTGTGGTCTGGACTCCTTTCCCTGAGAAAAAGTATAAAAGAGAAGGGAGGCATTTGAGAAGGAGCAAATGGGAAGAAGAAGCCTTAGGCCGCGAACACACGATCGGACATTCCGACAACAAAACCGTGGATTTTTTTTCTGACGGATGTTGGCTCAAACTTGTCTTGCATACACACGGTCACACAAATGTTGTCGGAAATTCCGATCGCCAAGAATGCGCTGACGTACAAGACGTACGACGAGCCGAGAAAAAATAAGTTCACTAGCCAGTGCGGCTCTTCTGCTTGATTCTGAGCATGCATGGAATTTTGTGCGTCGGACTTTGGTACACACGATCGGACATTCCGACAAAAAATTTGAGAACCTGCTCTCAAACATTTGTTGTCGGAAATTCCAAAAGCAAATGTCCGATGGAGCATACACACGGTCTGAATTTTCCGACAACAAGCTCCCATCAAACATTTGTTGTTGGAAATTCCGACCATGTGTACGCGGCATTAGAGTTCCTCAACATGGAGTAGTGAGGTGGCATGAGAGTTTTCCCCTTGGTGGGCTCTGTCTGGCTTGTGAGGACCTTCAGGGTATGGAGGTGCAAAGATACAGCTTAGGAAAATGAATGTTGGCTGGCAACCACTCCATGCAGGGTGTGTGTAAATGTTATCTGAAAGATGTTCCTTGAAACTAGGATGTGCTATGACATATTCACGATACAATAAATCAGGGTTCTGCAAACTCTTGCAAAAGGGCCAGTTTACTGCCCTACAAACTTTAGGGGAGCAGGACTGTGGCCAGTGGGAGTAAAAGATTCCCTGGCATGGGTAAGAGTCAACAATGCCATAGGCTTGGTGTTTAGTGGGAGTAAAAAAAAAAAATGCGTAATTGGTGTCAGCGAGAGGGATAGTGTCCCATCATTGGTATCCGTTGAAGGAATATGGCCGGATAAAGACAAGCAAAGAGCCACAATTTGAAGACCCCTTCAGTAAATCATAGGAAAAGCAAAAACTGACTGGACATTCATTATTGGGAAGAGGGATCTGGATCCATGTTGAAGGGCGTTCGGCCTGTTGTGGATCTACAAAGACAAGATAGCGGAGACTTCCCTGAAGGTAGTTGAGTCGGCAAACCCTAATCCCAACGTGGTTAATAAGGAAAAAAGTTTTGGGACTTTAAATGAGGCTAGCACCAAAGGGATGCCAGCCTCCATCCCTAATCATATGTTACAGGGAAGCACGGGTGGGACTTTAAATGAAGCACACATCAGTAAATTGCAAGTCAAGTGACTATAAAATTTATTTTATGTAGTCCATGATATGCTATGAAACATTTTGGGCATAAACCTCTAAAAATGCTCTGGGCATATCGCCTCCATACATATATAAAAGGAATAATTAAAGTTGGCAGTCTGCCAACTTTAATTATTCCTTTTATATATTTTTTAGAACTATTCCATGACATATGCTCCTGATGAGTGGTTGCAATACCGTGAAACGCGTAGAGATTTTAGCCATTATTTTTCACCTCAACCATGGAATATCAAGATCTCTATGACCTCCTTTTATTTATGACTTATTGTCAGTTCTGTAATTACTCAGGTCACCTTGGCCATTTTGGGTTCAACCACAGCAAAAAATGTATATACATGCATCTATTGTTCTTGTGCCTCTTGTATTTGTTTATTTGATTGTAAACTGTTGTGTATTATTGATCCATGATGGATTGTATGTGAAAGGAAATAAATGTAGATTATTCTAGGGATCTCTCTGTCTGCCATGGTGTATTTTCCAATCCCGAACAGGCCTGTGAGATTCGCCCTTTGAGACAATGAAATATACAGCAAGGTTCTCTCCAAGCAAATCTAATCTTTATTCTTGGGTGTGAATATAAAAGGGGCTTTCAGAAAGTACCGCCCTTTGACAAATTATCCAATCATATACAGAGACATAAGTACAGGCTATGCCCACAGTGACTTTATTATTTCTAAAATATCACGTGCTTTACAAGAAATGAAACTCAAGAGAAGATTACAGTATTATGGAAAAACGAAACTAGATTAGCAAGACTTGAGCATATCTATTTGTGAAATGGATGTTAGAGAGACACAAAATGGAAACTGAATTTTTATATACAGAAAGTAGTTAAGCTAAATATCCCTTCAATCCCCTCTTAGATCATATAAGATGATCTCTACATTCTATGTTGTGTTTTAATACTTCTTTGGGGCTGTGGCATAGATTGCCTGATGACTCTTCATGTATGTCATGTAAGATAGAACCTTATCATCAGGAGATTGAAAGCGCGCAATTATGCAAGTGCAACATTTAAAACAGAGGTAAAGAATCAGAGCAAGGATGAATATCATAACAAGGACAATGTCTCTTTAACCATGAAAATATACCTCCAAGCCCAAATCCTGCATTGGCAAATTGGCTCCATGTTTTAGCAATGTCCCTAGCTTCCTGATGGAGCTGGCCTCTAGGGGATGTCCCCATTTATAATCCCCTACCACTCCCATGACAGATAACAAGGATGCAAGGTAACACCATCCCTTAACATGGAGGGAATCCTCTCCTATACAACATCCAAAAGGACTTCTGGCCCTCAGTCGCGGAAGTTGAGGCCTTGGGTTTTCCCGACTTCAGGAAAGTTGCCTGTGACCCTTTCAATCCTCTCCTATACTCCCTACCTGGGCGGTAGGATCTGGAATCTCTTGCTCTTTGATTCGTCGGGGCGCGACACAAACCTCTTTCTCCTGTTTCTGTCTTGGGGAATTAAGCCACTCTTCCCCCCCGTGACCCGGGTGATTGCTGCATCCATCTTGTCGCCAAATAATGCTTTTCCGTTATACGGGATATGGCACCATGATTGTTTAGAGGTGGGATCGGCTGCCCGCGGTTTAAGCCACATCGCCCTTCTGGCCGTAATAGAATATAACATGGCCCTGGAGGAACACTTTATAATGTCAATGGCGGCTTCCGCCATGAAGTCTGAGGCTAATTTCAGCTCAGCGCTTTAATGATTTCCTCCACGTCCACACCTTGTCTGAGGGCTATTTCAAGATACTTTGTCCCACGGCGTGCGCGCGAAGCGCCGCACACACAGGGAGACGCTGAGGAGGGGAAGATGCTTCCCCAATGAATACTGACAGGGGGCGCAACTCTCCTATTTCTAGAGTTTGAAGTGGTCCTGTGGGTTGGTTGGGGGCGGGGCAACCAACCATTGGTATGCTGCCATGGAGGCTATCATAACAAGGACAATGTCTTTTAACCATGAAAATATACCTCCAAGCCCAAATCCTGCATTGGCAAATGGGCTCCATGTTTTAGCACACTCTCCTACAACATACATAGATACTTTGTCCCAATGCAAAAGGGCTCTTAACGACAAACTCATGAGTGTACTTGTCCTGTGTTGCGATTATAAATTAGTGTAATATAGCACCTACATTTTTAGAGAAAAAGAAAAGTTATGCAAAGTACAGTTTAACCCTGGGTCAGATATTTGAAACAGTGAGCAGGCAGGGGCAGAGACTCTGGATTCACACATGAAGATATTAAATATTGACCTGCTGCAGAAAGAGGGGCTAGTCTGTGTCTCATTCCCTAAATTAAAACACCAATCAGGGGAATGACTTCTACCTGCTATTGGAAAGGTAACAATGTTGTTTATGTACAGAGTAGACATGTGCGATTCGTTTCGTACGAATTCGTAATTCGTACGAATTTTTCGAAATTCGTACGAATTTACGAATCTGTAGTACGAATTTTTTTTTTTACGAATTCCGTACGGAATACGAAATTCCGTTTACGAATTTTGTCGCCGAATGATTCGAATGAATTCGAATGAATTCGAATGGATTCGAATGAATTCGAATGACAAAGTGTCATTTTTGCAGGAAAAATTCTGTTTACGAATTTCAGCTCCAAATTATTCGAATCCAACTACCAATATCAAATTTCAACTAATTCAAACGAAATTATTATAGCAGATAAAACGAATCAATTCGAATGCATTCAAATGAATTCGAATGCATTCAAATGAATTCGAATGCATTCAAATGAATTCGAATGCATTCAAATGAATTTGAATGCATTCGAATGAATTTGAATGATTCGAATGACAAAGTGTCATTTTTGCAGAAAAAAAAGCTATTTAAAAAACAGTCATTCATTGATATAAAAAAAAAAAAGCTTAGGGGTCCCCCCAAATTCAATAACCAGGCCCTTCAGGTCTGGGATGGATTTTAAGGGGAACCCCGGCCAAAAAAAAAAAAAAAATGGCATGGGGTCCCCCTCAAAATCCATACCAGACCCTTTATCCGAGCACGCAACCTGGCAGGCCGCAGGAAAGGAGGGGGGGACGAGAGCGGCCTGAACCGTACCAGGCCACATGCCCTCAACATTGGGAGGGTGCTTTGGGGTCCCCCCCAAAGCACCTTGTCCCATGTTGATGAGGACAAGGGCCTCATCCCCACAACCCTGGCCGGTGGTTGTGGGGGTCTGCGGGCGGGGGGCTTATCGGAATCTGGAAGCCCCCTTTAACAAGGGGACCCCCAGATCCCCCCCCCCCCCCCTGTGTGAAATGGTAAGGGGGTACAAAAGTACCCCTACCATTTCACCAAAAAAGTGTCAAAAATGGTAAAAATGACAGGAGACGGTCTTTGACAATTCCTTTATTAAAATCTTCTTTCTTCTTTCTTCTGGTCTTCCTTTCTTCATCTTCTCCTTCCGTCATCTTCTCCTTCCGTCATCTTCTTCCATCTTCTTCTTCCTTCGATTCGCTTCTTCTTCCTCCGGTCTTCTCGTCCTTCTCGTCCGGCATCGGCGTCTCTTCTCGCAGGCCACTCCTCGCAATGGGAGGCTCCCGCTCTGTGAGGCTCCGCTCCGGGTGACAGGTCTTTTATAACGAAGGCACCTGGTAACCCCGCCCCCTCTGACGCATGGGGACGTCATGTGGAATTCCCTATGGCTTTCCCCATGACGTCAGAGGGGGGGCGGGGTCACCAGGTGCCTTCGTTATAAAAGACCTGTCAGCCGGAGCCTCACAGAGCGGGAGCCTCCCATTGCGAGGAGCGGCCTGCGAGAAGAGACGCCGATGCCGGACGAGAAGGACGACGCCGGACGAGAAGGATGAGAAGACCGGAGGAAGAAGAAGCAAATCGAAGGAAGAAGAAGATGGAAGAAGATGACGGAAGGAGAAGATGACGGAAGGAGAAGATGAAGAAAGGAAGACCAGAAGAAAGAAGAAAGAAGATTTTAATAAAGGAATTGTCAAAGACCGTCTCCTGTCATTTTTACCATTTTTGCCACTTTTTTGGTGAAATGGTAGGGGTACTTTTGTACCCCCTTACCATTTCACACAGGGGGGGGGGGCGGGATCTGGGGGTCCCCTTGTTAAAGGGGGCTTCCAGATTCCGATAAGCCCCCCGCCCGCAGACCCCCACAACCACCGGCCAGGGTTGTGGGGATGAGGCCCTTGTCCTCATCAACATGGGGACAAGGTGCTTTGGGGGTCTCAGACCCCCAAAGCATCCTCCCAATGTTGAGGGCATGTGGCCTGGTACGGTTCAGGTGGGAGGGGGGAGCTCTCGTCCTTTCCTGCGCCCTGCCAGGTTGCGTGCTCGGATAAGGGTCTGGTATGGATTTTGAGGGGGACCTCACGCCATTTTTTTTGGCTAGGGTTCCCCTTAAAATCCATCCCAGACCTCAAGGGTCTGGTATGGATTTTGAGGGGGACCCTACACCATTTTTTTTTTTTTTTTTGGCTGGGGTCCCCCTTAATATCCATCCCAGACCTGAAGGGCCTGGTTATTGAATTTGGGGGGACCCCTACGCATTTTTTTATCAATGACTTCAATGAATGACTGTTCTCTGTATTACGGATCCGACAATTCATTTGCCGGCAATAGCCGCAAGTGATTTTAAATAGTTTTTTTTCCTGCAAAAATGACACTGTGCGGGAACATTTCTCTATATTAGATATACTGAATCTCGAAGCATTCGAAGCATTCGAAGCATTCGTTATATCCGCTATTATAATTTCTTTCATATTAGTTGAAATTAGATATTTGTTAGTTACAATACAACATTCGAATTGTTCTCTGTATTACGGGAATCGGCAATTAGCCGCGAGTGATTTTAAATGTCTTTTTTTCCTGCAAAAATGACACATTGTACAGAGAGAGTTGTTAGCACGGGAAACATGACCCCATTCATAGGCATACTATAGAGTATATAGTATATAGAAGGGGGCATGTTTCCCGTGCTTACAACTCTCTCTGTACAATGTGTCATTTTTGCAGGAAAAAAAGACATTTAAAATCACTCGCGGCTAATTGCCGATTCCCGTAACACAGAGAACAATTCGAATGTTGTATTGTAACTAACAAATATCTCATTTCAACTAATATGAAAGAAATTATAATAGCGGATATAACGAATGCTTCGAATGCTTCGAATGCTTCGAGATTCAGTATATCTAATATAGAGAAATGTTCCTGCAGTGTCATTTTTGCAGGAAAAAAAACTATTTAAAATCACTTGCGGCTATTGCCGGCAAATGAATTGTCGGATCCGTAATACAGAGAACAGTCATTCATTGAAGTCATTGATAAAAAAATGCGTAGGGGTCCCCCGAAATTCAATAACCAGGCCCTTCAGGTCTGGGATGGATATTAAGGGGGACCCCAGCCAAAAAAAAAAAAAAAAAAATGGCGTAGGGTCCCCCTCAAAATCCATACCAGACCCTTGAGGTCTGGGATGGATTTTAAGGGGAACCCCAGCCAAAAAAATGGCGTGGGGTCCCCCATAAAATCCATACCAGACCCTTATCCGAGCACGCAACCTGGCAGGCCGCAGGAAAGGAGGAGGGGACGAGAGCGCCCCCCCTCCCGCCTGAACCGTACCAGGCCACATGCCCTCAACATTGGGAGGGTGCTTTGGGGTCCCCCCAAAGCACCTTGTCCCCATGTTGATGAGGACAAGGGCCTCATCCCCACAACCGTGCCCGGTGGTTGTGGGGGTCTGCGGGCGGGGGGCTTATCGGAATCTGGAAGCCCCCTTTAACAAGGGGACCCCCAGATCCCCCCCCCCCTGTGTGAAATGGTAAGGGGGTACAAAAGTACCCCTACCATTTCACCAAAAAAGGTGACAAAAATGGTAAAAATGACAGGAGACGGTCTTTGACAATTCCTTTATTAAAATCTTCTTTCTTCTGGTCTTCCTTTCTTCATCTTCTCCTTCCGTCATCTTCTTCCATCTTCTTCCATCTTCTTCTTCCTTCGATTCGCTTCTTCTTGCTCCGGTCTTCTCGTCCTTCTCGTCCGGCATCGGCGTCTCTTCTCGCAGGCCGCTCCTCGCAATGGGAGGCTCCCGCTGTGTGAGGCTCCGCTCCGCTGACAGGTCTTTTATAACGAAGGCACCTGGTGACCCCGCCCCCCCTCTGACGTCATGGGGAAAGCCATAGGGAATTCCACATGACGTCCCCATGCGTCAGAGGGGGGCGGGGTCACCAGGTGCCTTCGTTATAAAAGACCTGTCAGCGGAGCGGAGCCTCACACAGCGGGAGCCTCCCATTGCGAGGAGCGGCCTGCGAGAAGAGACGCCGATGCCGGACGAGAAGGACGACGCCGGACGAGAAGACCGGAGGAAGAAGAAGCGAATCGAAGGAAGAAGACGATGGAAGAAGATGATGGAAGGAGAAGATGACGGAAGGAGAAGATGAAGAAAGGAAGACCAGAAGAAAGAAGAAAGAAGATTTTAATAAAGGAATTGTCAAAGACCGTCTCCTGTCATTTTTACCATTTTTGCCACTTTTTTGGTGAAATGGTAGGGGTACTTTTGTACCCCCTTACCATTTCACACAGGGGGGGGCGGGATCTGGGGGTCCCCTTGTTAAAGGGGGCTTCCAGATTCGATAAGCCCCCCGCCCGCAGACCCCCACAAACACCGGCCAGGGTTGTGGGGAAGAGGCCCTTGTCCTCATCAACATGGGGACAAGGTGCTTTGGGGGGGACCCCAAAGCACCCTCCCAATGTTGAGGGCATGTGGCCTGGTACGGTTCAGGCGGGAGGGGGGGCCGCTTTCGTCCCCCCCTCCTTTCCTGCGGCCTGCCAGGTTGCGTGCTCGGATAAAGGGTCTGGTATGGATTTTATGGGGGACCCCACGCCATTTTTTTTTTTTTTTTTGGCTGGGGTTCCCCTTAAAATCCATCCCAGACCTGAAGGGTCTGGTATGGATATTTGGAGGGGACCCCACGCCATTTTTTTTTTTTTTTTTTTGGGTGGGTACCCCTTAATATCCATACCAGACCTGAAGGGCCTGGTTATTGAATTTGGGGGGACCCCTACGCTTTTTTTTTTCTGCAAAAATGACACTTTGTCATTCGAATTCATTCGAATTCATTCGTTATATCTGCTATAATAATTTTGTTCAAATTAGTTGAAATTCGATATTGGTAGTTGGATTTACTAACGATTCGTAACTATTCGTAACGATTCATAACGATTCGTAACTTGAAATTGAAATTCGATATTTGTAGTTGGATTCGAATTGTTCTCTGTGTTATGAGAACCAACAATTCATTAGCCGCGTTAACGATTCGTAACGATTCGTAACGATTCGTAACTTTACTAACGATTCGGAAAAAAAATTACGATTCGTCCGAATTTCGTATTTCGTACGAATTCGAACGGAATTTCGTACACGAATTACAAATTACGAATTTTTTTTATATACGAAACGGGACGAAACGAAACAAAACAAATTTTTTGACAGTTCCCATGTCTAGTACAGAGTGGATATGTTAGTCAAGAATACAGGAGGAGTCTCGTTGAGAAAGGAGGAAATATTTAAAGGTACAGACAAAAGGGCAATTCGGACAGTGCTAGGATGTAATATGATACATATCCAACATTCTTCATACCCTGATTTTTTAGCATAAGCATACTTAAATTTTAGCAAAAGCATCTTATCAGTAAAACTATCTCCAAACTCTCTCTTGGTTCTAGCTTGTGTTAATGTAATGTGCGTGTGTGTGTGTGTTTGTGTTCCCACAGATACGTTTAATTGCACCCAAATCTTCAGGGTGGTAGATACAGTTAGTGGTGATCCAGGTGGGTAGGAACACTGTCAGAGAGATCAGGATCAGGAGGCAAAATGCCTTGCCAGAAGTCTGTGGTGAAATAAGCAAGGTCATCTTCTCTGGCCGGACCTGCTTTCCCAGGATCTCCTCCTTCTGCTTGGACTTCTGCTTGAGGGCCTCCTGTATCCAAGATCTTCTTCCTGCTCTTGGAGCTTTGGGCAACCTTTTTCACTCTGTTGGCATGGATCCAGGACTGGCAATTTTCCACTAGGATGACTGTTCTGGTCACTGCAACCACTGTGGTAGGAGGTCCAAAGGGATACTCTTGCTTCTTATTTCTGTTCAGCTGTTGGACCACCACGGTGTCTCCCAATTTGAAGGGGTGAGTAGCTTCCTGTGAAGAAAAAGAAGAGGTGCGAGCAACATTTCTCTCAACTGTTTACAATGTTCCAACCAATTTCCTTACAAATTCTTCCTGTAATAAGTCTAAATCTCAATTTTCTATCATTAAATGTGCTCTGGCCCATGGGGTGGGGAAAGGTCGACCCATCAAGACATCAAAAGGTGAATACACTGTTGTCTTGGAAGGGTCATTCTTATTTCTGCCAGGACTGCTGAGAGGACCTTTCTTATTTTGTCTTTTTTTATTGTTCTGTTCATTCTTTCTACTATCCCTGAGCTTTGAGGGTGTTAGGGAATGTGAAACTTCCGTTCTATCTTGAGAGTTTTTACCAAGTCCTGGCAGACCCTTGATACAAATGCAGGTCCATTGTCTGTCTGAGTTTATAAGAAGTGGGCATCCCCATCGAGGAATGATTTCCTGAATCCTCACTACTGTTTGTGCATCTTCTTTTGTGGTTACAAAAAGTTCAACTCAACTTGAGAATTTGTCCACAATTTCCAAAAGATATTCCTGTCTTTTGCCTAGTTTGGGCATGTGTGTGAAGTCAATCTGCAAATGTGTAAAAGGAGTTGTTGGATATATCGGGTGTTCATGTTCGACCTTGTGTGGGTTGTTCCTGATACATGTGATGCATCTTGCTACATAAAATCCGCCAGGACAGTTCTGAAATGTAAAAGTCTTTCTCCAATAGTTCACAAGTGGCTTTCCAGCCTCTGTGACCTATTTCATGGAACTGGGAAATAAAAAGTGATGCACTAGCTACAAAAAGTGATGCACTAGCTACTGGTATACATGGCTTCCCCTCTTTGCAGAGAAGTCCAGTCTTTGGATCTTTCTGCACACCTATTTGTCCCAATCTCTGAGATCAGCTTCTTTTGCACATCCCTGCAAATCTGAAAGAACCTTTAAAAAAAAAAAAAAACAATTCTGATGCTAGCATGGGCACTTGGATCTGTGCATTTTGTGAAGTAGCAGCTTGTTTAGCAGCTAATCAGCCAGAGCATTTCCCTTGGCTATCTGTTTGTTGGCCTGTGTATGCTCTGCAGTGTTGTGGAAGATACATCAGACCTGGGTTATGTGTCTTGGTGAATGAGGTCTATGCAATCATGTTGTGGCACAACCTCATTCCGCTCTCCTTTTAATCCTAGAAGGGCATTTGGATTGGTGCTGGTCCTGAAGTGGGAGAAGCATATTTGATGTGCATTTTTTTTGGACAGCAAGATCAACTCATAGCCGCTCAACCTTTGAGCAGACATGTGCTGTGTATGTACATTTTTTGATACATTGTGGGTGGTGTGAAGTGTAGTGCCGTGCCCCAGAGTGAAAGAAGTGGCCATCTCAACCATCATCGAATAGGATGCTAAAGCTCTGAGACACACAGGCATGCCTTGAACCTGCACCGGAACCATCTTTGAAAAAAAACAATAGGGCGCAACTTGCCTCCATGCTCCTGAGTGAGGACACCTGACAACGTCCTTACAATTTTCCCTTGCAAACAAATGAAACAATTTTCCCTTGCAAACAAATGAAACAATTTTCCCTTGCAAACAAATGAAAAAAAAATGTTCTTGTTAGGGAGGCCGAGCCCTGGAGCCATTACCATAGCATTTTTCAAATACACAAAAGAATTGCACATTTCATTTGACCATTTTATACAGTGTAAACTTGTGGCTTGTCTCAGGAGATTGTAGTAGGAACAGTCAGGTACATTTGGCGGCAGTAACCAATCATACCAAGAAAGGTGAACACGTCTTTCTTAGCAAGTGGGCGGGGCAGACCCACAAGAGCCATAGCTCTTCTGTGATTGACTTTCCTTTCTCCTTTTGAGAGTACAAAACCAAGATATTCAACCTTTTTCTGACACCATTGCAATTTTTCTCTGACACTTTGTGACCACTTTCAAAAAGACATTTCAAAAGATCCCTCCCATCCTCCAGGGCGGCCACCCGAGTACAAATGCAGATGAGGAATTCATCCACATACTGCAGCAGGGATGAACAATGTCCTGGTATCCAAGCTCTGAGAGTAGTTTGGAGGACAATGGAATACACTGCAAGGGAGTCTATATAGCCCTGGGGCATTCTACACCATGTTAGTTGGCGTTTTAAAAAAAAAAAAACATAAAGCAAAGATTGGTTGTGCCTCCTCATCCACAGGGACAGATATAAAAATGCGCTCAATAAATCAATCACAGTAAAATACTCTTAGGTCTTGTACAAACCTATAGTCACCATTGCCTTCTTTACTTTTCTTTTAATGTAGGGCGGGATAATTTCCCTTTAAGATCCCTTTATAAAAAGAAATCTTCTTTATAATGTGTTTGCACTGGTGTTTGCTTAGGAATGTCAAAACATCCTGCAGCATCCTTCTTCTTGCAAAAGTCAGTTATTGTGCTTGTAGCCCAATCTGATATTTGCTGTCTTACTGTAAGTGCATGTTTAGGGCCAAGGTTGCTGAGGTATGTCTGTATTAAGAGACTGTGCATGTTATCCTGAACACTAAGTCCCGCCTCTTGTGTCCAAACTTCTAGAAATCTTTTCCAAAATTCTAACACACATTCTGCTGGCTTTTGTTTGCAAGCCACAGCTGTGGGCAGGGAAGACTTGTTTGTGAAAGCTCGTATCAGGTTTTGGAATGTAAGGTGGAGGAGGCGGAGCGCATGATACAGGCATGGAGAAGGTTAATTTAACCCCTAAATCCACCATCCCATGACTCTGCTAAACCCATCGTGGACAACGTTTGGGCTAGGATGCCATAGGGAGCCAGACGGAGATCTCCACAGCATCTTTCTTTTTCTTTGTAAACATTCTGATTTTTTTTTTTTCTTGGCAAAATGCCAATAAGCGCTCCTTATGGCCAGAGGTTCCCCTGATCACAAGCAAGCTTTGTACGTTATTACTTTTCTTATTATTTATAACCAAACAATTTTTTATTTATTTCAAATTTATTTTTATTTTTGTCAGAGTGCCAACAGGTTCAAACAGTACCTGCAACTGCTGTAGTACCAATGCCGCAAACAATTCTTCACTATATCTATTACGTTCAGTAAAATAGTACTTGAACCATGTTGGCAAAAAGCCAAACATCCAAATTTTGCACCTAACTTCCCCTGCACAGCAGCAAAAGGAATCATTCAAATAGCATGTTTCTATCAAAAGTTAGCCTCAGAGTATACTACCGACTATGTCAATTTATGTATTACCTTAAGAAAGTGTTATTAACACTGCTATTACGCTCACTCTAGAGTCAAAACATTCATATGTAAATCATTAAGAATAAACATCAATACATCACCGGATACTGTAGCATTACTCTACGTTTCGATTGGGAACTTCCATCAATCACAAAAAAGGAGCCGGGAGTTCACCGTAAGACACGTCTGCCACCTTAAATCTAAGTCCTATGATAACAAAGTGGAAAGCGTTGCCTCACCTTACAACGCTCGACAAATCCCACACAGACAGAATGTAACAAATTATCCTAACATCTACGCGACAGATAAGGGAAGCAAAAAGATCGGTTTTGTCCAGCACACCTTAGCAGACTTTTTCTTATAATTACAGTACTGTATAAATCAAAACCTACCCAAGGTTCTCACTTTTCATCCCGAACCGAGGCTGCGCAGACTTATAAATGGACTTCTCAGAGCCCATAAAAAAAAAATCCAGGTTTTTTTTTTTTTACTATTCACCCGAAACAGCTGCTGCTTCTCAGAGCAGTCTTATCTAATGGGCTTCTCAAAGCCCATTCAGCCCCCCCAGGGCTGCGGTCGCTGTTATCTCAAAACAGCTAAAATATTATCAAAGTCTAAAAACTATTTCTACATAAATCACAGGCCCCGTTAAAGGAACGATTTCTAAATAGAGGTCACGGTGAGAGAAGATACAATTCTACTCACCAGACAGACATATTATAATTGATCACGGACCGAGCCCCCAGCTGAAAGGAAATAAATGTAGATTATTCTAGGGATCTCTCTGTCTGCTATGGTGTATTTTTCAATCCCGAACAGGCCTGTGAGATTCGCCCTTTGAGACAATGAAATATACAGCAAGGTTCTCTTCAAGCAAATCTAATCTTTATTCTTGGGTGTGAATATAAAAGGGGCTTTCAGAAAGTACCGCCCTTTGTTAAATTATCCAATCATATACAGAGACATATAAGTACAGGCTATGCCCACAGTGAAACTAATTATTTCTAAAATATCACGTGCTTTACAAGAAATGAAACTCAAGAGAAGATTACAGTATTATGGAAAAACAAAACCAGATTAGCAAGACTTGAGCATATCTATTTGTGAAATGGATGTTAGAGAGACACAAAATGGAAACTGAATTTTTATATACAGAAAGTAGTTAAGCTAAATATCCCTTCAGTATGGAGGCGATATGCCCAGAGAATTTTTAGAGGTTTATGCCTAAAATGTTTCATAGCATATCATGGACTACATAAAATAAATGTTATAGTCACTTGACTTGCAATTTACTGATGTGTGCTTCATTTAAAGCGGAAGTAAACCCATCGATTTAACAGTTTAAAAAAAAAAAGGCATGCCGGGAATGCTAACTGCACTGTCACGTATCGGGTATGGCGGGGAACAGGAGGTGGATCCCCTATGCCAATGGGGCGATAGCACGGGTTGTATTGGAGGACCAGTTCTAATGTTGCTACTGGTTTTCACCAGAGCCCGCCGCAAGGCGGGATGGACTTGTAGCGGTGGTAGCAACCAGGTCGTGTCTTCCAAAAGCAACTCGACCCCACTGACAGCTGAGACAGGCGCGGTACACAAGGATTAGGCAGAGGCAAGGTCAAACGTAGCAAAGGGTCGAGGCAGGTGGCAAAGGTTCGTAGTCGGGGGCAACAGCAAAGGTCTGGATACACAGAAGGAGCAAAACACACTAACGCTTTCACTGGGCACCAGGATAGGAAGGGGAAGTGGGTTTAAGAAGTGTTTGGGGTGTAACAACAATTTGGACCAGGCACCAATTACTGGTGCGCTGGCCCTTTAAGATTAACAGTAGTGTGCGCGCGTGCACGCCTGGGGAGCGGGGGCGCGCGCGCAGGAGAAGGTAGGAGGAGAGAGGCAGGGGGAATGGAATGCGATCCCTGGGCGGACCGAGGCCGCCACGAGGATCGCATGGAGAGAACCGAGCGGCGCCTGCGGTCAGCGGAGCCGACCGGGGCGCTGCAGAGCCGAGGACGCCGTGGGCGCTCCAGGATGGAGGAGGCACCCGGAGCGCTCGGCGTTACAGTACCCCCCCTTGGGTCTCCCCCTCTTCTTGGGTCTCCCCCTCCTCCTGGAGCCCAAGAACCTGAGGATGAGATCCTTGTCTATGATGTTACCCTCAGGTTCCCAGGATCTCTCCTCAGGGCCACAATTCTCCCAATCAACAAGAAAGAACCGCTTACCCCAGATGGTTCTAGAGGCGAGGATCTCTTTAACGGAGAAGATGTCGGAGGAGTCGGAGACAGGAGCAGGAGCGGAGACCTTGGGGGAAAAGTGATTAAGAACCAAGGGTTTAAGGAGGGAAACGTGGAAGGAGTTGGGGATGCGGAGAGAAGGGGGAAGATGTAGTTTGTAGGACACGGAATTGATCCGAGCCTTGACCTTGAAAGGACCGAGGTAGCGGGGGCCCAACTTATAACTAGGGATGCGGAACCTGATGTACCTGGAGGAGAGCCACACCCTATCACCAGGGGAGAAGATAGGAGGAGGTCTTCTTTTACAGTCAGCATGTTTCTTCATGCGAGAAGAGGCCAGGGCAAGCGACTTTTGGGTCTCTTTCCAGATAGACGACAGCTCTTGGGTGACTTAGTCTACAGCGGGGACTCCGGAAGAAGTGGGGATGGGTAGGGGGGGAAGAGGATGACGGCCGTAAACCACAAAGAAGGGAGATTTAGAGGAGGACTCCGATTCTTTCAGGTTGTAAGAAAATTCGGCCCAGGGCAGGAGGTCAGCCCAATCGTCTTGACGAGCAGAGACAAAGTGTCGCAGGTAGGCCCCAAGGATTTGGTTGACTCTCTCCACTTGTCCATTGGACTCTGGGTGATAGGCAGAGGAGAAATCCAGCTTGACTTTCAGTTGACTGCAGAGAGCTCTCCAAAATTTAGATACGAACTGGACGCCTCTATCCGAGACGATGTGAGATGGAAGTCCATGAAGACGAAATATCTGGAGGAAGAAATGTTTAGCAAGTGTAGGCGCAGAAGGGAGACCTGGAAGCGGGACAAAGTGTGCCATTTTGGAGAAACGATCCACGACCACCCATATGGTAGTGTGGCCGTGGGAAGGAGGAAGGTCCGTGATGAAGTCCATAGCTATGTGGACCCAAGGTCGTTCAGGCACAGGCAGAGGGTGAAGCAGGCCAGCAGGTCTTTGATGAGGGGTCTTGTCTCGAGCACATATAGTACAGGCCTGTACGAAGTCCGTCACATCCTTTTTTAAGAAGGGGCACCAGTAATACCTGGAAATCAGTTGGAAGGACTTCTTGATTCCAGGATGACCAGCGAGATGAGAGGAGTGACCCCATTTGAGGGTCTGAAGACGAAGACGTGGAGGGACAAAGGTTTTCCCAGGGGGAACTTGCAGCAAGGAGGAAGGAGCGGAAGAGATCAGACACTCAGGGGGTACAATGTGTTGTACAGGAGACTCGGACTCAGAAGAATCGGTGGAACGTGATAGGGCGTCAGCCCTGACATTTTTGTCTGCAGGACGGAAATGGATCTCGAAGTTGAAGCGGGCAAAAAACAACGACCACCTAGCTTGACGTGGGTTCAATCGCTGGGCGGATTGGAGGTAAGACAGATTTTTGTGATCAGTGAAGATCGTGATGAGTTGAGTGGACCCCTCAATGAGATGTCTCCACTCCTCAAGTGCTAGCTTAATGGCCAGCAATTCACGGTCTCCGATGGAATAGTTCTTTTCAGGGGGGAAAAGGTCTTGGAGAAAAAACCACAGGTGACGTACTTGCCCTTGGAGTCTTTCTGGAGAAGCACGGCTCCAGCTCCCACCGAGGAGGCATCGACTTCCAGGAAGAACGGTTTGAGGGGATCAGGCCTGGATAGAACGGATGCAGAGGCAAAGACAGACTTGAGGCGGTTAAATGCCTCATCAGCTTGAGGAGGCCAGGACCTCGGATTCGCACCTTTTTTGGTTAGTGCCACAATAGGCGCGACAATGGTGGAGAAGTGGGAAATGAACTGGCGGTAATAGTTGGCGAATCTGAGGAAACGCTGGATGGCCCGTAGCCCGGTAGGACGTGGCCAGTTCAGGACGGCAGAGAGTTTCTCCGGGTCCATTTGGAGACCTTGTCCCGAGACCAAGTACCCCAGGAAGGGAAGACTGCCGCGTTCAAAGAGACATTTCTCTAGTTTGGCGTACAGACGGTTATCACGGAGTTGCTGGAGCACTTGACGGACATGAAGACGGTGCTCTTCCAAGCTAGAGGAGAAAATCAGGATATCATCCATGTAGACAACAACACAGGTGTACAGCAGATCTCTGAAAATCTCATTCACAAAGTCTTGAAAGACCGCAGGGGCATTGCATAACCCAAAGGGCATGACCAGGTATTCAAAGTGTCAGTCACGGGTGTTAAAGGCGGTTTTCCATTCATCGCCCTTACGGATACGGATGAGATTATATGCGCCCCGGAGGTCCAGTTTGGTGAAAAGGCTTGCTCCGCGCAAATGGTCAAACAGCTCTGAGATGAGGGGCAGTGGGTAGCGATTTTTTACCGTGATTTTATTAAGACTACGATAGTCAATGCAGGGACGTAGGGACCCGTCCTTTTTGGCGACAAAGAAGAATCCTGCACCAGCAGGGGAAGAGGACTTGCGGATGAAGCCTCTCTTGAGGTTCTCCTGGATGTAGTCTGTCATGGCTTGTGTCTCCGGGATGGAGAGAGGGTAGATCCTGCCACGGGACGGGGTGGTTCCAGGGAGGAGATCAATAGGGCAATCAAAGGGTCTATGTGGTGGCAAGACCTCTGCTTGCTTTTTGCAAAACACGTCGGAAAAGTCCTGATAAGGCTTGGGAAGACTAGGCAGAGCAGCAGCGTTGGAAACTTGTTTAATGGGCACCGCTTTGAGGCAATGCCTGTGACAGGAAGGACCCCAACTTTTGATGTCCCCCGAGGACCAGTCGAGGGTAGGAGAATGTAGCTGGAGCCAGGGTAGGCCCAAAAGGATCTCAGAGGTACAGTTGGGTAACACCAAGAAGCTAATCTTTTCGTGATGGAGAACTCCAATCTTCATGAGGAGAGGTTCAGTGCGATAGCGCACGATACAGTTCAGGTTTTGACCATTTACAGAGGTGATGAAAAAGGGCTTGACGAGACGGGTAACTGGAACATTAAATTTGTTGATGAGTGAAGCTTCAATGAAGTTTCCTGCCGAACCAGAGTCCAGAAAGGCCACAGCGGAGAAAGAGGATCTCTTGGTCAGAGAAATCCTCACAGGAATGGTCAGACGGGGAGAGGAAGAATCCACACCTAGCAGCGCCTCTCCCACGTTAGCTAGGTGCGAGCGTTTCCCTGACGCTGAGGGCGGATAGAGCAGTCTTTTAAGAAATGATCGGGACTGGCGCAATACAGGCACAGATTATGGTCTCGGCGGCGAGACCTCTCTTGAGTGGTCAAGCGTGACCGATCCACTTGCATAGCCTCCTCAGCAGGAGGAGCAGGAACGGGTTGCAGAGGATTCTGGAAGAGAGGTGCCAGGCGAGGAAACCGCCTGACGCGACCAAAGTCCTTTTCCTGGCGTAGCTCTAGGCGTCTTTCGGTATAACGCATGTCAATGCGGGTGGCTAGCTGGATGAGTTCAGACAGGGTAGCAGGAATTTCTCGTGCGGCCAGCACATCTTTGACATGACTGGATAGACCTTTTTTGAAGGTCGCGCAGAGGGCCTCATTGTTCCAGGAGAGTTCAGATGCCAGGGTGCGGAACTGAATGGCATAATCGCCCACTGAAGAATTCCCCTGGACAAGGTTCAGGAGAGCCGTCTCGGCAGAGGAGGCCCGGGCTGGTTCTTCGAAGACACTGCGGACTTCAGAGAAGAAGGCTGGAATAGAAGCTGTGGCAGGATCGCCACGGTCCCAAAGTGGTGTAGCCCAGGCCAGGGCCTTATCAGATAGTAGGCTAACCACGAACGCCACCTTTGACTGTTCTGTGGGGAACTGGTCCGACAACATCTCCAGATGGAGGGAACACTGGGATAGGAACCCTCTGCACAGCTTGGGATCCCCATTGAATTTGTCAGGAAGGGACAGGCGGACTCTAGCAGCAGCAACTCGTGGCAGAGGAGATGTAGGAGGTGGTGGAGGAGATGGTAGAAGCTGCTGTAACATAGCAGTCAACTGCGCCAATTGCTGTCCTTGTTGAGCGACCACCGTGGTCAGATCCGAGAGGCTTGGCAGCGGGACCTCAGCGGGATCCATGGCCGGATCTACTGTCACGTATCGGGTATGGCGGGGAACAGGAGGTGGATCCCCTATGCCAATGGGGCGATAGCACGGGTTGTATTGGAGGACCGGTTCTAATGTTGCTACTGGTTTTCACCAGAGCCCGCGGCAAGGCGGGATGGACTTGTAGCGGCGGTAGCAACCAGGTCGTGTCTTCCAATAGCAACTCGACCCCACTGACAGCTGAGACAGGCGCGGTACACAAGGATTAGGCAGAGGCAAGGTCAAACGTAGCAAAGGGTCGAGGCAGGTGGCAAAGGTTCGTAGTCGGGGGCAACAGCAAAGGTCTGGATACACAGAAGGAGCAAAACACACTAACGCTTTCACTGGGCACTAAGGCAACACAAGATCGGCCAGGACAGGAAGGGGAAGTGGGTTTAAGAAGTGTTTGGGGTGTAACAACAATTTGGACCAGGCACCAATTACTGGTGCGCTGGCCCTTTAAGATTAACAGTAGTGTGCGCGCGCCTGGGGAGCGGGGGCGCGCGCACAGGAGAAGGTAGGAGGAGAGAGGCAGGGGGAATGGAATGCAATCCCCGGGCGGACCGAGGCCGCCACGAGGATCGCATGGAGAGAACCGAGCGGCGCCTGCGGTCAGCGGAGCCGACCGGGGCGCTGCAGAGCCGAGGACGCCGTGGGCGCTCCGGGATGGAGGAGGCACCCGGAGCGCTCGGCGTTACATGCACATTGGCTGTGCTCTCAACCAAACAGTCAAACCATCCAATGGCTGGTGTCATAACGGATCACATGTGCAGCACTGTGGCAGTTGAAGATTAAACAGAGGCAAAGATGGCAGCTTCCTTTGGCTGAAAACGATAGGGGGGTTTACTTCCACTTTAAAGTCCTAATCCCAACGTGTTGCATGAGGTCACTGTAGTATGTCTCTGGACCAGCATTTGGTGTTGCTGATGACCACTAGGGGATCTGATATCAAGTGGAACCCTTGAAATAATTTCCAACCCTCGAGGAACCCTGGCTAAAACCAATTTATTTGGGGACATGTCCCTTTACATTGGTGGTCTGTTGGAAGAATCTCCACCTCCACCCTTAAGCCCCATACACACGGTCGGACTTTTTCATGGATTCTGTCCGATCGGACAATGTTGTTGAAAAATCAGACCGTGTGTATGCACCATCGGACAGTGTTCGTCGGTTTGTCCGACGGACAAAGTCTTATCTCCTGCTGGAAAGATTTGCCGTCAACTCGGTCCGATCACACCAAACCCGATCGTGTGTATGGTTGTCCGACCGGACAAAGTGCTACGCATGCTCAGATCACATTACAAGACCAAAGCTATTGGCTACTAGCCTCTACGTAGTCCCGTCGTAGGCAACAAACGTCACCGTGTTCAGAATGATCGGATTTTCCGACAACTTTGTCCGACCGTGTGTACGCAAAACCAACATCGGACAAAGTACGACGGACATGATCCGACGGACCTGGTCCGCGGATTGTCCGACCGTGTGTATGGGGCTTTACAGTGGTGGTCCAAATGCCACCCTTAGCTGCCACAGTTAAAAGATCCCAGGCTGCTGGTTCTGCCAAGTGGCCTTGGCTTTGAAACTATGCCGGCAGCAATAAAGGGAGGTCAATCATTGGGGATCTCGGGGGATCAGGAAGGAATTTTTCCCCCTGCTGGAGAAAATTAGTTCATGCTTTATTGGGTCTTTGTTGCCTTCCTCTGTATCAACTGTGGTAAAGCATTGAGGGAGCACCATGACGTAGGTGCGTGCTGGACGTCCTCCAGATGGCCCGCCGAGCCCTACGAATCCTCCCTTCCATCCCCAACGTGGTATGACTTGCGGCCGCAGAGAGGGGACGCCGATATGCCGATGGAGGTGTAGAGCGGGCTAGCGGACCCCCCCTCGCTTCCCCCCGGTAATGCTCCTCGCTCGCTAGCCACATACTTGGAGGTGGCGAACTGAGGAGGACGCACAACGTGGGTAATTCCCCTGGTGTTCTAAGGCAGGAGACAATGTCTAGCAAACCGAAGCGAGGTAAGACATGCAGACCGCTCACGGACCGGGAGAGACTGACTGAAAGGAAATCTACCTAGGGCGGAGACTCAGACAGAGGAAGCGGAGGACATCAGCCATCCCTCAAGAGCAGCCGACAACGAGCCCGAGTGGAGCAGGAGGAAGGTAACATCTCGATATAGAAGAGTTTAATTACAAACTGCTGCAATAGTGTTTATCGACTGCTGTGGGATGTATGCTGCAATTAAAGACCCTCTACTGCTATCAGCTAATGCTGCTATTTTCAATTGGCGATCTGCTTCTAGCTATCCTAGCTGCTATTGACTATCTGCAACTAATTGCTATCTGTCACTACTGCTATTACCTGCTAGAGGCACTGTTTGCTCCTATCGCTGACGCTCTGCTCTATCGCCGACTGCTGCTGGTTAATACACAGTGGCAGAAGTGTCACGAGGAGGCACTAGTGAAGGCTCCCCCTTAAGACTGACTGACAGCAACTTGAACCGGAGCAGGTGGGATAGAGCAGCACAGAAAAGGAAAGGTTTTTATACTTACATTTACCTATGTTTGGATGCTGTGACGGAAGTACCAAAAACCCTTTTTTTTTTTTTTAGACTGTGGCTGCTATTTGTATCTCCTGCTATTTTCAAATTGGATATTTGCTGCTAACTGCTATTGCTCCTATTACTGCTACTGACTAATTGCTACCTAACTGTTACCTACTGTGAGCTGCAACTTGTTGGTATTGCCTGCCAGGGTCGCTATCTGCTGCCAATAGTGACGCTCTGCTCTACCGCTGACTACCCGGTCTAATACACGATAAATACCTCCAGCCGCCTGGGTATATGCCGCAATCACGGGTCCACTACAGCTATTTGCCACAGCTATTGTTTTCAATTCGCTATTCGCTGCCATCTGCCATTGCTGTTACTGATTTGTTGCTATCTTCTGTTATTTGTTGGTGGGATAAAGCAACACAGAAAAGGAATTGCTCTTACCCTTACCCATGTATTGTTACGGAAAAGGAAGAATCTAGAATCTAGAAAAAAAATAGACCGTTAACCAGGGAATCACTGCAATTGCTGCTACCGGAGTAATCCTGTCTACAGGAGAGACAGGATTATTACATTGACCCCTAAGTTCGGTGACCCCAGATCAAGTTGGACTTTTTTTTTTCACCTTTTTTTTTTTCACTGGGCAATAAGGATCACCAAATTTTGAACTAGTACCGTGGCCGGGTATACAAGAGACTCCAGAATCTCTCAACCCAATTGTAAAATTGGTAGAGAAGAAGGGGCCCTGGCTAGTCACTAGCAAGACATCTGATTACCCAGAGACATTTGCACCCTGAAGTGTTGTACTGTGATTACGCTTTTTTTTTTCTGTTTTTCTTTTTCTTTTTTTTATGTGCCCTCTCTCCTTGTGGTCTCCCCCTTCCTCTAGATAGAGCTGCCTCCTCCTGAATCTAGAGGAGACCACTCTCTCTCTTACTGTTTTAAGGTGGTCAATAATATAAATGTATCAATGTGAAGAGGTTTGAATGGGGACAATCCAAGGGTAAGAGGGAAAACGGTACTGAAAGCGGCTTCTCCTTATCAACCGGTAGCGGGTACAATGAGGGGGAAATCAACGAAAATAAAAACCCCACAACCTGTACCCAGTCCAAGAGGAATTCAGCGTTACATGGCAAGCAATACCAGCATAATGGAGGAGAGTCAGGGAAGCCCCAAGATAGGAGCCCCACTCCGTTCAGGATTAAATAGACAGAAAATCTCAGACGAAAGTAAAGGGGGTAAAGTAAACGGAGTTAAAACAACAGGGCCAAAGGGAGGAGGGGCCAACCCACAGGGAGAGGAGGTGTTGAATGTAACGACCCAGGAAAAGAGAGATGAAGAAAGATTAGAGGGGGCTGAGCTAGTAGTGGAAAGCGGAAGGGTACCCCAATCTCAGGACAAAGCATCAGATATAAAAGTGATGCTCACAGAAATGTTTACTAAAATGGAAGCATCTCTGAAAGAGGAAATGGCAGCGGTAAGGACAGACATTGGTTGGGTTCTGGGGAGAGTAGAGGAGATGGAGGATAGATTGGATGCACAGGAGCAAAGGATTGACGAGGTAATTGAACAGGTTAGCGCCCTACAAAAAGCAAATAGAACCCTGATGTACAAATTAGAGGATCAGGAGAACCGTAGTCGAAGGAAGAACGTGCGCATTAAAGGCCTCCCAGAGACACATAGTAACGCAGACCTTAGGAAAATAGCACAGCAATTATTTAACCCTCTTCTGGATAGAGAAGTAACAGAGATTTTAAAAATAGACAGAATACACAGGATTACACAGCGTATTGCAGAAAAGCCGAGGGATGTAATAGCAAGGTTTCACTATGTAGAAGAGAAAATGCTAGTAATAGGTAAAATTAGGACCCTCCCAGGAGTCACATACGAGGGCGTAGAGCTGCAGATCTATCCGGACCTGGCAGTCGAGACTTTGACAAGACGGAGGCGCTTAAAGCCTCTAACGGAACTAATGGTGGCCTCGGAGATTTCTTATCAATGGGGGTTCCCAGCCTGCTTGATAGGAAAGAAGGACGGACGCTCTGCAGTTCTGCGCTTCCCAGAGGATTTGAGAGAGTTCTGTGACTGGTTGGACATCCGCCCCCCCCATTACCAGGGTGGGAGGAGGAGGTCACCCCGCCACAGAGAAAACCAAAATGGAACAAAGGGGAAGGGAGAGGGGGGGGAATTAAATAACATCATGTAATTAACACCAGTCAGACAGAAGGGAAAAAAAGAAAGGAAAGTAAAAGGGGAAGGAGGAGAGGGGAGGGAGGGGGAGGGGGCCACGGGGAGGGGTCCGGGATGGCCTAGGGTGTGAACCCCAGGGATCTATGGAGAGAAGGCGACATCAAGAGGATGTTCGCCCGGCCCATGGAACAAACAAAAAAAAAGAGGGCCTTCTGCCCGGCCTCAGAAGGCTTGTTGTTTCACAAGGGGGTGGGAGGTTAGGGGGGGGGGCGGCTCGGGGAAGGGTCTTGGGAGGGAGGGTAATATTGCAATGTTTTTTTGGTGTCCCCGGGGTTTGTTTTTTTTTCCCTTTCTCTCGTTTCTTTTCCTGTTTTGGGTATTGCGCGTCTCGCTCGCTTCCTCCTCAGTGTCAGAGTAGGATCCTGGCTCTCACTAGAAGCTCCAAAAGACCAACCTAAACAGAAGATCTGGAGATGGTAAACCTAATTACATATAATGTAAGAGGGTTAACTACAAAAAAGAAAAGATACAAATTAAACAACGAACTCCAATACTTAGAAGCAGATATAGTGTGCCTCCAGGAGACACATATAACAAATACCTCAGGGATCAAATTGGCAACCTACCAATTCCCAACATGGTACTATGGAGACACTCCGTCTCCCCACTCAAGAGGAATAGCAGTCGGCTTTAGTAAGAGGGTAAAATTTGAGGTCAAGGAGCTTCTCATGGACCCAGAGGGAAGGTATTTGTTTCTAAAAGGGGAATTGTCTAAAATGAGATGTACGGTTGTCAACGTGTATGCACCGAATAAAAGACCTGATAAATTTCTTAGAAATGTCTTAAAGAAACTTGAGGGCTTTAAGGAGGGTAAACTGATTGTGGCAGGAGATCTGAACTGGAGTATGGAACCTAGGATAGACACCTCGGGGGGGGGGGAATAGTACAACGGCACAAAGGCAGAAAAAACTCACAAAAGCATTAACATACTGGCAACTACAGGATGCGTGGAGGATCACACATTTAAAAGAACGGGATTACATGTGCGGATCACATGTGCAGCACTGTGGCAGTTGAAGATTAAACAGAGGCAAAGATGGCAGCTTCCTTTGGCTGAAAACGATAGGGGGTTTACTTCCACTTTAAAGTCCTAATCCCAACGTGTTGCATGAGGTCACTGTAGTATGTCTCTGGACCAGCATTTGGTGTTGCTGATGACCACTAGGGGATCTGATATCAAGTGGAACCCTTGAAATAATTTCCAACCCTCGAGGAACCCTGGCTAAAACCAATTTATTTGGGGACATGTCCCTTTACATTGGTGGTCTGTTGGAAGAATCTCCACCTCCACCCTTAAGCCCCATACACACGGTCGGACTTTTTCATGGATTCTGTCCGATCGGACAATGTTGTTGAAAAATCAGACCGTGTGTATGCACCATCGGACAGTGTACGTCGGATTGTCCGACGGACAAAGTCTTATCTCCTGCTGGAAAGATTTGCCGACAACACGGTCCGATCACACCAAATCCGATCGTGTGTACGGTTGTCCGACCGGACAAAGTGCTACGCATGCTCAGATCACATTACAAGACCAAAGCTATTGGCTACTAGCCTCTACGTAGTCCCGTCGTAGGCAACAATCGTCACCGCGTTCAGAATGATCGGATTTTCCGACAACTTTGTCTGACCGTGTGTACGCAAAACCAACATCAGACAAAGTATGACGGACATGGTCCGACGGACCTGGTCCGCGGATTGTCCGACCGTGTGTATGGGGCTTTACAGTGGTGGTCCAAATGCCACCCTTAACTGCCACAGTTAAAAGATCCCAGGCTGCTGGTTCTGCCAAGTGGCCTTGGCTTTGAAACTATACCGGCAGCAATAAATGGGAGGTCAATCATTGGGGATCTCGGGGGATCAGGAAGGAATTTTTCCCCCTGCTGGAGAAAATTAGTTCATGCTTTATTGGGTCTTTGTTGCCTTCCTCTGTATCAACTGTGGTAAAGCATTGAGGGAGCACCATGACGTAGGTGCGTGCTGGACGTCCTCCAGATGGCCCGCCGAGTCCTACGAATCCTCCCTCCCATCCCCAACGTGGTATGACTTGCGGCCGCAGAGAGGGGACGCCGATATGCCGATGGAGGTGTAGAGCGGGCTAGCGGACCCCCCCTCGCTTCCCCCCGGTAATGCTCCTCGCTCGCTAGCCACATACTTGGAGGTGGCGAACTGAGGAGGACGCACAACGTGGGTAATTCCCCTGGTGTTCTAAGGCAGGAGACAATGTCTAGCAAACCGAAGCGAGGTAAGACATGCAGACCGCTCACGGACCGGGAGAGACTGACTGAAAGGAAATCTACCTAGGGCGGAGACTCAGACAGAGGAAGCGGAGGACATCAGCCATCCCTCAAGAGCAGCCGACAACGAGCCCGAGTGGAGCAGGAGGAAGGTAACATCTCGATATAGAAGAGTTTAATTACAAACTGCTGCAATAGTGTTTATCGACTGCTGTGGGATGTATGCTGCAATTAAAGACCCTCTACTGCTATCAGCTAATGCTGCTATTTTCAATTGGCGATCTGCTTCTAGCTATCCTAGCTGCTATTGACTATCTGCAACTAATTGCTATCTGTCACTACTGCTATTACCTGCTAGAGGCACTGTTTGCTCCTATCGCTGACGCTCTGCTCTATCGCCGACTGCTGCTGGTTAATACACAGTGGCAGAAGTGTCACGAGGAGGCACTAGTGAAGGCTCCCCCTTAAGACTGACTGACAGCAACTTGAACCGGAGCAGGTGGGATAGAGCAGCACAGAAAAGGAAAGGTTTTTATACTTACATTTACCTATGTTTGGATGCTGTGACGGAAGTACCAAAAAAACTTTTTTTTTTTTTAGACTGCTGCTATTTGTATCTCCTGCTATTTTCAAATTGGATATTTGCTGCTAACTGCTATTGCTCCTATTACTGCTACTGACTAATTGCTACCTAACTGTTACCTACTGTGAGCTGCAACTTGTTGGTATTGCCTGCCAGGGTCGCTATCTGCTGCCAATAGTGATGCTCTGCTCTACCGCTGACTACCCGGTCTAATACACGATAAATACCTCCAGCCGCCTGGGTATATGCCGCAATCACGGGTCCACTACAGCTATTTGCCACAGCTATTGTTTTCAATTCGCTATGCACTGCCATCTGCCATTGCTGTTACTGATTTGTTGCTATCTACTGTTATTTGTTGGTGGGATAAAGCAACACAGAAAAGGAATTGCTCTTACCCTTACCCATGTATTGTTACGGAGATGGAAGAATCTAGAATCTAGAAAAAAAATAGACCGTTAACCAGGGAATCACTGCAATTGCTGCTACCGGAGTAATCCTGTCTACAGGAGAGACAGGATTATTACATTGACCCCTAAGTTCGGTGACCCCAGATCAAGTTGGACTTTTTTTTTTTTCCACCTTTTTTTTTTTTCACTGGGCAATAAGGATCACCAAATTTTGAACTAGTACCGTGGCCGGGTATACAAGAGACTCCAGAATCTCTCAACCCAATTGTAAAATTGGTAGAGAAGAAGGGGCCCTGGCTAGTCACTAGCAAGACATCTGATTACCCAGAGACATTTGCACCCTGAAGTGTTGTACTGTGATTACGCTTTTTTTTTTTTTTTCAGTTTTTCTTTTTTTTTTTTTATGTGCCCTCTCTCCTTGTGGTCTCCCCCTTCCTCTAGATAGAGCTGCCTCCTCCTGAATCTAGAGGAGACCACTCTCTCTCTTACTGTTTTAAGGTGGTCAATAATATAAATGTATCAATGTGAAGAGGTTTGAATGGGGACAATCCAAGGGTAAGAGGGAAAACGGTACTGAAAGCGGCTTCTCCTTATCAACCGGTAGCGGGTACAATAAGGGGGAAATCAACAAAAAGCAAAACCCCACAACCTGTACCCAGTCCGGGAGGAATTCAGCGTTACATGGCAAGCAATACCAGCATAATGGAGGAGAGTCAGGGAAGCCCCAAGATAGGAGCCCCACTCCGTTCAGGATTAAATAGACAGAAAATCTCAGACGAAAGTAAAGGGGGAAAAGTAAACAGAGTTAAAACAACAGGGCCAAAGGGAGGAGGGGCCAACCCACAGGGAGAGGAGGTGTTGAATGTAACGACCCAGGAAAAGAGAGATGAAGAAAGATTAGAGGGGGCTGAGCTAGTAGTGGAAAGCGGAAGGGTACCCCAATCTCAGGACAAAGCATCAGATATAAAAGTGATGCTCACAGAAATGTTTACTAAAATGGAAGCATCTCTGAAAGAGGAAATGGCAGCGGTAAGGACAGACATTGGTCGGGTTCTGGGGAGAGTAGAGGAGATGGAGGATAGATTGGATGCACAGGAGCAAAGGATCAACGAGGTAATTGAACAGGTTAGCGCCCTACAAAAAGCAAATAGAACCCTGATGTACAAATTAGAGGATCAGGAGAACCGTAGTCGAAGGAAGAACGTGCGCATTAAAGGCCTCCCAGAGACACATAGTAACGCAGACCTTAGGAAAATAGCACAGCAATTATTTAACCCTCTTCTGGATAGAGAAGTAACAGAGATTTTAAAAATAGACAGAATACACAGGATTACACAGCGCATTGCAGAAAAGCCGAGGGATGTAATAGCAAGGTTTCACTATGTAGAAGAGAAAATGCTAGTAATGGGTAAAATTAGGAACCTCCCAGGAGTCACATACGAGGGCGCAGAGCTGCAGATCTATCCGGACCTGGCAGTCGAGACTTTGACAAGACGGAGGCGCTTAAAGCCTCTAACGGAACTAATGGTGGCCTCGGAGATTTCTTATCAATGGGGGTTCCCAGCCTGCTTGATAGGAAAGAAGGACGGACGCTCCGCAGTTCTGCGCTTCCCAGAGGATTTGAGAGAGTTCTGTGACCGGTTGGACATCCGCCCCCCCCATTACCGGGGTGGGAGGAGGAGGTCACCCCGCCACAGAGAAAACCAAAATGGAACAAAGGGGAAGGGAGAGGGGGGGGGGAATTAAATAACATCATGTAAGTAACACCAGTCAGACAGAAGGGAAAAAAAGAAAGGAAAGTAAAAGGGGAAGGAGGAGAGGGGAGGGAGGGGGAGGGGTCCACAGGGAGGGGTCCGGATGGCCTAGGGTGTGAACCCCAGGGATCTATGGAGAGAAGGCGACATCAAGAGGATGTTCGCCCGACCCATGGAACAAACAAAAAAAAAGAGGGCCTTCTGCCCAGCCTCAGAAGGCTTGTTGTTTCAGAAGGGGGTGGGAGGTTAGGGGGGGGGGCGGCTCGGGGAAGGGTCTTGGGAGGGAGGGTAATATTGCAATGTTTTTTTGGTGTCCCCGGGGTTTTTTTTTTTTCTTCCCTTTCTCTCGTTTCTTTTCCTGTTTTGGGTATTGCGCGTCTCGCTCGCTTCCTCCTCAGTGTCAGAGTAGGATCCTGGCTCTCACTAGAAGCTCCAAAAGACCAACCTAAACAGAAGATCTGGAGATGGTAAACCTAATTACATATAATGTAAGCGGGTTAAATACAAAAAAGAAAAGGTACAAATTAAACAACGAACTCCAATACTTAGAAGCAGATATAGTGTGCCTCCAGGAGACACATATAACAAATACCTCAGGGATCAAATTGGCAACCTACCAATTCCCAACATGGTACTATGGAGACACTCCGTCTCCCCACTCAAGAGGAATAGCAGTCGGCTTTAGTAAGAGGGTAAAATTTGAGGTCAAGGAGCTTCTCGTGGACCCAGAGGGAAGGTATTTGTTTCTAAAAGGGGAATTGTCTAAAATGAGATGTACGGTTGTCAACGTGTATGCACCGAATAAAAACCCTGATAAATTTCTTAGAAATGTCTTAAAGAAACTTGAGGGCTTTAAGGAGGGTAAACTGATTGTGGCAGGAGATCTGAACTGGAGTATGGAACCTACGATAGACACCTCGGGGGGGGGGAATAGTTCAACGGAACAAAGGCGGAAAAAACTCACAAAAGCATTAACATACTGGCAACTACAGGATGCGTGGAGGATCACACATTTAAAAGAACGGGATTATACTTGTTTCTCATCGGTTCATGGTTCCTTCTCAAGGATAGACTAAGTTCTCATCGAGCACCAGTTAGTGCAAGCGCTCAAAAAGGCAGAAATTAAATCCATGACTCTATCAGATCATGCTCCGGTGATGATACAGCTGGAGATTAGAGGGACTCTGGACCGAGGACAAACTGGAGGTTAAATGACTCCCTGATACAGGAAGAGGAAACAATTAACAAGATCGAGCAGGAATTAGAGAGTTTCTTTAGGGACAATGAGACGCCAGGAATGCCCATTTCGGTAGTATGGGAAACCCACAAAGTGGTAATAAGGGGGATTTTAATAGGAATCGGGGCAGGGAAAAAAAGAGAAAGGGGAAAAAGGAAAAAAGAGCTGTACACCAAAATAAAGGAGCTTGAGCAAAGCACAAGGCCCCAAGGGATCCCAGATAGACAGGAACTAGCAACGGTAAAGAGAGAATTAGAAGAACTTGTAGAACAGGAAAGGAAAGCCACATACCATTTAATAGAGAAGGAAACATACCAATGGGGAAACAGAGCAGGTAAATGGATGGCCAGGAGGGTGAAAGAAAAGCAGAATAGGACTTTCATAGCAAGGGTCAGAGATGCAAAAGGGAATATACAAATCTCCTCCCCCGACATAGCACGCACATTCCACTCCTACTACAGCATTTTATATAAAATTAAGCAGAAGGAGGAAGGGAAGGCAAAGCAGATAGAAGACATAGGGGAGTACCTGCGGAGCCTGGACCTCCCTAGGGGCGAGAAAGAAGAGATGGAGGGATTAGAAACCCCCATCACGTTAGAGGAAGTCGAGAGAGCAATCAAAAATACCGCCCTAGGAGGAAGCCCGGGCCCCGACGGCTATCCCATTCTATATTATAAAAAGTTCAGTAAACAATTAGCACCAAAACTACGGGATTATTTCAATACGATAGGGACCGGAGAGAATTTCAGAGAGGAGACACTCTTGGCACATATTACTTTAATCTTAAAAGAGGGGAAAGACCCTATGGCAGTGGAAAGCTACAGGCCAATCTCACTGCTAAATTCAGATTTAAAGCTCTTCGCTAAAATAATAGCTGAAAGATTGAAGGCATATCTGCCGGGGTGGATCCATAGCGACCAAGTCGGGTTTTTCCAGGGGAGAGAAGGAAGGGATAATTCACTAAAATCCATAATGTTGATACAGGAAGCCACACGGAGGGGTCCCCCCACAGTCCTTATGTCAATAGATGCCAAAAAGGCGTTTGATAGGGTCGATTGGGGTTTCCTCTTTGAAACGTTGAGACACCTGGGATTAGGCGAGAAGATGATGAGATGGATTGAATCCCTCTATTGTCATCCTAGGGCCAGAATAAGAGTTAATGGCACCCTGTCCTGTCCCCTTGAATTGTTCAACGGGACAAGACAGGGTTGCCCACTCTCTCCACTGCTATTTATTTTTTTTTTTTCAAAACTCTTTATTCCAAATTTTTCATTACATAATAATTTACATTGTTCATTTTTATATACTTTTACATTTCTTTATATAATACAAATTATAATTATTTCTTCTCATCTATGGTCACTTTATACTATATTTTCAGATATTCCTATATCCACTGTTAGAATCCCCTTTTATCCCCAGCAAACATAATTCCATTGTAGCTGTAATTTTTCTATTATTTGTTTTCTTGCCAGATACAGTACCTCCCTTAAGAAGGTATTATTAATTATCTGTAAAAGATTTATTCAAAAATACAAAACTTTTCCTATTTTCCTAGCTACCTGTTGCCAATATTTTCCTATTTTGCCACAGTACCACATTACATGAAGGAAGTCTGGATGTTGCTCCCCCTGCCCACATCTATTATCCTGTTATTCATTGCGGGGGATACCTTCAAATGGGAGTTGCAGGCTTCATCCCATTCATGGTCGCTCATGTCTGGGATAGCCTCCTGCCACTTATCCCTTATTTTCAATGGTTCGCCTTCTATTTTCTTCTGTAGCAAGTGTGTGTAAATCTTTGCTATCAGTCCCTTAGGTCCCTGTGATCTCAAAATACCTATAAGGGGATATTTAGATATTTTTATTTCCTCTCTTCTAAACTGTGTTTGTAACACCTGCATCAGCTGAAGGTATCTATAGAACTGTTTACTCGGTAAATCATATTGTTTACATAGGTTTTCATAGGTTAGTATTACATTTTTGTCATATAGCTGGCCAAAAGTTATTATCTTATTCTGCTTCCAGAATTTACTATCCTCAAAAGTTTCCAATTGTTCAAATTTTGGATTGTTCCAAAGGGCAGTTTCTGTTGGAATTCCAACAAATCCCGTCAATTTCTTAGCCTCTCTCCATACTGTCCTTGCCACTTTCAATAGGGGGATTTTTACTCCCACTCTCCTCAGATCTTTTACTTCTAGTCCCATCATTAAGTCCTCTATTTGCATTTTACTAAGAAGATATTCCTCTATCCTTGTTATTTTTTCCTGTCCTACCCATGATCTTAAATCTAATACAAATCCGGGAGGGCCAATCCAGCTTCTCTTTTTGGTCTTTGTAATTTATTAAATTTTAATTTGCATCTTCCATATGCCCAAATAAACCGAGTCATCTGCGAGTTAAATTTTTTAAATATTTGTTTTGGAATTTTTACTGGGGAGTGTGCAAATACATATAAACACTTGGGTAATATAATAGATTTTATCAGGTGAATTCTGCCTGCCATTGATATTGGTAGCTTTATCCATATTTCCAATTTTCTCTTGACATGTTCTACTAATGGGAGTATATTAGCTTCCATCTCCTCTTCATGTTTCAGCGTAATATTTACTCCTAGATATTTAAAAACATCAACTATTTTTAATGGGGTCTGAACTCTCCTTTCATTACCTGTTCCTAGAGGCATCAGTGTGGATTTTTGCCAGTTTATTTTTAACCCTGAGAACCTCCCGTATGTTTCTATTATTCTCATTGCTTCCGTCAGAGATGCTTGTGCATCTCCCATATATAATATAATATCGTCCGCTTATAAACCTATATGTTCGTTTTTTTTCCTACTTTAATCCCTTTATATTTATCTGACTGCCTAAATCTATTTGCCAATGCCTCAATTGCCAGAGCAAATAATTGCGGTGACATTGGGCAGCCCTGTCTTGTTCCTCTGTATAATTTTATTGTAGGAGATAATATACCGTTTATTAACAAATTGGAGCATGGTTGTTTATAAATTATTCTTACCCATTTTCTAAATTTTTCCCCAAATCCGTTCCTTTCCAGTACTGTCTGCAGGAATTCCCATTCTATAGAATCAAATGCCTTGGCTGTATCCAGCGATGCCAAGGCACTTGTTTCCGGGATAAACTCTCTCATTTGTGTCATAAATTGTGTCCTTCTGATATTAATAGAAGTGGATTTCCCTGGCATAAATCCAGTTTGATCCTCCGATATTATAGATAAAATTACCTGATTAAGCCTTTTAGCAAGCACTTTTGCCAGTACTTTGTAATCTATATTTAATAATGATATTGGCCTATACGACCCACACTCAGTTCTGTCTTTGTCTGGTTTTGGTATCAATATAACTGTAGCATCATACATGGAGACAGGCATTTCTCCCCTTTGAAATGCCTCTCCATACATTTTAGTCATAGCTGGTACCATAATCTCTGCATATCGCTGGTACATTTCCAGTGGTATGCCATCTGGCCTTGGGGACTTACCTTTTCCCAAGGAGAAGATAGCTTCTCGTACTTCCTCTTCCTCTATATCCCTCTCTAACTCCTCTTTTTGTTCCTCTGTTAATTTAAGAAAGTCCAAATCCTTCAGGTAATCCTCTATCTCTTCTCGTGTACAAGTCAGTGTTGATGTATACATGTTAATGTAGTATTTTTGGAATGTCTCAAGTATCTCATCTAATGTGTTTACCATCTCCCCCTTTTCGTTTTTCACTTCTGATATTCCTAGTGATGGGGTTTGCCGCTTTATCATGAAGTTCAGCATCTTGTTAGATTGCTGTCCTTGTTCAAAGTTTTTTTGTGCGTATTGGAGTTTCTTATGTTTAGCGTTAATTATTAGTTGGTTCTTATATTGCCGTGATAGGGCTGCCCATCTTATTTGGTTTATGTTTGAGGGGTCCCCAATAAACCTATTTTCCGCCTGTACGCATAATTGTTCCATTTCCTCCTCATCCTGTCTGTTAGTACGCTTAATGTATGATATTGTTGATCTTGTTATCCCCCTCAAATATGCTTTAAATGTGTCCCAGAGTACTCCATCTATTTTCCTGTTGCCATGTGCTTCCAGGAACATTCCCATTTGCTCTGGAATTCTATCATTTAATCCTATCTGGGTTAACCATTGAGCCTGTATCCTGTAGCCCGGTCGTATTCTTTTTGGGCCTATTTTTAGCTCAAAGGTTAATCCAGAATGGTCAGACACGCCTCTTGTCATGTACGCCACGGATCAAATCATTGGCAAGATCTTTTCGTTCCCCATTACCATATCTATTCTAGACATGCGCCCTCTCCCTGGTGCATGCCATGAATAAGCCCGGATCCCAGGGTTTCTAATCCTCCACAGGTCGGCCCATCCTACTTCATTCATAAATTTTTCCAACACCTTTGGCCCTTCCACTCCTTTATGCTTACTTTTTCCGCCCTGTCTAGTTTTGGGTCTAAACACATATTGAAATCACCCATACATACAACATGTGCCTCTGGGTATTCTGACATAAATATCACTGCCTCTTTCAGTACTCGCATTGTAGCTGGGGGAGGGTTATAAATCCCCATGATTACAACTGGCAATGCATGCACCAACGCAAAGACTAAAACATATCTTCCCTCAGGATCTCTTTTTTCTCTAATACACTCCCATGTTACACCCCGGTGGACCAGGAGAGAAACCCCTCTTGAGTATGTTGTATGACATGAATGACTTGACCATTGTATCCAAGGTTTTTCTAGATACTTCAATCTCTCTTTAGTCATATGTGTTTCTTGGATACAAATGATCTTTGCCTGCAATTTCTGTAAAAACCTGTGTTCGTTTTAATTGCGTTCCCATACCTCTCACATTCCATGACAGAAATGTGTGCTGGTTACTCATATTTATTGTGTTTTATTTTAGCCATTATTTCCCCGAAAAATAAAAGAAAAGGAAAAAAAAATCTTATATCCCTTTTTCCTTTCCGTGACCATTCTCTTTTCTTCCTCTCTCTTCTCATTCATCCATTCCATTACACTCATCCATATCATTTTTTTTAGGGCATTACCTCCCTCCTTCCCTGTTCACACCTCTATTGTCTCATCTCCTCATTCCCCTTCCCTCCCCCCTGTTTTTTTTGTGTTTTTAGTGTTTATAATGTGTCTCTTTATCTTACCCTACCCTTCCCTTATTGTTGTGTTAAAAAAAAAAAAAAAAACTATAACTAGTGCTTATTTCATGTGTTTCACTGTGGTTTTAGCTCAATTTTCCTATTTATACACACTCCTTCACCCTCCATTTATCCCCCCTCCTCCCCCTCCCCCTCCCCCATCAACTAAACAAATAAACTTTTTGCCTTTCCCCATTTGTCACCTCAAAAAAAAAAAAAGAAAGGGGGGCACATCAAAGGAAAGTGAAAAAGAAAGAGAAGAAAAAAAGAAAAAAAAAATATAAAAAAGAAAAAAAAAAAAAAGAGAGGACCAAAACACACCAAAAAAAAAGAAGAAAAACACAACAAAAAAATAAATAAAAAAACCCAACCAATAAATTATTAAAAACTTCCTCCCTTAACCTACAGAAGGAAGATGGGAGAAAGAAATAAAAAAAGTATATAAAACATACATATAAAGTAGGGAGAGTGTCCCTCTCATCCCCCCTCCCCCCCCCGCCCCCAAAGTCCCGATCTTCTTGGTGTCTTTTATTCTTTCGGGGCTTCTCTGTTTCTCCTATTGTGGCATTGGCTTGACTGTTCCCAGCCAGTCTTTAGCTTGCTCAGGTGTACTGAAAAACAAAGTCTTTCCCCCTTCCTCCACTCTCAATCGTGCTGGATATGCCATAGAATATTCAATTCCTGTCTCTCTCATTTTTCGTTTTATTTCATAAAATGTTGCCCGTTGCTTTTGCAGCTCCAGAGAGAAGTCTGGAAATATTGATATTTTACTATTTTCATAACGAATCTCTCCTTTTTGTCTTGCTTTCCGCAGGATTGTGTCTCTATCTCTGCAGTTTAGTAGTCGTGCCAACAGGGGTCTAGGGGGAAGCCCTGGTTTAGGTGTTACTGCCGGCACTCTATGCGCTCTCTCCACTGCATATGCTGCTGATACCTCCATATCTGGGAATACATTTTTCAACCATTTTTCTATAAAATCCCCAGGATTAAACCCCTCTGCCTTCTCTGGTAAACCGACTATTCTTAGGTTATTGCGGCACATACGGTTCTCAAAATCATCAGATTTTTGATGCCACAGAGTAATCTGTTTTTCTATCGTAGCTATCTTTTTAGGCATAGGGGTAACAGTATCTTCCAATAAAGCAGTCCTGTTTTCCACTTCCATCATTCTCTCTTTTATACTCTGCATATTATGCCTGATCAGTCCTATGTCATTTATAATTTCATCCATTTTACCTGTTAAGGCTGCATTGCTCGATTGGATGGCTTCCATTATCTGGGAGTTCATCTGTTCCAGGCTCAGTTTAGGATGTTTCTCCTGTTTTTCTGCTGCTTTCCCGGGCTGCGGCTGGGTTGTGTTAAGCTTCTGGATTTCTAGCGCTGATGGTCCGCCGCTCCGTGTCTGTGGGGGACTACGCCCGCCGTCTTGCTTATCCGTTCGAGCAAATTCTTTGAGACGATCAGCCGCCGACTGCTTGCTATTGCTCATTGCACCAAGTGATCGTTTTCACAGATTTAGAGTCTCGGTAGCAGCCGGCTGATCAAGATTCTATAGGGGAATCAGGCACCACCAAGCGTTCGTTTTCGCGGATTTTAGGGTCTCGGTAGCAGAGACTAATCAGGATACTTTCGGAGACTCAGGCTGATCTCATCCTCCCGCTGCTCACATCCGAACGCCGCGTCCGACCGTCACATCCGGTCGCGTCGGCGGAAGCGGAAGTCAGGCCCCCGGAGACCACTGCTATTTATAATAACGTTAGAACCCCTTTTGGCAGCAATACGCAAAAATCAAGATATTCAAGGAATCAGGGCAGGTGAGTGGGAGCACAAGGCGTCTGCATATGCAGACGACGTGCTTCTCTATATCTCCAGACTGAGGATATCAATACCTACGGTACTGAAGGAGTTAAGACGGTATGGCAAGTTGTCAAATTTTTAAGGAAAGAAATGACAAAATCGGAGATATTAAACTTAAACCTATCAATAGAAGAGCAGAGCGCTATTCAAGCCAAATTACCATTTAAGTGGTGCAAGAACGAACTGGGATATCTCGGAATAAATTTAACAGCTCAAGTGGGCGACCTCTTTGAAAGTAACTACATACCTCGTTTAAATAAAATTAAAGAGCAATTAAATAGGATGCAATATAAAGCACTATCTTGGGTAGGGAGGATAGATGCAGTGAAAATGTTTATCTTACCGGTATTTATCTATACTTGTCAGATGATCCCAATCTCCATCCCACAAAGTTACTTTAGAAAATTAAAATCTATGATAATAAAATTTATATGGGCACGAAAACGGGCACGAATTGCGTTTAATATAATGACGAGAGAAAAGGATAGAGGGGGCCTAGCAGCACCAGATTTCAAAAAATGCTATGAAGCTATTGTGATCTCTAGAGTAATAGACTGGGTGCACAATAAGGAGGATAAGAGTTGGGTTAAGTTAGAAATGAGTTTAAGTCGAACAAACACAGGGAAAATCATATGGATACCGCCACAATGTCGAGAGTTATGACCAAACATAAATTTACTCACAAAAAACTCACCAAAGGTCTGGGATGTAATACAGAAGAGGCACAAATGGGACTATAATTCACCATTAATTCCACTGTTAGATACAAACTTCTTCCCACCCTGGAAGGAGGAGCACTTATACTTCAGTAGGTGGGCCAATAATGATAACCTGAGATTGCAGGATGTGATGGAAGGAAATAGATTGTACACGTATAGCGAAATCACACGAGAATGGGGACAGAAAGCACTAGACAGATGGAGATACACTCAATTACAACACTTCGTGGGGAGTTTGCCACAGCCACTACGAGGGAAGAATCACATGAGACCCTTAGAGAAATTACTAGAGTCACCACAAAGCTTAGAGAAAAGGACATCAAAAATATACAAAATATTGCTGCGAGAGGCAGACCACGAGTTGCCAGCTTACCTAGAAAAGTGGGAAAAGGAGATAGGCCCCCTAAGAAGTGTTGAACACAGGGAAAAGATATTAAGGCTAGTACATTCGACAGCAAAAGACACGCAAACAAGGGAAATGTCGTACAAACTCTTAGTGAGGTGGTATGTAACCCCACAGAGAGCAAATGTATATAGCGAAGACAACTCCCCTACATGCTGGAGAGGGTGTTCGGTAGTTGGAACGTTCCCACACATGTGGTGGGAGTGTCCCAAAATACAAAACTTTTGGGATCATGTAATAGAATTAATTGGCCAGATAACGGGGGAAAGGGTTCATAAACAACCATGGGTGTGCTTGTTTAACGATACAGAGATGGGAGTGGGTCAGTATTGCACTACTTTAACCCCCTACTTACTGAATGCAGCAAAGGCACTGATCCCCCGCTGGTGGAAATGTCCGAATGCCCCATCTATGAAAGCATGGATAGAGAGAGTGGAGCAGATATGCACTATAGAAGAGTCGATTCATAAGCTAGAAGATACAGAGGGGAAACACCGAAAGAAATAGAAACAATGGGGAGAGTTCAGGAAAACAGACAGATACCGGCTGGAAAAAGACGGCTGAAGGGAACAACAGGAAGCGAGCGAGAGCAAGAGGGGGTAGGCCTTCCCTATTTTTTTTTTCTATATTTTTTTTGTTTTGTTTTGTCACTTAGGGGAGCGGGGAAGGGGGAGGGATAGGGTATGGGAGGGTAGATCTGAAGGATGTATTACGATGTCAAATTATTGTAAAAGTGCAATTCACGTGTAATATATTTAAAACATGAAAATAAAGAATATATAATATAAAAAAAATAAAAATCATTGGGGATCTCGGGGGATCAGGAAGGAATTTTTCCCCCTGCTGGAGAAAATTCGTTCATGCTTTATTGGGTCTTTGTTGCCTTCCTCTGGATCAACTGTGGTAAAGCATTGTGTATATGGAGGTGTGTGTTTAGTTTTTTGGGGTTTTTCTTACTCTGAGTTGAACTGTGTGATTTTTTTTTTTCAACCAGACTAACTATGTAATCAGTGAAATGACAGCACTATCTCAAGAGATCAAGGCACCCACATCCCAAATTGGAAAAATTTGAAGGAACTGGAAAGGGGGATTTTAATGGTGCCACAAATGTATACAAGAAATAGATGTAAAGAGCTCTGTGTAGCTATATAAATGCCTGTTGGGCTCTACATGTTTCGCTGTAATGCTTCTTCAGGAGCTGTAAGGCATAAATTGGCTATAATATATATGTGATAAATAATTATATTGAACTCCTGTTGCTCAGGTAAACAGAGGCAGATAAGGGAGCATCAAAATCCAGCCATGGGAATCGCAGGGTGAGCACCAGAAAAAAACGAATAAGAAAATTCCTTATATCAATAACTGCGAATAAGCCCAAAACTCAGATTTGACAACATACCACAAACGTGATGAGAAGTAGAAATTCACAGCCTTTAAACTACCAGATCTGGAGAAGACAAAAACTCCCAAGATAATGCAGCCAGGGTGCATTCAAGCTCCCACGGGACTGGAAAGACCGAAACAGGCAACCCACCAAGGGGATAATGACGCCGTCCCTCCTGCTTTTGTTATCTCCTGAAGAAGCATTACAGCGAAACATGTAGAGCCCATCAGGTATTTCTATAGCTACATATAGCTCTTCACATATATTGGTTCTATCAATCTGTGATTTTATATCTATGCATGTCGTAAAGTGTTAATCTTGTTTACTCTCTTTTTATATATATATGTTTTGTTATTAATAAAATTATTTTTATTGTAAAATGTAATTCTTGTATACATTTGTGGCACCATTAAAATCCCCCTTTCCAGTTCCTTCTCATTTGACTTTGTAATCAGTGACAGCCTAAGGAACCCCCAATAATCTCTTAAGGAAACCTATAGTTGCATGGAACCCTGGTTGAGAATGGCTACTCTAAAAGATACAGCTACCCAATAGAACTAATATCTATGCAGCCTAGCTCTACTGCACAAAAAAGAAGAAAAAAAAATATGTTGAACTCGCTTAGATTTACCAGCACGTAAACATTTTTAGATGCTGAAAACAAGATAAACTATATGGCCAACAGTTTGTGGTCACCTGACCATCACCACTCTGAGCTTGTTGGACATCCCATTGCATTACCATGGTCATTAACATAGAGTTGCCCCCCTCCCTCCATGACCATCAATATGGAGTTGGCCCCCCATTACAGCTCTAACTTCCTCATTGCTTTTGAAGGGTGTCTGTGGGAATTTGTGCCCATTTGTGAGGTCAAGTACTGATGTTGGATTACATGGCTCACATGATGGACCTTTCGTTGGGCACCAAAAAAACAGACTTGGCTCATCACTGCTATTCCATCCATCCCAAAGGTGTTCAGTAGGGTTGAGTTCAGGGCTCTGTGCAGGACACTGGTGTTCCTCCACACCAAGCTGGTCACACCATGTCTTTATGGAGCTGGCTTTGTACACAGGGGCACAGTCATGGTGGAACAGAAAAGGGTCCTCACCAATCTGTTGGAGAGCATGGATACGATTGTCTAAAATATCTCTTTATGTCCCCTTCCATGGATAGACATGAACTCAATCCTTACAATACATACTTTTGGACATATATTGTTTAAAGGCCTTCTAAATTTATTAACAAGTATGCTCATTTTCTTACAGCGCCTCTTTACAATGCCAATTTGGCTTACTGGTTAAACTTATGTGCCATATATAGGTGGTCATCATCTCGATTAGCAAAAATTTATTAACAAGTATGCTAATTTTCTTACAGTGCCTCTTTACAATGGTGTTGCATACACACGGTCGGACAAAGTTGTCGGAAAATCCGATCATTCTGAACGTGGTGATTTTAAACTTATGTGCCATATATAGGTGGTCATCATCTCGATTAGCAAAACAGAAAAAGTCTGATAGGACTTTGTTGTCTTTAAGGTACTACAAAACCAAATGAAAAAGTCCGATGGAGCCTACATACGGTCGGAATTTCCGACAAATTGTCCGATAGGACATTTTCCGCGGAAAATCCGACCGTGTGTACGGGGAACACACGGTCGGAATTTCCGACAACATGGAGGACATTTTCCGTCGGAAAATCCGACCGTGTGTACGGGGCATTACTGCAATACCAGTTCTGGCCAGCAGGTGACTGTTCCTGGCACTCTTCTGCCTTATTTGTACACTATTCTAAGGTGGGATATATACATCTATATTGCACCATTATCCATCTTGTCTGTGATGTGCTTATTGAGTTTATACTATATGCATGAAATAGATCTATTCCAATAATATAATATAAAGCTGGACTCCCGACATTCTTCCACGAAGCCATGGCGTTATCCTCCCACCAGGGGGAGACATCACAATAACCACATCTTGTGAGTTCCGTCATGATTTGTGCAGAGCGATGACACTATTTCCCCTCTCAGATACGTCACTTGAAAAGCTGCATTTCATCTTTCTGAATGTGTGAATAGCAGGACTGCAGAGACAGAGAAACATCAGAAAATTCAGAACATTTTTATATACAACCAATCAGCTAGTAAAAAAAAAAAAGAGAATGCAATTACTAATTAAATTTGTTAAAACTGAACTCTAGGCACCAATTCCTGTTCATTAACAAAATTGTATGTTCAGCCAAAACTTTCTTTCTTAATTTTAGGTTGAGTGGGGGGGGGGGTTAGAACTAGGGATGCGCCGATACCAAGCATTTGCGCCAGTATCGGTACTCGCCCAAATGCTCCCGATACCGAAGCCGATACTTCTTGGTGCAATTTGCGTCAATACAAAATGAATGGGCGAAAATTGCACTGCAAAGATTCAAATGCGATTTAAACAGGAATGCTGTGCAATTCCTGTATGAAATCGCATATAGGAAAGGATTGGCAGGGTGCCAAATCACAGCCGCTGGGAGTGCTCAAAGGGATGGAGGAGATGTAGAGGCGGTCCGCCCCAAAGTTGACATTACTTTCACCCTATACCCACGGGGTCCCAGAACTTCTCCTCCAGCCCTGTGAGCACCTCCAGAAGAAGCTGGGAAGAAGAAAGTGTAGCGTCTGGAGGAGGACCAGAGGAGGGCTGGAGTCTGCCGAATGCTGAGATTAGAAGAGGCGGAGATGAGGGGGTACTGCAGCTGCACAGAGAGGTGCAGGATCTGTGGGAGTTCTGTCCTCCTCTCTGCTGCCAACTGCTGAGATGGGAGGGAGGGTCATAGGGGGTAGCAGAGAGCCTCTTTGTGGCCACATGGAGAAGCACTGGGTCTGGTGAAAGAGTTCTCGCCTCCTCTCTGCTGCCGACTGCTGAGACCAGGTGAAGGGGGGGTTTCGCAGCTGTAGGAGAGGTGCAAGGGCCACACAATATGGCCTGGTGGGCCTTGTGTTTGACACATGTGCCATAGAGGTTGGAGCATTGAAAACTTGCTGTACATGCCGCACTTCATTAGGAAGCATTTGTGAATGAAGCCTCTTTATTTCATGTTTAAAGTGAATTGCTTGTTCCCCCACCACTCATTTAGTTGTAGCTTTTATTAAATCTCGGATCCTTCTTGGAATGGGGGAGCATGTGACCTTCACCCAAGATCCAATGCTCAAGCCTGAGAGGCCAATTGCCAAGCCTGAACACTGTCACAGTGGAGGAGGATGTATAAGCTCCAGCACTCTTCAACATGGAGCTCACTCAGGGCTTGGGCGCTGAGCTCTGGTGGAGCACCTGGGAGTGAGGAGAAGACCTTTCTAGGACAGATTGGTGCAAATTTTGAACAGAGTACAATTGGTTCAGCAGAGGCTTAAAAGAGACCATCTATGTGTTCGCACCATTTCCAGAGGGTTGGACTAAGCCTCAGAACTTGTAAGGTCCCTTTTTCACACACACACTACAGTCGTGGGTTGGAGAGCCAAGAGGTATGACTCAGGACTGACTACAATGCAGTGCCAGTGCAGTCACTGAAACATTGTCATCAAAAGGTCTATCCTATGGCGGTAGCTCTAGGCCACTACATTGGGATTACATTATGACACCAGGGGCGAACAAGATGCTAATGCCCAAGGTCTAATGACTTGTTCCAGGCAAGAGGAAACCCAATTACTTCATACTGCATCAGTGGCAACCCTATGGTAGACCAACTACCCTTTCCCAAACAGAGCCAGTTCACATCTTCCTTATCCAGGCATAGGCTATGCCTCCAACTTCTTAGAAAAAAAAAGGGAGACCAGTCCGACATAGTTGCATGCATATAACTGTCATGACTCTGCATTAATACTTTTATGCCCTGTCTGTCTCTTACCTGGTCTGTGTATCAGCCTTTAATGCTTGCACTCTCACACCTGCATGGTTAAGTAATCTTCCCTCAGTGTGGCTCCACCCTAGCCTCAATAGGAACCACTATTTAACACTGTGTTCTCCAAGCCTGCCTTGCCGAGCAATATTGTGTGTTTGGTTTCCTGCTTGCCTTGTGCTCTACGTCTGTCTCTGTTACTGATCTTGCTTGGCTTGTTCTTGACTATCCCTGCTTGCTTGTGACCCTGACCTTTGGCCTGTTCTCTATCTATCCTTGTCTGCTAGTCGCCCGACCTTTGGCTTATCTCCTTACTATCCCTTGTTGTCCTGGGCTGCTGCTTCCTCTCTATCCCCATGTAGCCTGCCATGAGCATGAGCTGGGAGCCGTGACCTGAAGCCAGTTGCAGTGAACACCTGCTGGCTCTTAGACTCCACGCCCTGGGGAATCTTGTACTCTAGTTCCCAGTGGGATCCATGTTGGTGCTCCAGTGGACCTGCCTTCCTGAACCACCCAGAGTTCCATCCGCAGCAGTCAGCCATAGGGTCCACTACTTTAGCGGTGCACTCCTGACTCCAACATTGTGCATCTGTCACCTGGACTCAGGTGACCTGACAATAACTTTTACTTTACATTTTCTTGCCTCAACAATAAATTCACTTCACTAAACAGTTGGAAAGAACCCTTTGCACGGTTCCTCTCTCTCACTCACTCGTATCTCCTAGCTTGCCTGGCATAGCTTCTTAAGGAAGAATAGTCTGCTTTCCTCCACTGGGGTGAACCATGGGTATATCTACTCACATGGTCCCATTTGGTAGACAACCTTCTCAGCACAACCCATTCTTGTCACTCCTGGTTGCCTATGTCTACCGTCTCTTCTTTACCCCTTCTCTTAACCGCTTTTATCCTCCCCTCCAAACAGTTACACAACCAGGTTCCAGCAACCACAAAGCGGGACCTATCCTTAAAGGGGCCTACATATGTCAAACTGGAGCAACTTGGCAACAATTTACACCCAAGCATCTGAATCAACTGAGTAACACCTATGCAGACTTCCTGACACCCAGGTTTAGATTATGTAACTAGGAAAGGGAGGTTCCACAAGTTTCACATCTTCCATCCCGTTCCTGGATAATCAACATCTGCCTTGGTCCATTCCATGGTGATGGGATGTGTGGATATAAATTCTGGGGTATCTTCCTATCATTTATTAGAACTGAAGTAATGGCTTGGAGAACCTAGGAAATATCTTTAATATTACAGAACAAGTCCAGCTGAATGTGACCAACTACTACTAGATCTACCATGACCACGATACATGAGACCAACTACTACTAGATCTACCATGACCACGATACATGAGACCAACTACTACTAGATCTACTATGACTGTGATCCATGAGACCAACTACTACTAGATCTACTGTGACCAGGATCCATGAGACCAACTACTACTAGATCTATCATGACTGGGATCCATGAGACTATACAAGTAGAGCTATCATGACTGGGGTCCATGAGACCAACTACTACTAGAGCTATCATGACTGGGAGCCATGAGACCAACTACTACTAGCAATGAGTATAAGTGGGCTGGGAGTTGTTCCTACAATATGATCAAACATAAAGGGTCTCTTTAGTGGCCCTTCTAAATTAAGTCAGGTTTGGGGCTGTCTGAGCACTGACCTCCAATGCTGTTAATAGGAAGTCATAGATGTCGCCTCGGTTAGTGGGGTCCATCAGGTCCTGGATAAAGTGGATTTCAGCTCCTAAGTGTTGTATCCTGTAATAACAAACAATATGATGGTCACACAATCATTTAACCAATACATATTAAAGTCAAAATCCGGTTAAAACCTAATCAAGCTTAGACCAAGGCCTACCTCCATTCGAAGCCCTATACCAGTGATGGCGAACCTCGGCACCCCAGATGTTTTGGAACTTAATTTCTCATAATGCTCAACTACACTGCAGAGGGCATGGGCATCATGGGAAATGTCGTTCCAAAACATCTGGAGTGCCAAGGTTCGCCATCACTGCCCTATACTTACCTTATCCAAGAATGCTCCGGTTTGGTCATGTAATCGGCTCCCAGCAGCAGGTTCAGGGGAGAGGAGGGAAAGCAGATGCCCCATAGTAAGTCTATGGGTGACGTCATCGCTCAGGCTTCGCAACCGTACTGATCACTAGGGGAGGGGGACTGAGGAAATGCTTCCTCCTCCTTCTACAACCGTACAGTCTGATCACTGGGGGAGGGGAGACTGAGGAAATGCTTCCTCCTCCTTCTAAAAAGTTACATTGTACAGTCTGAGCACTGGGGGAGGGGAGACAGAGGAAATGCTTCCTCCTGCGTGCAGCAGATTGACGACATCGTCTCAGCCTAGGCAAAATCACAGATTTTTTTCATGAGAAAAGGTGGAACTTTTCTGAACTATGACACTGTTGCTGCATTATATATATTATTACATTTTTTCATGAAAATCTGCAAAGTTCCTATAAGTGATTGATGTAATTACCCGGCTCGGGACACAACATAAATGAGGAGGGGCAGCAGATCGTCCATCGGGAGTTTATAATCCTTCTCCACCACCCGGGAAACGGTCAGCTTGATCTCTTGGTACGTCTTCAGGATGATCTGCAGCTTCTCTTTGGGGTCCGCAGTGGTGCTGGAAGAGGGAAAAAGTCATCTTTCAGAATTATAAAATGTATTAATTTGTAGCAAATATTTATAAAATAGATATTAGAGATCCTCCAGGATTCCAGCAATGAATTAATTTAAAAAAAAAATGTAAATACTAATTTATTATAAGTGGCTGAAACTGTCTACCACCATTGGGGTACCATGAGCTGTGAAAGACACCCCAAAAACAATAGTTAAACCTATAAACATATTAACAAATATATAGGAAAAATTAGTGGCACTAATGGGGTACCATCTAAATAACTCAATAAATGATATCATCCAGTGAATAAACAAATATCACCCAGTTACATGTGACATAATCAAATAGTCCATAATGAAATAAACTAAAAATAAAATGTTAAATGAAGTAAAAGTTCAATCTTCTCAAAACTTCATATCTTCCAGCCACACCAACGTGCTTGTGAGACCTCTCCCTCTGAAAAACGCACTAACCGAATTGTATTGCCTTCAACTCTCGTGTTCGGCTACAGCGCAATTAAACCACACCTGGGTTAAAAACGACTATCCACTGTATCCAAGTGATAAATCAAGATCTCTCCATATGTGAAAAATAAATAAAAAGTGCTCCACATAGCGTGATAAAGTTTCACCAGTTTATTAAAATCACACCCACACTTCAATGTTTAAACTCAAATTTCAATCGATAAAAAATAGCCTCAAGTAATAAACCACATCAAACAAATACAGATGGCTCAGAGGTGCACTGCTGCCGCAGCGGACCTGAGATATATACTGGTATTGAGTAGGGATGAGCCGAACACCCCCGGGTTCGGTTCGAACCAGAACCTTCGAACGGACCGAAAGTTCGCACAAATTTTCGAACCCTATACGTTATAATGGACGCGAACGTTCGAAATCAAAAGTGCTAATTAAAATGGCCAATATGCATGTTAATGTCATAAAACAGGTTTGGGGACCCGGGTCCTGCCCCAGGGGACATATATCAATGCAAAAAGAACTTTTAAAAACTAAAGTTTTTTCGGGAGCAGTCATTTTAATGATGCATAAAGTGAAAAAAAAAAAGTGAAATTTTCCTTTAAATATGGTACCTGGGGGGTGTCTAAAGTATGCCTGTGAAGTGGCATGTGTTTCCCGTGTTTAGAACTGTCCTTGCACAAAATGACATTTGTAAAGGAAAAAAAGAAGCCATTTAAAACCACTTGCGGCTTTAATGTCATGTCTTGTCCTGGCCGCCATATGGCTGAAAATCCTTGAGAAAAATGGCATGGCTACCCCATCACCCCCCCCACCCACCCCAGCCCCTTTGGGTCTTGTATGGATATTAAGGGGGACCCCGCACCCAAAATAAAACCCTATACCTACAACCCTATATACTCTGAACAGCAGTATATAGGTGGTGCAAACAAGACACGGACTGTAGGTTTGTTCTTAAGTAGAATCTGAACAGGTACATTATGAAGTGTAGCTCCATCCCAAAAAAATCTATTTTTAAGCTTTTTGGAGAACATAGGGAGGGGTTATCCCTATAACATTGTAACATTTGCTGTCTTTGCACATCTGTTCAGAACATGTCACCTCACTTTCCGTCCCAATGACAAATGTTTTTGGAAAAGTGGGGTTTTAATTGAAACAAGGATTGGTGATAAAGTATCAGTAGAGAGGAGATACCTTTTTCCCAAATTAAATCTAACAGGATAGAATTTCCCTTCCTAGGGGTAGATTTCCTCTCACTTCCTGTTTTCTCTTTCCATTTGCAAGTAGGAGTCGTTTGTAAGTTGGATGTTTGAAAGTAGGGGCCTGGCGTATATACTCTGCAGAAATTTGCCCTATTAGATGTTGGTGTAGCCACAAGACTGGTGGGCACAGGAATGGGCCCTGCTGTGAGTTAATAGATCAAGATTTGTACTTGCATGCACCTGTTGAACCGGGCAGAAAAATTGGGCCTTTGGCGGTGGTGGTGGTGGTGGTGGACGGTGTTGCCACAAGACTGTAAGCTCTCACAGTTACTCTTGGTGGGCGCAGGAATGGGCCCTGCTGTGAGTTATTAGATCAAGATTTGTAATTGCAAGCACCTGATGAACAGGGCAGAAAAATTGGGCCTTTGGCGGCGGTGGTGGTGGTGGTGGTGGACGGTGTTGCCACAAGACTGTAAGCTCTCACAGTTACTCTTGGTGGGCGCAGGAATGGGCCCTGCTGTGAGTTATTAGATCAAGATTTGTAATTGCAAGCACCTGATGAACAGGGCAGAAAAATTGGGCCTTTGGCGGTGGTGGTGGACGGTGTTGCCACAAGACTGTAGGCCCTCATAGTTACTCTTGGTGGGCGCAGGAATGGGCCCTGCTGTGAACTATTAGATCAAGATTTGTAATTACACGCCCCTGTTAAACAGGGGCTGAAAAATTGTGCCTTAGACATTGGTGCTGGTGCCACAACACTGCAACCCCTCACAGATACTGTACTCTTAGCACAGCAATGAGACCTGTTGCAAAGCATTGCCTAAAAATTGTAATTACACGCCCCAACAGGGGCTGAAAAATTGTGCCTTAGGCACTGGTGCTGGTGCCACAACACTGCAACCCCTCACAGATACTGTACTTGGAGCACAGCAGTAACACGTGTTGCGAAGCATTTTTTTAAAAAATTGTAATTACACGCCCCTGTTAAACAGGGGCTGAAAAATTGTGCCTTAGGCACTGGTGCTGGTGCCACAACACTGCAACCCCTCACAGATACTGTACTTGGAGCACAGCAGTCACACGTGTTGCGAAGCATTTTTTTAAAAATTGTAATTACACGCCCCTGTTAAACAGGGGCTGAAAAATTGTGCCTTAGGCACTGGTGCTGGTGCCACAACACTGCAACCCCTCACAGATACTGTACTCTGAGCACAGCAATGAGACCTGTTGCAAAGCATTGCCTAAAAATTGTAATTACACGCCCCAACAGGGGCTGAAAAATTGTGCCTTAGGCACTGGTGCTGGTGCCACAACACTGCAACCCCTCACAGATACTGTACTTGGAGCACAGCAGTCACACGTGTTGCGAAGCATTTTTTTTTTAAAATTGTAATTACACGCCCCTGTTATACAGGGGCTGAAAAATTGTGCCTTAGGCACTGGTGTGGTGGCATGGATCATTGAGGAGGAGGAAGAGGATAGTCAGTGAACATAACAGGACAGTCACTCAGTATCAGCATAGGCAGTCTTGAAGGGATGTGACATTATAAATTATGTAGTTATATCCGCTTCAGGTGCCTGGTAGCTGGTGGTGATCCAAGACTGATTCATTTTGATGAAGGTCAGTCGATCAACCGAGTTGGTGGACAGGCGCACCCTATGATCGGTAACAAATCCTCCAGCAGCACTGAATGTGCGTTCGGAAAGAACGCTGGAGGCAGGAAAGGCCAGTAGCTCAATTGCATACTGTGCAAGCTCTGGCCAGTGATCCATCCTCAGGACCCAGTAAGCCAGAGGATTTTCGGTGGGAAAGGTGTCCAAGTCTGACCTTGCCCCAAGGTATTCCTGCACCATGTATATCAGACGCTGGCGATGGTTGCTGGAACCGATCATACCTTGGGGCTGCAGACTAAAAAATTGTCTGAACGCATCGGTCAGACGTCCACCTTCCCCACCGCTCCTTCTGCTACTGACCGAAGCCTCAGCAACTCGTCGCCCAGGACCAGGAGTTTGTAACCTCCCAGTTTCTGGGAACGCGTTGCACAGACCTTTCTGCAAGGCCTCCCTGAGATGTCTCATCCTCTGCTCCCTCTGCGACGGCAAGATAAGGTCCGCAACCTTACCCTTGTACCGTGGATCAAGGAGAGTGGCCAGCCAGTAATGGTCCCTCTCCTTGATCCGAAGAACACGAGGATCCTTCCGCAGGCTTTGCAGGATCAGGGAGGCCATGCAGCATAGGTTAGCTGAGGCATTCGGTCCGGAGTCTTCTGGGTCACTGAGGATGACATGATCGCCAGCCACCTCCTCCCAGCCACGTACAAGTCCACTGGTTTGTTGGGACTGTACATCATCCCTAAAAGACTGCTGCTGATGCTGAGTGCCAGGCTCCACCTCCATGCTCACACAATCCTCCTCCTCCTCCTCCTCATCCTCATCCTCTTCCTGTGTGATGGGTGGGACAGAAGGAACACTGTCCGGATAAAGGGGGCCTTGAGAGGCAAGGAAGTCCTCCTCTTCCTGCCTCTGTTCTGCCTCAAGTGCCCTGTCCATTATCCCACGCAGCGTATGCTCCAACAGGTGGACAAGAGGTACAGTGTCACTGATGCATGCACTGTCACTGCTCACCATCCTCGTGGCCTCCTCAAATGGTGAGAGGACAGTGCATGCATCCCTGATCATGCTCCACTGACGTGGGGAAAAAAAAAAAACCAAGCTCCCCTGACCCTGTCCTGGTGCCGTAGTCGCAAAGGTACTCATTGATGGCCCTCTGCTGCGTGTGCAGTCGCTGCAGCATGGCCAACGTTGAGTTCCACCTGGTGGGCATGTCACATATTAGGCGGTTCTTGGGCAGGTTCAGCTCCTTTTGCAGCTCAGTCAGCCGAGCACTGGCATTATAAGATCGGCGGAAATGCACACAGACTTTCCTGGCCTGCCTCAGGACATCCTGTAAGCCTGGGAACCTGCCCAAGAACCGCTGCACCACCAGGTTGAGGACGTGAGCCATACAGGGCACATGGGTGAGCTGCCCCTGTCGCAGGGCGGAGAGGAGGTTGGTGCCATTGTCAGAAACAACCATTCCTGGCTTAAGCTGACGTGGCGTCAACCACCTCTCGGCCTGCCCCTGCAGAGCTGCCAGAACCTCTGGCCCAGTGTGGCTCCTGTCCCCCAAACACACCAGCGCAAGCACGGCATGGCATCTTTTTGCCTGCGTACTTGCGTAGCCCCTTGTACGCCTATGGAGCACCGCTGGTTCCGAGGACAGAGCACTGGAGGAAGAAGAAGAGGAGGGGGTGGAGGAGAGAGGTGTGTCACAACCAGTAGCAGTAGTAGCGTTTTGGAGGCGTGGTGGAGGAACAACCTCCAACACTACTGCACCTTGTCCTGCATCCCTCCCAGCTGCCAATAGAGTGACCCAATGGGCCGTGAAAGAAAGGTAACGTCCGTGTCCATGCCTGCTGGACCATGAGTCAGCGGTAATATGCACCTTACCGCTGACCGCCCTGTCCAGCGAGGCATGGACATTGCCTTCCACATGCCGGTAGAGAGACGGAATCGCCTTCCGTGAGAAAAAGTGGCGTTTGGGAACCTGCCACTGAGGAACCGCACATTGAACAAACTCACGGAAGGGGGCCGAGTCTACCAACTGAAAAGGCAGCAGTTGAAGTGCTAGCAATTTAGCCAAGCTAGCATTCAACCGCTGGGCATGTAGATGGCTGGGAGTGTACTTCTTTCGACGGTCCAGCAGCTGGGGCAGGGAAATTTGCCTGCTACAATCGGACGTCGGTGTACTGCAAGTACTTGGTTGTGACACACCTAATTCTACACCTTCAGTCCTCTCACAGCAGCTTTCAGAGAGGACTGAAGATGTAGTGGGGATGGAGATCCCAGCTGATGAGGAGCAAGGAGAGGTCCGCTTAGTTCTTTGGTGTGGGTCTTTTATGTGTGCCTGCCAACGAGCTGCATGGCAGGTCGACATATGTCTGCTCATGCTTGTGGTGCCCAAGCGGCTGATGTTTTGGCCACGCGAGATACGCTTGAGACAAATATTGCAAATAGCAGTGGTGCGATCTGATGCACTCGTCTCAAAAAAGGCCCACACCAAAGAACTTTTCTGATAACGTGCAGAGGCAGAGGCGCCCAGATTGACGACATCGTCTCAGCCTAGGCAAAATCACAGATTTTTTTCATGAGAAAAGGTGGAACTTTTCTGAACTATGACACTGTTGCTGCATTATATATATTATTACATTTTTTCATGAAAATCTGCAAAGTTCCTATAAGTGATTGATGTAATTACCCGGCTCGGGACACAACATAAATGAGGAGGGGCAGCAGATCGTCCATCGGGAGTTTATAATCCTTCTCCACCACCCGGGAAACGGTCAGCTTGATCTCTTGGTACGTCTTCAGGATGATCTGCAGCTTCTCTTTGGGGTCCGCAGTGGTGCTGGAAGAGGGAAAAAGTCATCTTTCAGAATTATAAAATGTATTAATTTGTAGCAAATATTTATAAAATAGATATTAGAGATCCTCCAGGATTCCAGCAATGAATTAATTTAAAAAAAAATGTAAATACTAATTTATTATAAGTGGCTGAAACTGTCTACAACCAGTGGGGTACCATGAGCTGTGAAAGACACCCCAAAAACAATAGTTAAACCTATAAACATATGAACAAATATATAGGAAAAATTAGTGGCACTAATGGACAAAAATCTAAATAACTCAATAAATGATATCATCCAGTGAATAAACAAATATCACCCAGTTACATGTGACATAATCAAATAGTCCATAATGAAATAAACTAAAAATAAAATGTTAAATGAAGTAAAAGTTCAATCTTCTCAAAACTTCATATCTTCCAGCCACACCAACGTGCTTGTGAGACCTCTCCCTCTGAAAAACGCACTAACCGAATTGTATTGCCTTCAACTCTCGTGTTCGGCTACAGCGCAATTAAACCACACCTGGGTTAAAAACGACTATCCACTGTATCCAAGTGATAAATCAAGATCTCTCCATATGTGAAAAATAAATAAAAAGTGCTCCACATAGCGTGATAAAGTTTCACCAGTTTATTAAAATCACACCCACACTTCAATGTTTAAACTCAAATTTCAATCGATAAAAAATAGCCTCAAGTAATAAACCACATCAAACAAATACAGATGGCTCAGAGGTGCACTGCTGCCGCAGCGGACCTGAGATATATACTGGTATTGAGTAGGGATGAGCCGAACACCCCCGGGTTCGGTTCGAACCAGAACCTTCGAACGGACCGAAAGTTCGCACGAATTTTCGAACCTTATACGTTATAATGGACGCGAACGTTCGAAATCAAAAGTGCTAATTATAACGGCCAATATGCATGTTAATGTCATAAAACAGGTTTGGGGACCCGGGTCCTGCCCCAGGGGACATATATCAATGCAAAAAAGAACTTTTAAAAACTAAAGTTTTTTCGGGAGCAGTCATTTTAATGATGCATAAAGTGAAAAAAAAAAAAAAGTGAAATTTTCCTTTAAATATGGTACCTGGGGGGTGTCTAAAGTATGCCTGTGAAGTGGCATGTGTTTCCCGTGTTTAGAACTGTCCTTGCACAAAATGACATTTGTAAAGGAAAAAAAGAAGCCATTTAAAACCACTTGCGGCTTTAATGTCATGTCTTGTCCTGGCCGCCATATGGCTGAAAATCCTTGAGAAAAATGGCATGGCTACCCCATCACCCCCCCCCCCACCCACCCCAGCCCCTTTGGGTCTTGTATGGATATTAAAGGGGGACCCCGCACCCAAAATAAAACCCTATACCTACAACCCTATATACTCTGAACAGCAGTATATAGATGGTGCAAACAAGACACGGACTGTAGGTTTGTTCTTAAGTAGAATCTGAACAGGTACATTATGAAGTGTAGCTCCATCCCAAAAAAATCTATTTTTAAGCTTTTTGGAGAACATAGGGAGGGGTTATCCCTATAACATTGTAACATTTGCTGTCTTTGCACATCTGTTCAGAACATGTCACCTCACTTTCCGTCCCAATGACAAATGTTTTTGGAAAAGTGGGGTTTTAATTGAAACAAGGATTGGTGATAAAGTATCAGTAGAGAGGAGATACCTTTTTCCCAAATTAAATCTAACAGGATAGAATTTCCCTTCCTAGGGGTAGATTTCCTCTCACTTCCTGTTTTCTCTTTCCATTTGCAAGTAGGAGTCGTTTGTAAGTTGGATGTTTGAAAGTAGGGGCCTGGCGTATATACTCTGCAGAAATTTGCCCTATTAGATGTTGGTGTAGCCACAAGACTGGTGGGCACAGGAATGGGCCCTGCTGTGAGTTAATAGATCAAGATTTGTACTTGCATGCACCTGTTGAACCGGGCAGAAAAATTGGGCCTTTGGCGGTGGTGGTGGTGGTGGTGGTGGACGGTGTTGCCACAAGACTGTAAGCTCTCACAGTTACTCTTGGTGGGCGCAGGAATGGGCCCTGCTGTGAGTTATTAGATCAAGATTTGTAATTGCAAGCACCTGATGAACAGGGCAGAAAAATTGGGCCTTTGGCGGTGGTGGTGGTGGTGGTGGTGGACGGTGTTGCCACAAGACTGTAAGCTCTCACAGTTACTCTTGGTGGGCGCAGGAATGGGCCCTGCTGTGAGTTATTAGATCAAGATTTGTAATTGCAAGCACCTGATGAACAGGGCAGAAAAATTGGGCCTTTGGCGGTGGTGGTGGACGGTGTTGCCACAAGACTGTAGGCCCTCATAGTTACTCTTGGTGGGCGCAGGAATGGGCCCTGCTGTGAACTATTAGATCAAGATTTGTAATTACACGCCCCTGTTAAACAGGGGCTGAAAAATTGTGCCTTAGACATTGGTGCTGGTGCCACAACACTGCAACCCCTCACAGATACTGTACTCTTAGCACAGCAATGAGACCTGTTGCAAAGCATTGCCTAAAAATTGTAATTACACGCCCCAACAGGGGCTGAAAAATTGTGCCTTAGGCACTGGTGCTGGTGCCACAACACTGCAACCCCTCACAGATACTGTACTTGGAGCACAGCAGTAACACGTGTTGCGAAGCATTTTTTTAAAAAATTGTAATTACACGCCCCTGTTAAACAGGGGCTGAAAAATTGTGCCTTAGGCACTGGTGCTGGTGCCACAACACTGCAACCCCTCACAGATACTGTACTTGGAGCACAGCAGTCACACGTGTTGCGAAGCATTTTTTTAAAAAATTGTAATTACACGCCCCTGTTAAACAGGGGCTGAAAAATTGTGCCTTAGGCACTGGTGCTGGTGCCACAACACTGCAACCCCTCACAGATACTGTACTCTGAGCACAGAAATGAGACCTGTTGCAAAGCATTGCCTAAAAATTGTAATTACACGCCCCAACAGGGGCTGAAAAATTGTGCCTTAGGCACTGGTGCTGGTGCCACAACACTGCAACCCCTCACAGATACTGTACTTGGAGCACAGCAGTCACACGTGTTGCGAAGCATTTTTTTTTTAAATTGTAATTACACGCCCCTGTTATACAGGGGCTGAAAAATTGTGCCTTAGGCACTGGTGTGGTGGCATGGATCATTGAGGAGGAGGAAGAGGATAGTCAGTGAACATAACAGGACAGTCACTCAGCATCAGCATAGGCAGTCTTGAAGGGATGTGACATTATAAATTATGTAGTTATATCCGCTTCAGGTGCCTGGTAGCTGGTGGTGATCCAAGACTGATTCATTTTGATGAAGGTCAGTCGATCAACCAAGTTGGTGGACAGGCGCACCCTATGATCGGTAACAAATCCTCCAGCAGCACTGAATGTGCGTTCGGAAAGAACGCTGGAGGCAGGAAAGGCCAGTAGCTCAATTGCATACTGTGCAAGCTCTGGCCAGTGATCCATCCTCAGGACCCAGTAAGCCAGAGGATTTTCGGTGGGAAAGGTGTCCAAGTCTGACCTTGCCCCAAGGTATTCCTGCACCATGTATATCAGACGCTGGCGATGGTTGCTGGAACCGATCATACCTTGGGGCTGCAGACTAAAAAATTGTCTGAACGCATCGGTCAGACGTCCACCTTCCCCACCGCTCCTTCTGCTACTGACCGAAGCCTCAGCAACTCGTCGCCCAGGACCAGGAGTTTGTAACCTCCCAGTTTCTGGGAACGCGTTGCACAGACCTTTCTGCAAGGCCTCCCTGAGATGTCTCATCCTCTGCTCCCTCTGCGACGGCAAGATAAGGTCCGCAACCTTACCCTTGTACCGTGGATCAAGGAGAGTGGCCAGCCAGTAATGGTCCCTCTCCTTGATCCGAAGAACACGAGGATCCTTCCGCAGGCTTTGCAGGATCAGGGAGGCCATGCAGCATAGGTTAGCTGAGGCATTCGGTCCGGAGTCTTCTGGGTCACTGAGGATGACATGATCGCCAGCCACCTCCTCCCAGCCACGTACAAGTCCACTGGTTTGTTGGGACTGTACATCATCCCTAAAAGACTGCTGCTGATGCTGAGTGCCAGGCTCCACCTCCATGCTCACACAATCCTCCTCCTCCTCCTCCTCCTCCTCATCCTCTTCCTGTGTGATGGGTGGGACAGAAGGAACACTGTCCGGATAAAGGGGGCCTTGAGAGGCAAGGAAGTCCTCCTCTTCCTGCCTCTGTTCTGCCTCAAGTGCCCTGTCCATTATCCCACGCAGCGTATGCTCCAACAGGTGGACAAGAGGTACAGTGTCACTGATGCATGCACTGTCACTGCTCACCATCCTCGTGGCCTCCTCAAATGGTGAGAGGACAGTGCATGCATCCCTGATCATGCTCCACTGACCTGGGGAAAAAAAAACCAAGCTCCCCTGACCCTGTCCTGGTGCCGTAGTCGCAAAGGTACTCATTGATGGCCCTCTGCTGCGTGTGCAGTCGCTGCAGCATGGCCAACGTTGAGTTCCACCTGGTGGGCATGTCACATATTAGGCGGTTCTTGGGCAGGTTCAGCTCCTTTTGCAGCTCAGTCAGCCGAGCACTGGCATTATAAGATCGGCGGAAATGCACACAGACTTTCCTGGCCTGCCTCAGGACATCCTGTAAGCCTGGGAACCTGCCCAAGAACCGCTGCACCACCAGGTTGAGGACGTGAGCCATACAGGGCACATGGGTGAGCTGCCCCTGTCGCAGGGCGGAGAGGAGGTTGGTGCCATTGTCAGAAACAACCATTCCTGGCTTAAGCTGACGTGGCGTCAACCACCTCTCGGCCTGCCCCTGCAGAGCTGCCAGAACCTCTGGCCCAGTGTGGCTCCTGTCCCCCAAACACACCAGCGCAAGCACGGCATGGCATCTTTTTGCCTGCGTACTTGCGTAGCCCCTTGTACGCCTATGGAGCACCGCTGGTTCCGAGGACAGAGCACTGGAGGAAGAAGAAGAGGAGGGGGTGGAGGAGAGAGGTGTGTCACAACCAGTAGCAGTAGTAGCGTTTTGGAGGCATGGTGGAGGAACAACCTCCAACACTACTGCACCTTGTCCTGCATCCCTCCCAGCTGCCAATAGAGTGACCCAATGGGCCGTGAAAGAAAGGTAACGTCCGTGTCCATGCCTGCTGGACCATGAGTCAGCGGTAATATGCACCTTACCGCTGACCGCCCTGTCCAGCGAGGCATGGACATTGCCTTCCACATGCCGGTAGAGAGACGGAATCGCCTTCCGTGAGAAAAAGTGGCGTTTGGGAACCTGCCACTGAGGAACCGCACATTGAACAAACTCACGGAAGGGGGCCGAGTCTACCAACTGAAAAGGCAGCAGTTGAAGTGCTAGCAATTTAGCCAAGCTAGCATTCAACCGCTGGGCATGTAGATGGTTGGGAGTGTACTTCTTTCGACGGTCCAGCAGCTGGGGCAGGGAAATTTGCCTGCTACAATCGGACGTCGGTGTACTGCAAGTACTTGGTTGTGACACACCTAATTCTACACCTTCAGTCCTCTCACAGCAGCTTTCAGAGAGGACTGAAGATGTAGTGGGGATGGAGATGAGGAGCAAGGAGAGGTCCGCTTAGTTCTTTGGTGTGGGTCTTTTATGTGTGCCTGCCAACGAGCTGCATGGCAGGTCGACATATGTCTGCTCATGCTTGTGGTGCCCAAGCGGCTGATGTTTTGGCCACGCGAGATACGCTTGAGACAAATATTGCAAATAGCAGTGGTGCGATCTGATGCACTCGTCTCAAAAAAGGCCCACACCAAAGAACTTTTCTGATAACGTGCAGAGGCAGCGCCCTGCACAGGCGGAGCTCTGTGGTGTTGTACAGTTGCTGTGCTGGCCTCTAGCTGGCCTCCAGGGGGCATCCTGCCTCGTTGGACATGTGACGCCGCATCATCCTCCTCCTCCTCCTCCTCCTCATCCTCTCTCCCTCCAGGCACCCACGTGGCGTCAGTGACCTCATCATCCCCTCCCTCTTCACCACTAGAGCAAACCTGGCAGTAAGCTGCAGCTGGTGGAACAGTACTGCCAGATTGCTGTCCTTCAGCATCCCCTCTCTCTGCGCGCACACTACTGACTTCCTCAAGCTGGGTATCATCATCCGAGCCTTCGAATCGTTGGGCATCCTCCTGGAGCATGTACCCAACACTGTGCTCAAAGAGTTCGGGGGACTCCTCAGGAGGACATGGTGGGTCTAGGGAAGGGGTGGCTGATGATGCCATTGAGTACGCGTTGGCAGCTTCTCTGCCAGTACCCTGAGCCTGGGTGAGAGAGGATGAGGAGGATGAGGAGGGCTTGGTCATCCATTCTACCAAGCCTTCAGCATGATGCGGCTCCACATGTCCAGCTGCCGAAAACAAAGACGCGCGTGTCCCATGGCCACGTGCTGATGACGATGCACGACCACGTCCACGGCCACGTCCACTAGAAACAGAGCCTGCCTGCCCTGTGTTCTTGGCTCTGCACGCTCTGCCTCCCCTTGGCGGTCTTCCAGCCATTGTAGTCGGTAGTCCTGTGGGTGCTGCTGAGAAGAAAATATAGGAGCTCTGTGTGATGCCACTAACACACTAGAAGTCCTATAGGTGCTGCTGAGAAGAAAATATAGGAGCTCTGTGTGATGCCACTAACACACTAGAAGTCCTATAGGTGCTTCTGCAAAGAAAATATAGGAGCTCTGTGTGATGCCACTAACACACTAGAAGTCCTGTGGGTGCTGCTGAGAAGAAAATATAGGAGCTCTGTGTGATGCCACTAACACACTAGAAGTCCTATGGGTGCTTCTGCAAAGAAAATATAGGAGCTCTGTGTGATGCCACTAACACACTAGAAGTCCTGTGGGTGCTGCTGAGAAGAAAATATAGGAGCTCTGTGTGATGCCACTAACACACTAGAAGTCCTATGGGTGCTTCTGCAAAGAAAATATAGGAGCTCTGTGTGATGCCACTAACACACTAGAAGTCCTGTGGGTGCTGCTGAGAAGAAAATATAGGAGCTCTGTGTGATGCCACTAACACACTAGAAGTCCTATGGGTGCTTCTGCAAAGAAAATATAGGAGCTCTGTGTGATGCCACTAACACACTAGAAGTCCTGTGGGTGCTGCTGAGAAGACAATATAGGAGCTCTGTGTGATGCCACTAACACACTAGAAGTCCTAGAGTTGCCCCCCTCCCTCCATGACCATCAATATGGAGTTGGCCCCCCATCTGTGGGAATTTGTGCCCATTTGTACTGATGTTGGATTACATGGCTCACATGATGGACCTTTCGTAGGGCACCAAAAAAACAGACTTGGCTCATCACTGCTATTCCATCCATCCCAAAGGTGTTCAGTAGGGTTGAGGTCAGGGCTCTGTGCAGGACACTGGTGTCCTCCACACTAAGCTGGTCACACCATGTCTTTATGGAGCTGGCTTTGTACACAGGGGCACAGTCATAGTGGAACAGAAAAGGGTCCTCACCAATCTGTTGGAGAGCATGGATACGATTGTCTAAAATATCTCTTTATGTCCCCTTCCATGGATAGACATGAACTCAATCCTTACAATACATACTTTTGGACATATATTGTTTAAAGGCCTTCTAAATTTATTAACAAGTATGCTAATTTTCTTACAGCGCCTCTTTACAATGCCAATTTGGCTTACTGGTTAAAACTATGTGCCATATATAGGTGGTCATCATCTCGATTAGCAAAACAGCCCCTTTCTTTAAGGTACTACAAAACGAAATGCTTCTCTAATATAAAGTAAAATTAGCGTTATGCCCTGTACACACGGTCGGAAAATCCGACCACAAAATCCATCGGATTTTTTCAGATGGATTTTGTCCGACACTGGTGTTGCATACACACAGTCGGACAAAGTTGTCGGAAAATCCGATCATTCTGAATGTGGTGACGTTTGTTGCGTACGACGGGACTACGTAGAGGCTAGTAGCCAATAGCTTTGGTCTTGTAATGTGATCTGAGCATGCGTGTCACTTTGTCCGTCGGAATTCGCTACACATGATCAGAAAAAGTCTGATAGGACTTTGTTGTCGGAAAATTTGAGAACAGGAGATAAAACTTTGTCCGTCGTAAAATCCCAAGGAAAAAGTCCGATGGAGCCTACACACGGTCGGAATTTCCGACAACATTGTCCGATAGGACATTTTCCGTCGGAAAATCCGACCGTGTGTACGGGGCATTACTGCAATACCAGTTCTGGCCAGCAGGTGACTGTTCCCTGGCACTCTTCTGCCTTATTTGTACACTATTCTAAGGTGGGATATATACATCTATATTGCACCATTATCCATCTTGTCTGTGATGTGCTTATTGAGTTTATACTATATGCATGAAATAGATCTATTCCAATAATATAATATAAAGCTGGACTCCCGACATTCTTCCACAAAGCCATGGCGTTATCCTTCCACCAGGGGGAGACATCACAATAACCACATCTTGTGAGTTCCGTCATGATTTGTGCAGAGCGATGACACTATTTCCCCTCTCAGATACGTCACTTGAAAAGCCGCATTTCATCTTTCTGAATGTGTGAGTAGCAGGACTGCAGAGACAGAGAAACATCAGAAAATTCAGAACATTTTTATATACAACCAATCAGCTAGTAAAAAAAAAAAGAGAATGCAATTACTAATTCAATTTGTTAAAACTGAACTTTAGGCACCAATTCCTGTTCATTAACAAAATTGTATGTTCAGCCAAAACTTTCTTTCTTAATTTTAGGTTGAGTGGGGGGGGGGGTTAGAACGAGGGATGCGCCGATACCAAGCATTTGCGCCAGTATCGGTACTCGCCCAAATGCTCCCGATACCGAAGCCGATACTTCTTGGTGCAATTTGCGTCAATACAAAATGAATGGGCGAAAATTGCACTGCAAAGATTCAAATGCGATTTAAACAGGAATGCTGTGCAATTCCTGTACGAAATCGCATATAGGAAAGGATTGGCAGGGTGCCAAATCACAGCCGCTGGGGGTGCTCAAAGGGCTGGAGGAGATGTAGAGGCGGTCCGCCCCAAAGTTGACATCACTTTCACCCTATACCCACGGGGTCCCAGAACTTCTCCTCCAGCCCTGTGAGCACCTCCAGAAGAAGCTGGGAAGAAGAAAGTGTAGCGTCTAGAGGAGGACCAGAGGAGGGCTGGAGTCTGCTGAATGCTGAGATTAGAAGAGGCGGAGATGAGGGGGTACTGCAGCTGCACAGAGAGGTGCAGGATCTGTGGGAGTTCTGTCCTCCTCTCAGCTGCCAACTGCTGAGATGGGAGGGAGGGTCATAGGGGGTAGCAGAGAGCCTCTTTGTGGCCACATGGAGAAGCCAAGAGGTATGACTCAGGAGTCAGGACTGACTACAATGCAGCTCCAGTGCAGTCACTGACACATTGTCATCAAAAGGCCTATCCTATGGTGGTAGCTCTAGGCCAATACCTTGGGATTACATTATGACGTCTCTCCAACTTCTTAGAAAAAAAAGGGAGACCAGTCCGACATAGTTGCATGCATATAACTGTCATGACTCTGCATTAATACTTTTATGCCCTGTCTGTCTCTTACCTGGTCTGTGTATCAGCCTTTAATGCTTGCACTCTCACACCTGCATGGTTAAGTAATCTTCCCTCAGTGTGGCTCCACCCTAGCCTAAACAGCAACCACTATTTAACACTGTGTTCTCCAAGCCTGCCTTGCCGAGCAATATTGTGTGTTTGGTTTCCTGCTTGCCTTGTGCTCTACGTCTGTCTCTGTTACTGATCTTGCTTGGCTTGTTCTTGACTATCCCTGCTTGCTTGTGACCCTGACCTTTGGCCTGTTCTCTATCTATCCTTGTCTGCTAGTCGCCCGACCTTTGGCTTATCTCCTTACTATCCCTTGTTGTCCTGGGCTGTTGCTTCCTCTCTATCCTCCTGTAGCCTATCGTGAGCGTGAGCTGGAAGACACTGGGGGCCGCGACCTGGAGCCAGTTGCAGTGCAGTCCATCCTCACCACTAGAGACGAACACCTGCTGGCTCTTAGACTCCACGCCCTGGGGAATCTTATGCTCTAGTTCCCAGTGGGATCCATGTTGGTGCTCCAGTGGACCTGCCTTCCTGAACCACCCAGAGTTCCATCCGCAGCAGTCAGCCGTAGGGTCCACTACTTTAGCGGTGCACTCCTGACTCCAACATTGTGCATCTGTCACCTGGACTCAGGTGACCTGACAATAACTTTTACTTTACATTTTCTTGCCTCAACAATAAATTCACTTCACTAAACAGTTGGAAAGAACCCTTTGCACGGTTCCTCTCTCTCACTCACTCGTATCTCCTAGCTTGCCTGGCATAGCTTCTTATGGAAGAATAGTCTGCTTTCCTCCACTGGGGTGAACCATGGGTATATCTACTCACATGGTCCCATTTGGTAGACAACCTTCTCAGCACAACCCATTCTTGTCACTCCTGGTTGCCTATGTCTACCGTCTCTTCTTTACCCCTTCTCTTAACCGCTTTTATCCTCCCCTCCAAACAGTTACACAACCAGGTTCCAGCAACCACAAATCGGGAACTATCCTTAAAGGGGCCTACATACGTCAAACTGGAGCAACTTGGCAACAATTTACACCCAAGCATCTGAATCAACTGAGTAACACCTATGCAGACTTCCTGACACCCAGGTTTAGATTATGTAACTAGGAAAGGGAGGTTCCACAAGTTTCACATCTTCCATCCCGTTCCTGGATAATCAACATCTGCCTTGGTCCATTCCATGGTGATGGGATGTGTGGATATAAATTCTGGGGTATCTTCCTATCATTTATTAGAACTGAAGTAATGGCTTGGAGAACCTAGGAAATATCTTTAATATTACAGAACAAGTCCAGCTGAATGTGACCAACTACTACTATATCTACCATGACCACGATACATGAGACCAACTACTACTAGATCTACCATGACCACGATACATGAGACCAACTACTACTAGATCTACTATGACTGTGATCCATGAGACCAACTACTACTAGATCTATTGTGACCAGGATCCATGAGAGGAACTACTACTAGATCTATCATGACTGGGATCCATGAGACTATACAAGTAGAGCTATCATGACTGGGGTCCATGAGACCAACTACTACTAGAGCTATCATGACTGGGATCCATGAGACCAACTACTACTAGCAATGAGTATAAGTGGGCTGGGAGTTGTTCCTACAATATGATCAAACATAAAGGGTCTCTTTAGTGGCCCTTCTAAATTAAGTCAGGTTTGGGGCTGTCTGAGCACTGACCTCCAATGCTGTTAATAGGAAGTCATAGATGCCGCCTCGGTTAGTGGGGTCCATCAGGTCCTGGAAAAAGTGGATTTCAGCTCCTAAGTGTTGTATCCTGTAATAACAAACAATATGATGGTCACACAATCATTTAACCAATACATATTAAAGTCAAAATCCGGTTAAAACCTAATCAAGCTTAGACCAAGGCCTACCCCCATTCGAAGCCCTATACCAGTGATGGCGAACCTCGGCACCCCAGATGTTTTGGAACTTCATTTCTCATAATGCTCAACTACACTGCAGAGGGCATGGGCATCATGGGAAATGTCGTTCCAAAACATCTGGAGTGCCAAGGTTCGCATCACAGCCCTATACAAACTACCCTGAAAGGGAAAGATGCTTATACAACGTACTTAACTTATCCAAGAATGCTCCGGTTTGGTCAGGTAATCGTCTCCCAGCAGCAGGAGAGGAGAGAAAACAGATGCCCCATAGTAAGTCTATAGGTGACATCATCGCTCAGGCTTCACAACCGTACAGTCTGATCACTAGGAGAGGGGAGACTGAGGAAATGCTTCCTCCTCCTTCTAAAAAGTTACAATGTACAGTCTGATCACTGGGGGAGGGGAGACTGAGGAAATGCTTCCTCCTCCTTCTACAAAGTTACATTGTACAGTCTGATCACTGGGGGAGGGGAGACAGAGGAAATGCTTCCTCCTGCGTGCAGCAGATTGACGACATCGTCTCAGCCTAGGCAAAATCCCAGATTTTTTCATGAGAAAAGGTGGAACTTTTCTGAACTATGACACTGTTGCTGCATTATATATATTATTACATTTTTTCATGAAAATCTGCAAAGTTCCTATAAGTGATTGATGTAATTACCCGGCTCGGGACACAACATAAATGAGGAGGGGCAGCAGATCGTCCATCGGGAGTTTATAATCCTTCTCCACCACCCGGGAAACGGTCAGCTCGATCTCTTGGTACGTCTTCAGGATGATCTGCAGCTTCTCTTTGGGGTCCGCAGTGGTGCTGGAAGAGGGAAAAAGTCATCTTTCAGAATTATAAAATGTATTAATTTGTAGCAAATATTTATAAAATAGATATTAGAGGTCCTCCAGGATTCCAGCAATGAATTAATTAAAAAAAAAATGTAAATACTAATTTATTATAAGTGGCTGAAACTGTCTACCACCATTGGGGTACCATGAGCTGTGAAAGACACCCCAAAAACAATAGTTAAACCTATAAACATATGAACAAATATATAGGAAAAATTTGTGGCGCTAATGGACAAAAATCTAAATAACTCAATAAATGATATCATCCAGTGAATAAACAAATATCACCCAGTGACATGTGACATAATCAAATAGTCCATAATGAAATAAACTAAAAATAAAATGTTAAATGAAGTAAAAGTTCAATCTTCTCAAAACTTCATATCTTCCAGCCACACCAACGTGCTTGTGAGACCTCTCCCTCTGAAAAACGCACTAACCGAATTGTATTGCCTTCAACTCTCGTGTTCGGCTACAGCGCAATTAAACCACACCTGGGTTAAAAACGACTATCCACTGTATCCAAGTGATAAATCAAGATCTCTCCATATGTGAAAACTAAATAAAAAGTGCTCCACATAGCTTGATAAAGTTTCACCAGTTTATTAAAATCACACCCACACTTCAATGTTTAAACTCAAATTTCAATCGATAAAAAATAGCCTCAAGTAATAAACCACATCAAACAAATACAGATGGCTCAGAGGTGCACTGCGGCCGCGGCGGACCTGAGATATATACTGGTATTGAGTCTCTCACCCACTCCAAAGTCCCTGCTCACGGTCTCAGTGTATGGTTAACAGCGAGCGGCGCCTCACATCAGTAAGATTGATTGCCGTGCAGCCATGCCCCCGACGTGTTTCGTCAATATGACTTCTTCATGGGATTGGCTACACGACCCTTCAATCAACCCTTTTGTATTCTCCCCTCTACTGGTCATGTGACTGTAAGTCATGTGACTATCGGTATCACGCATGCGCACACCTCATTCAAGGGTGCCCGACTGGAAAGGATACAATATAAATAAAACAAATAAACATAATCTACACATCACAATTGATCATGGTATGTACTAAACTCCCATTTTCTATTGAGAATACCATAGCCAATATGACAAGGCTGCTTAAAACGATGGTGTGTGATATTTTAAAACTGAACACTATGGAAGGATATATTTAAACTATTAAAAAGCATTATAAAGCATACATTACATACCATAGTTCCACTGGAATGTAATAACACTGTGAATGTGGCATATGAATAATTACCACATCCTCAATGCCCACATACATACAGTGAAATATTGCTCAGACACCGGTCCAATCAGAAATTGTTAAGGACTTTCCTTGTCCTTCCACCTCCTTGGAATTACCTTTTTAGCCGCGTTAAGCAGATGGGGAATCAATGAGTCTTTATATTGTTTAATTTCCTTGGATGTGGCATGCATAAGTGCCACCCAAGGGTCATTTTTTACCTCGATCGTTGTTATTTCTTTTATGTATTTTAGGATAGTCTCCCAAAATTTTTTGATTTTAGGACACCCCCACCATAAATGACCCATTGTGCCCCTTTGATCACACCCCCTCCAACAGTTCGCAGATGTATCCGCCTGGAAATTGCTGACCCTGTCTGGGGTTCTATACCACCTAGCCATGCACTTAAAATTTGTTTCTGCAGTTCTCGCATCTACCGCTGACCCATGTGCTAATTTTAAAATTTTCTTACTTGTGCCTATTTCTAATTGTGTTCCTAATTCACTTTCCCATTTGGTGAGGTATGGCGGCATCTCCGGTCTATCTCTTTCTAATAACAGTTTATATATTCTGGATATTCTTTTTTTTGAACATTCTGCCGTAAAGATTTTCTCTAATTTTGTTAAATCCTTAGCCTCCCTTAATGGGCTAGGAAGAGAGCCCACAAAGTGGGTTAGCTGGCGATGCCGCCATCCATCTATGGAAAAAGCCTCATTATTCTGTAACTCGTGCAATGTCATAACCTTCCCCTTGCTAATAACTTCCCCTAATCTCGTGCAATCCTTTCTAATCCAATCACCTCCTATTTCCTTTAACCCTGGCGGGAAAAAGGGATTTTCTTTGAGTGCTATAAGTGGCGAATTATAATTTTTGTTGAATATTTTATATATTTTGTCCCAAATTTTCAAAGTCGTGATGGTGATTATATGTGTTTTTTCTCCCAGTGTCCGGCTTTTCGGAGGATTCCATACAATCTTCCCCAGCCTAGCTTCACTCAGTGCTTCCTCCAAACTAACCCATCTTTTAGTGTTACCTATTTTACCCCATTCTGCGATTCTTAATAGTGCTATAGCATGGTAGTAACTTTCTATGTCTGGGACCGCCAGACCACCCTGACTTTTGTCTTGTTTTAGAACTTGGAGGGAGATTCTATGTTTTTTGTAATTCCATATGAAATTCATTATAATAGCCCTTAGTTTACCAAGGTACTGTTTTGGGAGAGGGAGGGGGAGCATCTGGAATTTATATGTGATGACTGGTAAGATCATCATTTTTACCGAATTAATCCTGCCTATCCAGGATAGAATTTTTCCCTTCAGCTCTTGGCATTTTTTTTTTATGTCTTCTAGGAGTGGGATATAATTTATTTTGTATAATTTCCTCGGGTTGTTGGCCAGTTCTATTCCTAAGTATTTTATCCTTTTTTTCCAGACGAAACTAACTGTTTTCTGTAGGTTCTGTTTCTCTATTTTATTGAGATTAATATTAAGGATAAATGTTTTTGAGGCATTGATTCTAAAGTTTGTTAGTTCCCCATATTCCTTTAAGGTTTTAAGCAATATGGGGACTGACTTCTGGGGTGAACTTATGTAAAAGAGGACGTCGTCCGCGAAGGCCGCAAGTTTGTGCTCTTCGCTGCTGACTTTACAGCCTTCCACTTCTGGGTTACCGCGGATTGCAGCTAACAGCGGTTCCAGAGATAGAATAAAAAGGAGAGGGGAGAGTGGACAGCCCTGCCTGGTGCCATTAAACAATTCGAACTCCGCGGAGGTCGTTCCATTGACCTTGATGTTAGTTTTCGGATGATTGTATAGGGTTTTGATTTTTTGAATAATTCTGGGTCCGAAACCCATCCTCTGTAGAGTGTTGAACATGAACCCCCAGTCTACTCTGTCAAACGCTTTTTCAACGTCTATCGAGAGAAGTAGACTGGGGGTTCTCGAATCTCCCATCCTCTGTATGGCTAGCAATGTCCGAATCCCATTATCCCTCCCCTCTCTGCCCGGGACAAACCCGACCTGGTCCGGATGGATCAGTGTGCCCAAGTGCCTCTTTATTCGATCCGCCAGTATCTTTGCGTATAATTTTGTGTCGAAATTTAGTAAGGAGATAGGTCTATAATTCGAGCACACCGATCCATCCTTCCCTTCCTTCCTCAAAAGGGTGATCGTAGCTTTTAGTGCCTCTTCACTCATCTCGTAGTCTATCCCTAGGCCATTCAAGTATCGCAGCAGTCTGGGTATAAGAATCTCTTTGTACGTTTTATAATATGAGGCCGTGAAGCCATCCGGACCCGGGCTCTTTCCTATTGGTGAGTTATTGATGGCTGCTAAGATCTCCTCCTCGGTTATTGGCCTCTCGAGCTCATCTCTCTCCTCCCCACCTAGGGCCGTTAGCCCCGCCCTACCTAGGAACTCGGAGGTTTTCTGGCTGTTTCTAATGCTGTCGTTGTTTCCCTTTGTTTTCACCTCATAAAGTTCTTTGTGGAAGTCTCTGAATGTAGAGGCTATTTCACTAGGGGTAAACTTCATCTCCCCATTTCTTGTTTGGATTTTTTCAATAAAATTTCTGGTTTTCTTTTTTTGTAATTTCCTTGCTAAATATTTCCCTGGCTTGTTGCCCCAAATATACTGTTCCCTGGCCAATTTATTGAACTTCTGTCTAACTTCCTGTTCAGCTAGATCTTTTAATTCCTCTCTCTTATCTGTAAGCTCTACGTATATGCTCTGGCTAAGTGCCCCCCCAGATTTGTGCTTTTGCTCCAGGGTTTTAATCTCGGCCATTAGAGCCTGCGTTTTTCCCGCCCTCTCCTTTTTTTTCCATGAGGCTTTGGCTATCAGGAGCTATTCCCCTATGGGAATGGGTTGACGCAGTGGAGTCCACTTACATGATGGAATGTGTGTTGTACACCGGGGATGAGGACAGAGAGGCCACGAGGGCTAGATGGGAGAGTTGGAGAAAATTTAAGAGGTCTTGGAGCTACAGGGAGGCTTTGCGAGTGCAGCCTTGACAATTGATGATCCCTGGGGGGTGAAGCTGAAAAGAGATCTAGCCACGGAAAGGCAGACCCTAAGGGCAGGAGAAGATATTGGGTAGAAAGGGCCACCTTACAACGACAAAACAGCGGACGGGGACGGGGAGGGCGGGGGCACGGGGGGGACAGGGGGGGAGGGGGGGGAAATAAAAATAAAAACCCCCAGGGGGGTTAACTGGAAGAGGGATGGAACGGGATTTAGGATAAAGGAAGCGGAGGGGGAGTGGAGGCTGGGTGGGATCTCGGATGTATATATGTATTTTTGGGATGTGTAAACTTCATGGAGGCCCGACTCAGGACCCCTATCCCCCCCCCAACTCCGGGGGGAAGGAAAAAAAATAAAATAAAAAATAAATAAAAAAAAAGGGTGTGAATGAAACAATCCACTAATGATGCTAAGACAATTAGAGGGATGGAGATGCGGGCATAGCTGACACTCACCCACGAATATTCTTTCTGAAGTGGAACAAAAAAAAAAAAAAAAGAAAAAAAAGAAATTGTTAAGGAAACAGTTGAGGTCTACCTCGATGTTTAAACCTTTAGGTGCAAGACATTTCATTAAAAAAATCCAGCGGGTTTCCCTTTTGGGATAAGTCCCTTACCCTATTGGAACCTCTCCATGATGGATGAATAGTATCTATCCCGCAAAACTGCAACAATGAGGGGTCCTGGTTGTGTTTTTCTCTAAAGTGCAATGGTACACTATGATATCGGAAACCATTTTCTGATGTTGGCCAGGTGCTCCTCTATCCGGACTCTAATGCCGCGTACACACGGTCGGAATTCTCGTCGGAAAAAGCTCAGATGGTTTTCCCGTTAGAATTCCAACGGAATTTCGCTCAAACTGTCTTGCCTACACGCGGTCACACCATATTCTGACGGTCAATAACACCACGGCATACAACACGTTCGACTGCACTATAAAAGGGAAGTTTAATGCTTCCGAGCATGCGTCGAATTGTTTCCGAGAATGCGTTGGAATTTTGCGTGTCGGAATTGCATACACACGATCGGAAAATCCGATAGAGAGGTTCTCAATCCAAAGTCCGTCAGAAATTCCGACAGAAAAAGACCGATGGGCATACACATGGTCGGAAAATCCAATGAAAAGCTCCCATCGGACTGTTTCCATCGGAAATTCCGACCGTGTGTACGCGGCATTAGCAGTCTTTTTGCTCTTCCCACATACAGTAACCCACATGGGCACCACATTAAGTACACAACATGTGAGGAATTACAGGTAATGAACTCCTTGATGTCAAATGATTCACCTTCTCTTTTAGAGATCTCTGTTTTACCCCTATTGCTAATCCTCACGGTCCTGCAACAAATGCATTTTCTGCAAGCAAAAATCCCTTCAGATCAATTTTTAAAGCCTGTGGATTTCGAGGATCCAATATTTTTTTTGACTACCTGATCACCGAAATTTGGGGCCCGTCTATAAATAAATCTTGGTTGGTTATTCAATATCTCTCCCAAATGCCTGTCCCTACACAGTATGTGCCAATGTTTTTTTATAGATGTTTTCTATTTCCTTATATTGGCAATGAAAATTAGATATAAAACCCGGTTGCTGCTGGATAATTGGCATCTGGATCTCAGATTTATTTTTTAGACATAGATCCCTTGGAATATCGGCAACTTCCTGGATGGTTTTGTTCAAAGACTCCTCTGTATATCCTTTCTGTAAGAATTTCATCTTTAAAACCTGTGCTTGTTGATGGTAGTCTGCCACTTTAGTGCAGTTCCGTCGGATCCTTAACATTTGCCCCCTAGGCATGTTCCTAATCCATGAAGGGTGATGCCCGCTTCTAATTGACAAGAAGCTGTTGCGGTCCGTTGGTTTGAAATATACTTTGGTGTTAATTTTATTGTTCTCTTTTTGAATAACTAAATCCAGGAAGTTAATACTATTCTTGCTGATTTGGTAATCCAGCTTGATATTATTATTATTACGATTTAAATCTTCCAAAAATTCCACAACTGATTTATGTGATCCTTCCCAGATAAACAGGAGGTCATCTATAAATCTCCGATAAAACTTTAGTTGTGGACATTTTTTATTGAATACGTGCCTATCTTCCCATTCTGCCATAAACAGGTTGGCTAGGCTGGGAGCATACTTGGCTCCCATAGCCACGCCAACCTGCTGTGAGAAGAACTGCCCATTCCACCAGAAGTAGTTGTGTGACATGCAATAATCAAGTGCATGTCCCAAAAATCGCTTCTGTGATTATGGGATATCATCTCTTCTACTGAGTGCCCAATTTAACCCCAAATGATTGTGTACAATGAACACACATCACCTGTTACTAGTTATTTTTCAGAAGTGTTGCTTAACCACTTCCCGACCGGTGCACGATGATGTACGTCGGCAGAATGGCACGGACAGGCATAAGGGCGTACACGTCCCTTTAAGAATGCCGCCGTGCCATCGCATGCGCACCGGTCGGTACCCCCGTGAGTCCGGTCGCGGGTCCCGCGGACTCGATCGCCGCAGGGATACCCGCGATCGTCTCACGGGAAGGCTGAATGGGGAGATGCGGAAGTAAAACAGCATCTCCCCGTTCTGCCTAGCAACAAGTGACACTGATCTCGGCTCCCTGTGATTGGAGCAGAGATCCGTGTTCACTAAAACACAGCCACACCCCCCACAGTTAGTAACACGCCCCTAGGAACACTTAACCCCTACACTGCCAACCCCTGGTTAACCCCTTCACTGCCAGTTTCATTTACACAGGAATCAGTGCATTTAAAATGCACTGATTGCTGTATAAATGACAATGGTTCCAAAAATGTCCGATGTGTCCACCATAATGTCAAAGTCACAATAAAAATTTCTGATCGCCGCCATTACTAGTAAAAAAATAAAAAATATTAATAAAAATGCTATAAAACCATCCCCTATTTTGTAAACGCTATAACAAACCAATCAAAAATCGCTTATTGCGATTTTTTTTAACCAAAAATATGTAGAAGAATACGTATCGACCTAAACTGAGGAAAAAATGTTTTTTTATATATTTTTGGGGGATATTTATTATAGCAAAAAATGTGTTTTTTTCAAAATTGTCCCTTTTTCTTTGTTTATAGAGCAAAAAATAAAAACTGCAGGGGTGATCAAATAGCACCAAAAGAAAGCTCTATTTGTGGGAAAAAAGGATGTCAATTTTGTTTTGGGAGCCACGTCGCACAACCGCGCAATTGTCAGTTAAAGCGACGCAGTGCCGAATCGCAAAAAGTGGTCTGGTCTTAAGCCAGTAAAATGGTCCGGTCTGAAAGTGGTTAACTGTACTTCATCCAACATCTGTAGTAGGTCTGACATATCCTTCAAATGAGCCCTAGTCACTTTGACGCTAGGTTGAAGAAATTCACAGGCTTTAAAAATGAATCTGAAGGAATTTTTTGCTTGCAGGACCGTGAGGATTAGCAATAGGGGTAAAACAGAGATCTCTAATAGAGAAGGTCAATCCTTTGACATCAAGGAGTTCATTACCTGTTATTCCTCACATGTTGTGTACTTAATGTGGTGCCCATGTGGGTTACTGTATGTGGGAAGAACAAAAATACTTCTAAAGCCCCATACACACGGTCGGACTTTTTCATGGATTCTGTCCGATCGGACAATGTTGTTGAAAAATCAGACCGTGTGTATGCACCATCGGACAGTGTACGTCGGTTTGTCCGACGGACAAAGTCTTATCTCCTGCTGGAAAGATTTGCCGTCAACACGGTCCGATCACACCAAATCCGATCGTGTGTACGGTTGTCCGACGGACAAAGTGCTACGCATGCTCAGAAGAAATTCTGTGACGGAACCTTTCCTAATCGACACAGCACATTCGTCACGCTGCAATGTTAAAATGTCTTTAATGCAGCGCATTCTCTTTTTCTTTACAATGCAACAAGAATGACATGTTTTAGCTGCTCCTATTCACCCGCACTTCTCCCAAACTTAGTTCTTTATTACTTTTCAGCATTTATACACTACATGTTTATTTTTACTCAGATCGTAAAAGAATCTTTGTTATATTTTTAGCATCATTTGTCTTTTTTTTTTTTTTTTTTTTGGAATACATATTTGAAGGAGATTATTTTTTTTTTTTTGGAGGGGGGTTGTGTGTCTCAACTTAGCAAAACCACATTATTAACATTTGTATTTCTTGCTTAAATTTACTAGGAGTTTGTTGGTTGTTGGTGCCCCTTGTTAATTCTACTTTAGGATTAGTGAAATGTACCTGCCTACTCAAAGAAAAACTGTCATTGTAGAAAAGTAAAACACAATAGTCAATGATTATTTCAAATCCAAAAAAAATGTATTTAGGTCTCAGCAACAAACCAAAGAGGAACGCAGCCCTGGTGAATCTTGGGTAATTTGCAAAGCCTTGGACACCCATGGCAACCATCATTTTTCACGCTTAAAAAATTGGGGGCCTGAAGAGTACCTATCTAAATAATAAGGGAGCGCAATCTGGTCCTGAAGTCCAAAACATCCAGAACTGCAGCAGATGCCATCTAGGTCCCCAGGCTCTGGTCCTACGAGAGGCTCCATCTTCTCTCAGACCAGACTGAATCAAGGTCATCACTCTCTTGTCTTCCTTGTACGCTTCCTTCCACGCCGTGGTGCTGGTGCTGGTGGGGTGGCAGAAGGAGGAGGAGGAGGCGGAGCAAGGTCACTCTCGCAAACATGTGTGAGGGGAGTCATCTCCCCAGCCATCCCCTCATTTAGTATTTTGAGGATGACCTCCTCACACATGCTGCGTTGCCCCGCCTCCATACCCGTCATTTTACTGCCAACCAAGGAGGCAAAGGCCTCCTCGTAGGTGGGTGTGGCATATAGGGAGGCTGAGGCATCTCGTATCAGCTGGAGCGCTGACTCTCCCACCTCCCCCATGCTTTTCGCCCTTCTGTAGGGAAGGCGGAGGGGAGGGACTTGGGAGACAGTCAGGCTCCTACGCCTACCCCCCTGTTGGCTGCCACTAACCCCTGCCTCCTCCTGACTGCCACCTTCCACAGCCACCTCCTGGCTGAGGTCTTCCTGTGTCTGAAAAAGGGACATAGTTTCAGTTATTTGTTCATCAAACACACACAATTCTCATCTAGTGACTGTTGCAAAATGTTTACAAATAGAAAACCATACAATTCTCAGCCCTGCAGTTTAGAGTCTTCCCAAAAATGTCTCCAATACCACTGTCTGTTGATATGTCAATCACGTTAGGAACTAAGCAATTGGGGATCCTGAATTAACTGAACATCATTCCTTATTCCCCAAAATGGTTACAAAACTACTATACCTGGAACAAGCTGGGCACCTGCACATATTCCAGACTGGAAGGCCCAGGTTGGTCCTCGGAAGCCTCATCAGGGGTGGCGTGCGTGGAAGGACGCGTGCAAGGAAGAGTCGAGAGTGACTTCCTGACAGTAGCCTGGTCTTTGAGAAAGTGGAGCCTCTCATAGTACCAGAGCGTGGGGACATGGACATCAGCTGCTGCAGCTCCAGATGCTAGGGACTTCCGGACCTTATTGCGCTCCCGGAAATAGGTACTCTTCATGTTGTTAATCTTCACTTTTAAGTTTGCCACGGATGCCATGGGCAGGGTTGGCTTTACAAATGCCACAAGTTTCAGCATGGCTGCGTACCTCTTTGGTCTGTTGCTGTAGTCATGGTGCTTTGGTAGCCATAAAAGGGGAAATTCCCTGTATTTATCAATGAAGAGGGGGAGAAAACTCACGTCGTAGAAGGCCTCCATCACCTCTGCAAGACACAACACCACACAGAACAATATAAATAATGTCAGCCTAAACTCTCCTAATCTTCTCCATAAAGAAGCCTCAAGTTCTAATCAGTCTAGGCTACTTATGTACCAACGTCAAATTGTACCTTCGTTTCTAGCGATCGTCTCGTGCGTGAGCTTTCTCTCCCCTCGTCTCCCAGATCGTGGCTACGACACAGGCGTGTGACGTTTTATATACAGTGCGCATGCGTCAAACTCCGCCCGCCCCTGACGATCTTTCTCGTCTATTCCCCACCCCTTCTCTTTACGGCGCAGTGGGGAGAGCACATGGCGGGGACACAGCAGGTGCGCCACAAATATCCCACCAACAAGGAGGACGAGGAAAGTCCGGAGGCAGAAACGTCCCGATCCCGGAGCCTGAAATTCAAGGCCTCCAATATGTCATTTGGAGAAATGTTGGAGATGGTGGACATATTAAAGAGGAGCGACTATGATGGGAAGTATGGGCCTTACCTCAACCCCAATGTCCGCAAGGCCAAGATCATGTCTAAAGTTGTGAGGAGGCTGTACAATAATTTTGGGGTACAACGATCCAAGGAGCAACTGAGGAAACGCTGGTCAGACCTGAAACTGAGGGAGGCCGATCAGTACAGAAAAATCAAGCGAATTCTTCAAAAAAGTAAGTGTTTTGTGTTTTATTTCTTGCTTGCATACTGCTCCATGTGGTTTGATTTTTACAAAGTTGTACATTCCAAAATGGCCACTTTCATGTTCGTCTGTGCATTCGATCGTACTCAGCCTCGATCTTTCTGCCACTGTCATGGTCGTGTGTGTGTGTCCATTTGATCGTACGCAACGATCGGCCACTTATAATACGATGTTTGGTGTTTTTTTTGTGGAAAGGAAGTTTGTTCTCACTAGAAATGTCATCAAGAATGTAAAGCCAATTTATTCAATGTAAAGGAGAGGTCACCCAGTAGCTGTTTACCCATCTGGACTCTAGAGCACTAGTGCTGGGACACCCAAACCCCCTTTTTATTAGGCTTTTCCACACATGTGCTCCAGTGGATACTAGAGGGGGGTCTCCATCACACAAACTTCTACCAAAAAGCTAGTAAGTTTAGCACCTTTACAAAGTGACTACATTCATGTAGTTGGCATTTGTAACTGGCCAAACAAAAATTGTGTCCGTCACTTTCAAGCAATGTTTGTCATTTCCTATTTCTGCCCTCAATAGATTGTGTTGCTAAATCTTCCTTTTGTACATTCTCATAGGGGAGCGAAAACTTGGCCCGTCTGAGGAAACCCCAAAACCAACACCTCCCAAAAAAGGTGAAAGAGCAGAAGCAGAGGAGGAGGAGGAGGAAGGAGAGATCATCGAACTTGGAGAAATTGTCACCACAACAGGTGAGTGTGGGAGAACACAGCTACTGGTAAGCTAATCAATGTATGGCTGCCTCATTTCCAACACCCGATTTTTGTTTGTTTGTGGTTTTTAGGTGATGTGGATGTTGTGGAAGAAAAATCGCACTTTACAACAGAGAGTGCCCACGTACTCATCGGAGAGATAATGGTCTGCAATAGAGATCTCGATTACATAAAGCAAAACATCAATGATGTTCAACAAAAATTGAAGAACATCATTGATGTTTTAGGAAAAATATGAAAACGCACCAAGTAATTAACACACATTTGTGCCAGTTTCTGAACACATTTGCAACTTAAGAACTGTGTGAAATTTGGAACATGCACACATTGTGTCCACATGTGCTAGCTCCCATCATGGTGGATGAATGCCAACGTTTTTTTGGGGGTGCAACCACTTTACGAACTACGAAAGTGGTTGTGGTGAAGGGGTTGCACCCCCAAAAAACGTCCATTCATCCCCATGATGGAAAATGGCACTTTTGAAGCTTCTAGGCATGTGTTTTACCATCTAATGACCATTTTCAGACCCAAATTGTGTGCATGTTCTAAATTTCCACTTTCCAGGGGTGACCCCCCCATGTGATGAAGGCAAGATCAAACACACTTTGAACATATAGTCATGTCTGATCTTGTCTTCACTTTACAAAGTTGAACTTTCCAAGTTCATAGGTTCTGTTTTGCTCCATGCCTGGTTTTACCAATTGCGGAATGTTTCTAAACAATGCTGTAAATAACCAAGATGTTGTCAGTTTGGGCGTGAAGATTGTAAACGCACTTGTGAATGTTTTCCAAGTAAACTTTTTTATTTTTCTAAATGTGTGGCTTCCTTATTTAAAAAACACAATGCATTATGTATGTCAAATGGAAAGGATATGGGGGGCAATTGGTGTTATTTACTAAAGGCAAGTCCACTTTGCACTGCAAGTTTCTTTTCCAGGGCACTTTTTCACTGCACTTGTAGAGCATAGTGGATTTGACTTATGTAAATGACACCCACAGTGCTTTGTACGAAAACACTGAGCACAGCATTTTTGAGAATACACACATGTCTGACCTGGTGATGAAAAGGAGTATTTTGGGTGTCAGTTATGCAGTACAAACCTTATCTAGACCAAAGATTAGGTAGCAAACACACAACATGAGACTAATCTTTTTGGGAAGAAGAGACTGTTACCTCCTTTTGCCCAGAAAGTGCATTCCCACTGTCGAAGGCAAAGGGAAAAATTTTCAAGGTAAAATAAGCTAAAAAGAATAGTGAAATGACAAGAAATCATAGGTTGGTTGAAATATCAGATTTATTAAAAAATGCCTCTCACACATCGTCAGGCAGAGCAATGGCCCCCCTACCCACAAAGTACTCCATATATTGCTCGCGGACCGCGCAGGCATTTAGAGGGGGCAAGCCTGGACGTGCCACTTGAAGGGCTGTGAGGTCCGCATTTGGAGGGCCCTCCACATCTGGGCCAACGGGCACCACATAGTTCCTGTTATGTCTTTTGAGGAAGTTGTGCAATATGCAACAGGCAAGAACTATGTGGTTCAGTTTGTATTCCGCCAAGTTAATTGCCGTCAAGAACAGGCGGAAGCGGCTGGCCAGGATGCCAAAAGTGTTCTCCACAACTCTTCTGGCTCTGGACAGCCTGTAGTTGAAGACCCTCTGGTCTGGGGTGAGGGTCCTCATCGGGAACGGCCTCATCACATGGGGAGTCAACGCAAACGCTTCATCTGCGACAAAGACGAAGGGGAGTCCTTCAGCATTCTCCTCTGGAGGTGGCAAGCACAGACTGCCACTTTGGAGACGCCAGTAGAACTCCGTGTGCGTAATGGCACCACCATCCGAGATCCGGCCGTTCATCCCCACGTCCACATACATAAATTCATATGTTGCCGACACCACCGCCAACATCACTACACTATTAAACCCTTTATAATTATAATAGTGGGACCCCGAGTTGGGCGGTGGGACGATGCGGACGTGTTTCCCATCAATTGCCCCTCCGCAGTTAGGAAAGTCCCAACGGCTGGCAAAGTGGGAGGCCACAGTCTGCCATTCCTGTGGCGTTGAAGGGAACTGTGGAGTGAAACAAGAAAAAAAAATTAGTCACTTTGCACATAAACATTGCAAGCAGATTAGACAATCAACATCTTGGAACAAGAGCATTGTATAAAATTGGAGGCTGGAAAGTATTTGCACAGAAAAGTAGAGGCTCCCCTTCACAGATTACTCACCCCCCATCAATCCCCCCACTTCTGATGGGCCTTTGACAATAACTAGGGTTTTGGGGGGGGGGTGTTGGACAGGTAACCCTCTGCACTTCATTGATTGGCAAATGGCTCAATAATGTGTGCTAGTTTGGCCAGACCCTCTGTACTTAACACTATTGGCAGCCCCCAGGAAAGCTAAACTAACATTTTCCCCCCCCCCCCCCCCCCCCCAAAAAAAAAGGAAAGCACATTGTGACATTCTGAAATTACCAAGCAAGCTAATAGGAGGGAAAGAACACAAAAAAATAGGAAATGGAAAGTATGGAGGCAGCCCCTTGCACTACATGCTTTGCAGAATTCATCCCTAAAGATGCCCACTATAAAGAGGTAGGTATATAGTGTGTATTGACCTTGGGAAAGCCAGCAGATAGAGGATTGGTACCATCTGACAGAGCAGTTGGGGGAGGGGGTTCCTAATGAGTTTGCCCCCCCCCCCCCCACCAAAAACAATAAAAAAAAGGGGCTCTACATGAAGTAAACCACACAGCAAACATTTGTGCATATTTTAGGGGGTGTTTGGGGCCAAAAAATCCTATGCAGCAGACAAAATACATTGCTTAGGTGACTAGGCCATAGGTGTCTATTGGGGCAGAAGAGCATGCTGGGGAGGTAAGCGAAGGGAAAAATGCATGAAGGAGAAAAGGGGCACAGCATATTAGAACATATTGCAATCATGGTAATTAGGGAAGGAGGTCAAAAATAGAAGACATTAGCAAACAGAGCATACATAGAAGGGAATAGTAAAGTATAAATGTTACCTTAATATAGTCCTCCTGCAGGACCTCGATGATGGCAGAACAGGTCTCTGGAATAATGATTCCCAGGGCCTGGGGAGAGATACCTGAAGAGAACTTCAAATCCTGAAGACTTCTCCCTGTCGCCAAGTACCTCAACGTGGCAACAAGCCTCTGCTCCGGAGTAATGGCTTGTCTCATGCAGGTATCCTGCCGGCTGATAAAGGGGGTCAGCAAAGCCAAAAGACGGTGAAATCGGGGTCCGTCATCCTGAGAAAGTTCCTGAAATCATCAGGATTATTCTCCTGGATCTCACGAAGCAAAGGCATGTGCGAGAATTGGTCACGCTGAAGCAACCAATTCTTGGTCCACATACTCCTCGTCACTCTGTTCATGGACGGGTCTTGGCTCAAAGCTAGAAGCCCGACACCAATTCCGCGTACAGCACGAAATCGGCGACGAGTACGCACGGGAAACATCGCTCACAAGGTCACAAAAGGTCGGCTGGTCAGAACGGACAAACAGAAAGCACCGATAAACAGCAAGGCCTGAAAGAACGAAATGAATACCAGAAACGAGCAGACAATAAGCAGTGCAAATCAAAGCGTCCTATATCAAGATATAGGCCGCAATGACCAACAAATGCGAACTGACTACACGCACTAATAAACAGATACGCACGACAAGCACAAACTGAAGAGCAGTAACGATCTGAGTCAGAAAACTGAGAAGCGCAAATCTTAAGTCACCAAACTTCGACTAAATCTCGAAAAACACGGGATCAGCAGAAGGAGCCCAACGGTGCCTGACGTGGTGCTGAACTTCCCTTTTCTAATCTCGTGGACGACGACTTACGTCACGACGTTCTTGCAGACCGGATATTCCGACAACGTAGTCCGACCGTGTGTACGCAACACCAACATCGGACAAAGTACGACGGACAGGATCCGACCGACCTGGTCCGCGGATTGTCCGACCGTGTGTATGGGGCTTAAGGAGCATTCTTCCCACTGATCTCCAATGTAAGGAGCATTCTTCCCACTGACCCCCAATGTAAGGAGCATTCTTCCCGCTGATCACCAATGTAAGGGACATTCTTCCCACTGATCACCAATGTAAGGAGCATTCTTCCCACTGATCTCCAATGTAAGGAACATTCTTCCCACTGACCTCCAGTGTAAGGAACATTCTTCCCACTGACCACCAATGTAAGGGACATTCTGCCCACTGACCTTCAGTGTAAGGGGCATTCTTCCCACTGACCTCCAATGTAAGGAGCATTCTTCCCAATGATCTCCAATGTAAGGAGCATTCTTCCCACTGACCCCCAATGTAAGGAGCATTCTTCCCGCTGATCACCAATGTAAGGGACATTCTTCCCACTGATCACCAATGTAAGGAACATTCTTCCCACTGACCCCCAATGTAAGGAACATTCTTCCCACTGACCCCCAATGTAAGGGGCATTCTTCCCACTGGCCACATATGTAAGGAACATTCTTCCCACTGATCACCAATGTAAGGAGCATTCTTCCCACTGACCCCCAATGTAAGGAACATTCTTCCCACTGACCCCCAATGTAAGGGGCCTTCTTCCCACTGGCCACATATATAAGGAACATTCTTCCCACTGATCACCAATGTAAGGGGCATTCTTCCCACTGACCTCCAATGTAAGGAGCATTCTTCCCACTGATCTCCAATGTAAGGAGCATTCTTCCCACTGATCTCCAATGTAAGGAACATTCTTCCCACTGATCTCCAATGTAAGGGACATTCTTCCCACTGGTCACCAATGTAAGGAGCATTCTTCCCACTGATCACCAATGTAAGGAGGATTCTTTCCACTGATAACCAATGTAAGGGGCATTCTTCCCACTGGCCACATATGTAAGGAACATTCTTTCCACTGATCTCCAATGTAAGGAGCATTCTTCCCACTGACCTCCAATGTAAGGAGCATTCTTCCCAATGATCTCCAATGTAAGGAGCATTCTTCCCACTGATCACCAATGTAAGGGACATTCTTCCCACTGATCACCAATGTAAGGAGCATTCTTCCCACTGATCTCCAATGTAAGGGGCATTCTTCCCACTGATCACCAATGTAAGGAGCATTCTTCCCACTGACCCCCAATGTAAGGAGCATTCTTCCCGCTGATCACCAATGTAAGGGACATTCTTCCCACTGATCACCAATGTAAGGAGCATTCTTCCCACTGATCTCCAATGTAAGGAACATTCTTCCCACTGACCTCCAGTGTAAGGAACATTCTTCCCACTGACCACCAATGTAAGGGACATTCTGCCCACTGACCTTCAGTGTAAGGGGCATTCTTCCCACTGACCTCCAATGTAAGGAGCATTCTTCCCAATGATCTCCAATGTAAGGAGCATTCTTCCCACTGACCCCCAATGTAAGGAGCATTCTTCCCGCTGATCACCAATGTAAGGGACATTCTTCCCACTGATCACCAATGTAAGGAACATTCTTCCCACTGACCCCCAATGTAAGGAACATTCTTCCCACTGACCCCCAATGTAAGGGGCATTCTTCCCACTGGCCACATATGTAAGGAACATTCTTCCCACTGATCACCAATGTAAGGAGCATTCTTCCCACTGACCCCCAATGTAAGGAACATTCTTCCCACTGACCCCCAATGTAAGGGGCCTTCTTCCCACTGGCCACATATATAAGGAACATTCTTCCCACTGATCACCAATGTAAGGGGCATTCTTCCCACTGATCTCCAATGTAAGGAACATTCTTCCCACTGTCATGGAAAATTTTATTAATGTATGTTGTCAGATGCCCCCCAGTGTCGGTTTTGCTGTAATGCGCTCATCTGTGCGCATTCGCACATAAAGACGTTGGCGGAAGACCATTGGCTGCGTAAACCTTCCTATGGACACTACAGATGTGTTTGCTGGTTTAAGGAAGTTAATTTGTGCCTCACCGGGAGACTGGCCACTTCCCAGTGACGGCATTGATAGCTTCAAGCAAGCATCCCTGTGTACACTGGAACTTTAGCATAACGGTATAAATATTGTGGCCCATGGAGCCATAGTTTTATATTGTTCGTTGTCATTGAAAGCAGTTTAGACGGTTTGTACATCACTGTTTAGTCTGTTTGAATGTATACATCTGTGATTGGTTCTTTTGAAGGAAAACAATTGTCCCTGTATTGTAGTCCCTGTATTGTATTTCCTTATATGGTCATTCACATCCTGGGTGAATGAGATGAGGCCACATCCTTTGTGGGAGGGGTTTAGCTGTTGGAGGCAAACCCCTGAGGGTGTGGCTTGGAATGTTTTCTAAATAAAAGGAGTTCACTGAGCTGGGACAGGGCAATGATGCTGACCGAGGCTGAGATGAACATGTAAGAATACTTGCTGTTGATGGCTGTTTACTGGGCAATGGGAAGCCAGGGGCTTAGATGGGAAGCAGCCAGACTGAGGTGGTGATGGATGGAATGCTTGGCTGGTGAGGTTTGGATGCTGATGATGAGAGGATGACGTGAAGCTGCTGGTAATGTCTGTTTTGGGAGCTGGGGATCCAGGGAGGCATACGATCAGAGGGTGCATTATATCATAAGATTGAAAGGCGCTTATTAGCGCAAGAGTGTGGCGAAATACCCACGACAGTTAAAATGGCGAGTCAGGTGTTTAAGGGGCAAACAGGGCTTTCCCTCTACACAGGCAGAGAAGGGGAGAGAACAGAGCACAGTCCAATACACGTTTGTTGTCCTGAGACAAATGGGGTGCGTTTTCTCTGCCTGATGCGTTGGGAAAGTTTTAGCTTTGCAAAAAGAACAAATGTTTTGTCTTTTGGTATAATGCCGCAATTTTGATCGTATGTGTGTGTGTGTGTGTGTGTATGTATGTCTGTGTGTGTATGTATGTATGTATGTATGTCTGTCTGTGTGTGTGTGTGATCGTGTGTATGTGTGTGAATGTATGTGTGTGTGTGTGTGATCGTGTGTATGTGTGTGAATGTATGTGTGTAATCGTGTGTATGTGTGTAATCGTGTGTATGTGTGTGATCGTGTGTATGTGTGTGAATGTATGTGTGTGTGTGTATGTGTGTGATCGTGTGTGTGTGTGTGATCGTGTGTATGTGTGTGAATGTATGTGTGTGTGTGTGTGATCGTGTGTATGTGTGTGATCGTGTGTATGTGTGGGGAGAAGGATTGGCTTGTTATGGAAGTTGATGCCACAGTGAGCAACTTTAGGTGTTTAACAAGAAGTGTATGTTTTAAGTTGTGCTTTTTCATGTAACTAACACTTTTAAATGTGAGTTAGCCTAAAGTGTTTGTCTATGCGTTAAATGTGATGTCCCATTTGTGTCCGATTGTGTGGGGAGAAGGGTTGGCTAGTAGGGAAGCTTGTGCTAGTTTTGGCGGGAACAACTGCTTTGCATGCGTTAACGACGCCATTTTGTACCCTGGCTTTCATCTGCCATGTCCTTCTGTTGTTGTTTCATTGGATAGCATATGTTACTAAGTGTGCATTCTCAATTGTGCAGTGAGATTACATACTTTTTAGTGGAACTGTTCCTAAAGTGTATGTTTTAAGTTGTGCTGGGCCTTCCTATAGGGGAAGGGGCAAACATCATTCCTTTGTGTGTGAAACCATGTGCTAGTTTCGGCGGGAAAAAAATCCCTCATGTTGTAGCCTAGCCTTTGTCTATTATAGGCTAGCTGTTTTCGTTTGGCGGGAAAAACTCCATCTTGCTGAAGTCTGGCCTTTGATATGGTTTTTTTCATCGGCCATCTTGTTGTATCTGCTGTGTTCAGCCTTTGGTGCAGATTTTCCTTTTTAAGTGAATTCAATTTTTTTGTACTTTTTACATATTTTTAAGTAAAGCTTTTGCGTTTTCTGTATTGAATTTTGATTTCCATTTGAATCTAGACTGGGTTTGTGTATAGTGAAACTAGCTTTGCAAGTGTATGGGAGTGTCTCAAATGGTTATTCATTGTTCTTTTTAGGCTTGTATTGTTTAAGCCTGCACTTGAAAATCTAGCCTCCCTCCCTCTTTCCTCTTCATTGATATTTAAATTAACCAGTTTGATGAGTTTTGATGTATCCACAGGAGGGGAGGGGCTTTTGATTGTTTGTGGCCTGCAATGGAAGGGAAAGGCTCTGATTGCACTGTTGTGTGGTATTCTGGTCTCAAAACTTGTGGTTTGATTTCCCAGGGGATATATGAGTCAAGGGGGATTTTAACATGGGGGTTAATTCCACCCACTCCAGGAAAAAAGGTTTTTTTATTTGCTGATGCTAGCCATAGATTTTTCTAATGTCTTGATAGACAAAATATGATGCTATTCAAGACTCCCCCTCCCCCTCCCTCTTCCTGTTCAGGTGTGCAACAGGAAGTTGATGGGAGGGGCCTGGGGTCTTTTGAATTAGGACAAAATCTTTTTGATTTTTAAAGTAAATTAAGGTGTATATTGTAATACAGTTTTGGGGAGGCATTAAAGTTATTGTAATATCGAGGTACAGAGAGAAGCCATAATATTTGTTTTGAATAGTGGAGGATTTCATGGTGTTTTGTAGTTTGTCTGACAACACATTTATGGGGCTGCCGATAACCGGTAGTAGAGCATGTAAATGTGAGGATTAGTACGCTAGCATACCAGGAGGCCGTGTATAATAATCGGAAAACGCTGGGTGCCAGTACTGTAAAAATGAGGCGCTAAGCAGTACTGATCCGAAAATTAGTGCAAGGTGCCCTGGACGCAGGGACACTTCATAAGCGATTCGAATCGTCATGGGTAATGTTGGCCATCCATGCGTTGGAGATAAAAAAATAAGGCTCCACACCAGTCAGACAGCTGCCTTACACATGAGATCTGGGTTTGGGGCTCCGGACATGAGACCCCTTAAAGTGTGACATATATGGTCAGAGGGTACAGTGAGGTGTATTCCTTTGGAAGATATTTTTGATGTCTGGTGGTACGAGACCCCAGAATAAAAAAAATATTTTGGAAGTAGTTCAGTTTTGGCTTCAGAAATCTGTAATGATGAGTGGGATGATGGATGTGTAGTACATGCTTTTGTGATTCTCAGAGGAGGAACTGTGCTTAAAATCCAGATGCCCATTCCAGAAATTTGTGTGGCTGGTCCATACAATATTCTGAGATGTTCTCATGTCTGTCCCATTTTATGTAGTTTTTTTTTTTGCTAAGAGTGAAGGCAGAATTCCATCTGGTTGGTTTTAATTTTAATTTTTGATTTAGGAACTATGAAATATCTCCCCCACATTTGTATCAAAATGTTTGTCTAAAGTTTTAGTTGTGTCATGTTCTATGTGGTAACAAGAATAAGTCTGAACCTACCGCGACAGTCGTGTTGTGGGTGTTGTATTTTAGTAAAAACGTGAAAGTAAGGGTTGTAGAGGGTTTAGCTATTATCGGTTTCGACGAATGCCATTGACAATTTACCAATGGACACGAATGTTGTATTGTTTATGATTGACAGATTAATAACTTGTGTGTATAAGTATCTTTTCAGATCCAAGGAGTTTCTGAGGCTCTGCACCATTCTAAACCCTGAATGTCTTCCTCCACTTTGTAAAGATGAGGAAAAGGGGGGGAAGAGGATGGGCTGAGTGACAATTTTTTTTAAACCAATGATACTAACCACTCTAATTCTAGCCAAGTTTGTGACAGGTGACAAGTGACAAGTGACAGGTGACTGGGTCGTTGCAGAGAAGATTGATGAACAAGACAACAAGGATGAGAAGTATCTTTATTTATATATTTTTTTAAAGTGTATTTTCCAACTAGCTAAGAAAGTGAACAGGACACATGGTTGGGTCTACTCTGAGTCTCCACGGAGCTCTGGTGCCCCAGTGATGACAGCGGTGTATGATATATAGATATATTGGTGTGAGGAGTTGTGACAAACTAGTAAAGACTCCAAACAGACATTTCTAAATGGAATTTTTCGATACATTTCTAGAGGGTAAAATTAATTATAATTTTGACAATAGCTCTGGTTCTCACCAGCTTTGGTATCGGGATAACTAGATAGCCCACAGTTTATAAAGTAAAGCTTCGGATCTACAGTTTATAAAGTAATTCTCCTAATGGAAGAGATTCATGTGTGCTGGTGAATCTCGTCCCAGCATCTTATGTCGCGGCCGATCGCGAGGATCTGATGGCGCGAGGGAAGGTAAGAATGACAGGGACACCTAGAAGGGAATTGCTTGTACACGGTGGGGACTTGAGCTTATGAAACGATTGAAAAGTGTATCATCCATTGAGGATGGGATGTTTTCATGTAACTGTTGAAGCTACAAGGAAGTTCCCACAATCCAAAGGGGGGTCCTGGGAATTCATAAGTAAAGATTGTTATACCTGAATCGGGGATACTAGTGACAAAGTTCAGGCCCATATGGATGAGGCTTGGATCCCTGAGAGGCAAAGCCAGAGCTGTAGCTAGTGAAGAATGGAATTCTCTAAAGTCTGGGAATGTTTGGTGATTTAATTTTTATTTTTGCAGCGGATCATAGTTGAAGGAAGTAGGGGTATATTTACTCATGCTGTTTTTGTTTCTATTCCTTATATATATCGTGATGAGGTGCTCCTGCTGCCTGATTTGGACGCGTGACCAGAGCCCGAGCAGATGACCACATTTTTCTCAACAAGATGCCCGACCTGCAAACAAGACACAGAGGATCTCAGACCGACCAGCGACTACAACAGCTCACCATGTCATCTCTACTGAAGAACAGAGTCTCCATGTCAAGCCGTGTTTTCCTTTTTATGGACTGTAAGGCCAGGTGTAAGAAGATCGAAATTCATCAAGAGACACATGGGAGGATATGACAAAAACGAGGGACTGTCATGGAAAATTTTATTAATGTATGTTGTCAGATGCCCCCCAGTGTCGGTTTTGCTGTAATGCGCTCATCTGTGCGCATTCGCACATAAAGACGTTGGCGGAAGACCATTGGCTGCGTAAACCTTCCTATGGACACTACAGATGTGTTTGCTGGTTTAAGGAAGTTAATTTGTGCCTCACCGGGAGACTGGCCACTTCCCAGTGACGGCATTGATAGCTTCAAGCAAGCATCCCTGTGTACACTGGAACTTTAGCATAACGGTATAAATATTGTGGCCCATGGAGCCATAGTTTTATATTGTTCGTTGTCATTGAAAGCAGTTTAGACGGTTTGTACATCACTGTTTAGTCTGTTTGAATGTATACATCTGTGATTGGTTCTTTTGAAGGAAAACAATTGTCCCTGTATTGTAGTCCCTGTATTGTATTTCCTTATATGGTCATTCACATCCTGGGTGAATGAGATGAGGCCACATCCTTTGTGGGAGGGGTTTAGCTGTTGGAGGCAAACCCCTGAGGGTGTGGCTTGGAATGTTTTCTAAATAAAAGGAGTTCACTGAGCTGGGACAGGGCAATGATGCTGACCGAGGCTGAGATGAACATGTAAGAATACTTGCTGTTGATGGCTGTTTACTGGGCAATGGGAAGCCAGGGGCTTAGATGGGAAGCAGCCAGACTGAGGTGGTGATGGATGGAATGCTTGGCTGGTGAGGTTTGGATGCTGATGATGAGAGGATGACGTGAAGCTGCTGGTAATGTCTGTTTTGGGAGCTGGGGATCCAGGGAGGCATACGATCAGAGGGTGCATTATATCATAAGATTGAAAGGCGCTTATTAGCGCAAGAGTGTGGCGAAATACCCACGACACCACTGATCTCCAATGTAAGGGACATTCTTCCCACTGGTCACCAATGTAAGGAGCATTCTTCCCACTGATCACCAATGTAAGGAGGATTCTTTCCACTGATAACCAATGTAAGGGGCATTCTTCCCACTGGCCACATATGTAAGGAACATTCTTTCCACTGATCTCCAATGTAAGGAGCATTCTTCCCACTGACCTCCAATGTAAGGAGCATTCTTCCCACTGATCTCCAATGTAAGGAGCATTCTTCCCACTGATCACCAATGTAAGGGACATTCTTCCCACTGATCACCAATGTAAGGAGCATTCTTCCCACTGATCACCAATGTAAGGAGCATTCTTCCCACTGATCACCAATGTAAGGGACATTCTTCCCACTGATCACCAATGTAAGGAACATTCTTCCCACTGATCTCCAATGTAAGGAGCATTCTTCCCACTGATCTCCAATGTAAGGAGCATTCTTCCCACTGATCTCAATTGTAAGGAGCATTCTTCCCACTGATCACCAATGTAAGGAGCATTCTTACCACTGATCTCCAATGTAAGGAGCATTCTTCCCACTGATCTCCAATGTAAGGAGCATTCTTCCCACTGATCTCCAATGTAAGGAGCATTCTTCCCACTGATCACCAATGTAAGGAGCATTCTTCCCACTGACCACCAATGTAAGGAGCATTCTTCCCACTGACCCCCAATGTAAGGAACATTCTTCCCACTGATCACCAATGTAAGGAGCATTCTTCCCACTGATCACCAATGTAAGGAGCATTCTTCCCACTGACCTCCAATGTAAGGAGCATTCTTCCCACTGATCACCAATGTAAGGGACATTCTTCCCACTGATCACCAATGTAAGGAGCATTCTTCCCACTGATCTCCAATGTAAGGAGCATTCTTCCCACTGATCTCCAATGTAAGGAGCATTCTTCCCACTGATCTCCAATGTAAGGAGCATTCTTCCCACTGATCTCCAATGTAAGGAGCATTCTTCCCACTGATCTCCAATGTAAGGAACATTCTTCCCACTGATCTCCAATGTAAGGAGCATTCTTCCCACTGATCTCCAATGTAAGGAGCATTCTTCCCACTGATCTCCAATGTAAGGAGCATTCTTCCCACTGATCTCCAATGTAAGGAGCATTCTTCCCACTGATCTCCAATGTAAGGAGCATTCTTCCCACTGATCTCCAATGTAAGGAGCATTCTTCCCACTGATCTCCAATGTAAGGAGCATTCTTCCCACTGATCTCCAATGTAAGGAGCATTCTTCCCACTGATCAATGTAAGGAGCATTCTTCCCACTGATCACCAATGTAAGGGACATTCTTCCCACTGATCACCAATGTAAGGGACATTCTTCCCACTGATCTCCAATGTAAGGAACATTCTTCCCACTGACCCCCAATGTAAGGAACATTCTTCCCACTGATCCCAATGTAAGGAGCATTCTTCCCACTGATCACCAATGTAAGGAGCATTCTTCCCACTGATCACCAATGTAAGGAGCATTCTTCCCACTGACCCCCAATGTAAGGAGCATTCTTCCCACTGATCACCAATGTAAGGGACATTCTTCCCACTGATCACCAATGTAAGGAACATTCTTCCCACTGATCACCAATGTAAGGAGCATTCTTCCCACTGATCTCCAATGTAAGGAGCATTCTTCCCACTGATCTCCAATGTAAGGAGCATTCTTCCCACTGATCTCCAATGTAAGGGACATTCTTCCCACTGATCACCAATGTAAGGAGCATTCTTCCCACTGATCACCAATGTAAGGAGGATTCTTTCCACTGATCACCAATGTAAGGGGCATTCTTCCCACTGGCCACATATGTAAGGAACATTGTTTCCACTGATCACCAATGTAAGGAGCATTCTTACCACTGATCTCCAATGTAAGGAGCATTCTTCCCACTGATCTCAAATGTAAGGAGCATTCTTCCCACTGACCTCCAATGTAAGGAGCATTCTTCCCACTGACCCCCAATGTAAGGAACATTCTTCCCACTGATCACCAATGTAAGGAGCATTCTTCCCACTGACCTCCCATGTAAGGAGCATTCTTCCCACTGACCCCCAATGTAAGGAACATTCTTCCCACTGACCCCCAATGTAAGGAACATTCTTCCCACTGATCACCAATGTAAGGGTCATTCTTCCCACTGATCACCAATGTAAGGAGCATTCTTCCCACTGACCACCAGTGTAAGGAGCATTCTTCCCACTGATCACCAATGTAAGGAGCATTCTTCCCAATGATCTCCAATGTAAGGAGCATTCTTCCCACTGATCTCCAATGTAAGGAGCATTCTTCCCACTGATCTCCAATGTAAGGAACATTCTTCCCACTGATCTCCAATGTAAGGAGCATTCTTCCCACTGATCACCAATGTAAGGAGCATCCTTTCCACTGATCTCCAATGTAAGGAGCATTCTTCCCACTGATCTCCAATGTAAGGAGCATTCTTCCCACTGATCACCAATGTAAGGAGCATTCTTCCCACTGACCTCCAATGTAAGGAGCATTCTTCCCACTGATCTCCAATGTAAGGAGCATTCTTCCCACTGATCTCCAATGTAAGGAGCATTCTTCCCACTGATCTCCAATGTAAGGAGCATTCTTCCCACTGATCTCCAATGTAAGGAGCATTCTTCCCACTGATCACCAATGTAAGGGACATTCTTCCCACTGATCACCAATGTAAGGAGCATTCTTCCCACTGACCCCCAATGTAAGGAACATTCTTACCACTGACCCCCAATGTAAGGAACATTCTTCCCACTGACCCCCAATGTAAGGGGCATTCTTCCCACTGGCCACATATGTAAGGAACATTCTTCCCACTGATCACCAATGTAAGGAGCATTCTTCCCACTGATCTCCAATGTAAGGAGCATTCTTCCCACTGATCACCAATGTAAGGGGCATTCTTCCCACTGATCACCAATGTAAGGAACATTCTTCCCACTGATCACCAATGTAAGGAGCATTCTTTCCACTGATCACCAATGTAAGGAGCATTCTTCCCACTGATCTCCAATGTAAGGAGCATTCTTCCCACTGATCTCCAATGTAAGGGGCATTCTTCCCACTGATCACCAATGTAAGGAGCATTCTTCCCACTGATCACCAATGTAAGGAGCATTCTTCCCACTGACCTCCAATGTAAGGAGCATTCTTCCCACTGATCTCCAATGTAAGGAGCATTCTTCCCACTGATCACCAATGTAAGCAACATTCTTCCCACTGATCACCAATGTAAGGGTCATTCTTCCCACTGATCACCAATGTAAGGAGCATTTTTTCCACTGATCACTAATGTAAGGGGCATTCTTCCCACTGGCCACATATGTAAGGAACATTCTTTCCACTGATCACCAATGTAAGGGGCATTCTTCCCACTGGCCACATATGTAAGGAACATTCTTTCCACTGATCACCAATGTAAGGAACATTCTTCCCACTGAGCACCAATGTAAGGAGCATTCTTCCCACTGATCACCAATGTAAGGACATTCTTCCCACTGATCACCAATGTAAGGGACATTCTTCCCACTGATCACCAATGTAAGGAGCATTCTTCCCACTGATCACCAATGTAAGGAGCATTCTTCCCACTGATCACCAATGTAAGGAGCATTCTTCCCACTGATCACCAATGTAAGGGACATTCTTCCCACTGATCACCAATGTAAGGAGCATTCTTCCCACTGATCACCAATGTAAGGAGCATTCTTCCCACTGATCTCCAATGTAAGGAGCATTCTTCCCACTGATCACCAATGTAAGGGACATTCTTCCCACTGATCACCAATGTAAGGAGCATTCTTCCCACTGATCACCAATGTAAGGAACATTCTTCCCACTGATCTCCAATGTAAGGAACATTCTTCCCACTGATCACCAATGTAAGGAGCATTCTTCCCACTGATCTCCAATGTAAGGAACATTCTTCCCACTGATCACCAATGTAAGGATCATTCTTCCCACTGATCACCAATGTAAGGAGCATTCTTCCCACTGATCTCCAATGTAAGGAGCATTCTTCCCACTGATCACCAATGTAAGGAGCATTCTTCCCACTGATCACCAATGTAAGGATCATTCTTCCCACTGATCACCAATGTAAGGAGCATTCTTCCCACTGATCACCAATGTAAGGAGCATTCTTCCCACTGATCACCAATGTAAGGAGCATTCTTCCCACTGATCACCAATGTAAGGAGCATTCTTCCCACTGATCACCAATGTAAGGAGCATTCTTCCCACTGATCACCAATGTAAGGAACATTCTTCCCACTGATCACCAATGTAAGGAGCATTCTTCCCACTGATCACCAATGTAAGGAACATTCTTCCCACTGATCACCAATGTAAGGAACATTCTTCCCACTGATCACCAATGTAAGGAACATTCTTCCCACTGATCACCAATGTAAGGGGCATTCTTCCCACTGGCCACATATGTAAGGAGCATTCTTTCCACTGATCACCAATGTAAGGAGCATTCTTCCCACTGATCTCCAATGTAAGGAGCATTCTTCCCACTGATCTCCAATGTAAGGAGCATTCTTCCCACTGATCTCCAATGTAAGGAGCATTCTTCCCACTGATCACCAATGTAAGGAGCATTCTTCCCACTGATCTCCAATGTAAGGAGCATTCTTCCCACTGATCTCCAATGTAAGGAGCATTCTTCCCACTGATCACCAATGTAAGGAGCATTCTTCCCACTGACCTCCAATGTAAGGAGCATTCTTCCCACTGATCACCAATGTAAGGAGCATTCTTCCCACTGATCACCAATGTAAGGAGCATTCTTCCCACTGATCTCCAATGTAAGGAGCATTCTTCCCACTGATCACCAATGTAAGGAACATTCTTCCCACTGATCACCAATGTAAGGAACATTCTTCCCACTGACCCCCAATGTAAGGAGCATTCTTCCCACTGATCACCAATGTAAGGAACATTCTTCCCACTGACCACCAATGTAAGGAACATTCTTCCCACTGATCACCAATGTAAGGAGCATTCTTCCCACTGATCACCAATGTAAGGAGCATTCTTCCCACTGATCACCAATGTAAGGAACATTCTTCCACTGATCACCCATGTAAGGATCATTCTTCCCACTGATCTCCAATGTAAGGAACATTCTTCCCACTGATCACCAATGTAAGGAGCATTCTTCCCACTGATCACCAATGTAAGGAACATTCTTTCCACTGATCACCAATGTAAGGAGCATTCTTCCCACTGATCACCAATGTAAGGAGCATTCTTCCCACTGATCACCAATGTAAGGAGCATTCTTCCCACTGATCTCCAATGTAAGGAGCATTCTTCCCACTGATCTCCAATGTAAGGAGCATTCTTCCCACTGATCACCAATGTAAGGAGCATTCTTCCCACTGATCACCAATGTAAGGAGCATTCTTCCCACTGATCACCAATGTAAGGAACATTCTTCCCACTGATCACCAATGTAAGGAACATTCTTCCCACTGATCACCAATGTAAGGAGCATTCTTCCCACTGATCACCAATGTAAGGAGCATTCTTCCCACTGATCACCAATGTAAGGAGCATTCTTCCCACTGATCACCAATGTAAGGAGCATTCTTCCCACTGATCACCAATGTCAGGAGCATTCTTCCCACTGATCACCAATGTAAGGAGCATTCTTCCCACTGATCTCCAATGTAAGGAACATGCTTCCCACTGATCTCCAATGTAAGGAGCATTCTTTCCACTGATCACCAATGTAAGGAGCATTCTTCCACTGACCTCCAATGTAAGGAGCATTCTTCCCACTGATCACCAATGTAAGGAACATTCTTCCCACTGACCACCAATGTAAGGAGACTTCTTCCCACTGACCCCCAATGTAAGGAGCATTCTTCCCACTGATCACCAATGTAAGGAGCATTCTTCCCACTGATCACCAATGTAAGGAGCATTCTTCCCACTGATCACCAATGTAAGGAGCATTCTTCCCACTGATCTCCAATGTAAGGAACATTCTTCCCACTGATCACCAATGTAAGGAGCATTCTTCCCACTGATCTCCAATGTAAGGAGCATTCTTCCCACTGATCACCAATGTAAGGAGCATTCTTCCCACTGATCTCCAATGTAAGGAGCATTCTTCCCACTGATCTCCAATGTAAGGAGCATTCTTCCCACTGATCTCCAATGTAAGGAGCATTCTTCCCACTGATCTCCAATGTAAGGAGCATTCTTCCCACTGATCACCAATGTAAGGAGCATTCTTCCCACTGATCACCAATGTAAGGAGCATTCTTCCCACTGATCTCCAATGTAAGGAGCATTCTTCCCACTGATCACCAATGTAAGGAGCATTCTTCCCACTGATCTCCAATGTAAGGAGCATTCTTCCCACTGATCTCCAATGTAAGGAGCATTCTTCCCACTGATCTCCAATGTAAGGAGCATTCTTCCCACTGATCTCCAATGTAAGGAGCATTCTTCCCACTGATCACCAATGTAAGGAGCATTCTTCCCACTGATCACCAATGTAAGGAGCATTCTTCCCACTGATCTCCAATGTAAGGAGCATTCTTCCCACTGATCACCAATGTAAGGAGCATTCTTCCCACTGATCACCAATGTAAGGAGCATTCTTCCCACTGATCTCCAATGTAAGGAGCATTCTTCCCACTGATCTCCAATGTAAGGAGCATTCTTCCCACTGATCACCAATGTAAGGAACATTCTTCCCACTGATCACCAATGTAAGGAACATTCTTCCCACTGATCACCAATGTAAGGAGCATTCTTCCCACTGATCACCAATGTAAGGAGCATTCTTTCCACTGATCTCCAATGTAAGGAGCATTCTTCCCACTGATCACCAATGTAAGGAGCATTCTTCCCACTGATCACCAATGTAAGGAGCATTCTTCCCACTGATCACCAATGTAAGGAGCATTCTTCCCACTGATCACCAATGTAAGGAACATTCTTTCCACTGATCTCCAATGTAAGGAGCATTCTTCCCACTGATCTCCAATGTAAGGAGCATTCTTCCCACTGATCTCCAATGTAAGGAACATTCTTCCCACTGATCACCAATGTAAGGAGCATTCTTCCCACTGATCACCAATGTAAGGAGCATTCTTCCCACTGATCACCAATGTAAGGAGCATTCTTCCCACTGATCACCAATGTAAGGAGCATTCTTCCCACTGATCACCAATGTAAGGAGCATTCTTCCCACTGATCACCAATGTAAGGAGCATTCTTCCCACTGATCACCAATGTAAGGAGCATTCTTCCCACTGACCTCCAATGTAAGGGGCATTCTTCCCACTGATCACCAATGTAAGGAGCATTCTTCCCACTGACCTCCAATGTAAGGAACATTCTTCCCACTGACCTCCAATGTAAGGAGCATTCTTCCCACTGATCACCAATGTAAGGGACATTCTTCCCACTGATCACCAATGTAAGGAACATTCTTCCACTGATCACCAATGTAAGGAGCATTCTTCCCACTGATCACCAATGTAAGGAGCATTCTTCCACTGATCACCAATGTAAGGAGCATTCTTCCCACTGATCACCAATGTAAGGAGCATTCTTCCCACTGACACCAATGTAAGGAGCATTCTTCCCACTGATCACCAATGTAAGGAGCATTCTTCCCACTGATCACCAATGTAAGGAGCATTCTTCCCACTGATCACCAATGTAAGGAGCATTCTTCCCACTGATCACCAATGTAAGGATCATTCTTCCCACTGATCACCAATGTAAGGAGCATTCTTCCCACTGATCACCAATGTAAGGAACATTCTTCCCACTGATCACCAATGTAAGGACATTCTTCCCACTGATCACCAATGTAAGGAGCATTCTTCCCACTGATCACCAATGTAAGGAGCATTCTTCCCACTGATCACCAATGTAAGGAGCATTCTTCCCACTGATCACCAATGTAAGGAGCATTCTTCCCACTGATCACCAATGTAAGGAGCATTCTTCCCACTGATCTCCAATGTAAGGAGCATTCTTCCCACTGATCACCAATGTAAGGAGCATTCTTCCCACTGATCTCCAATGTAAGGAGCATTCTTCCCACTGATCACCAATGTAAGGAAACATTCTTCCCACTGATCACCAATGTAAGGGACATTCTTCCCACTGATCACCAATGTAAGGAGCATTCTTCCCACTGATCTCCAATGTAAGGAGCATTCTTCCCACTGACCTCCAATGTAAGGAGCATTCTTCCCACTGACACCCAATGTAAGGAGCATTCTTCCCACTGATCACCAATGTAAGGGTCATTCTTCCCACTGATCACCAATGTAAGGAACATTCTTCCCACTGATCACCAATGTAAGGAGCATTCTTCCCACTGATCTCCAATGTAAGGAGCATTCTTCCCACTGATCTCCAATGTAAGGAGCATTCTTCCCACTGATCACCAATGTAAGGAGCATTCTTCCCACTGATCACCAATGTAAGGAGCATTCTTCCCACTGATCACCAATGTAAGGAGCATTCTTCCCACTGATCTCCAATGTAAGGAGCATTCTTCCCACTGACCTCCAATGTAAGGAGCATTCTTCCCACTGATCTCCAATGTAAGGAGCATTCTTCCCACTGATCACCAATGTAAGGAGCATTCTTCCCACTGATCACCAATGTAAGGAGCATTCTTCCCACTGATCACCAATGTAAGGAGCATTCTTCCCACTGATCACCAATGTAAGGAGCATTCTTCCCACTGAACTCCAATGTAAGGAACATTCTTCCCACTGATCACCAATGTAAGGAGCATTCTTCCCACTGATCACCAATGTAAGGAGCATTCTTCCCACTGATCACCAATGTAAGGAGCATTCTTCCCACTGATCTCCAATGTAAGGAGCATTCTTCCCACTGATCTCCAATGTAAGGAGCATTCTTCCCACTGATCTCCAATGTAAGGAGCATTCTTCCCACTGATCACCAATGTAAGGAGCATTCTTCCCACTGACCTCCAATGTAAGGAGCATTCTTCCCACTGATCTCCAATGTAAGGAGCATTCTTCCCACTGATCACCAATGTAAGGGGCATTCTTCCCACTGATCACCAATGTAAGGAACATTCTTCCCACTGATCACCAATGTAAGGAGCATTCTTCCCACTGACCTCCAATGTAAGGAGCATTCTTCCCACTGATCTCCAATGTAAGGAGCATTCTTCCCACTGATCTCCAATGTAAGGGGCATTCTTCCCACTGATCTCCAATGTAAGGAGCATTCTTCCCACTGATCTCCAATGTAAGGAGCATTCTTCCCACTGACCCCCAATGTAAGGAACATTCTTCCCACTGACCCCCAATGTAAGGAACATTCTTCCCACTGATCACCAATGTAAGGGTCATTCTTCCCACTGATCACCAATGTAAGGAGCATTCTTTCCACTGATCACCAATGTAAGGGGCATTCTTCCCACTGGCCACATATGTAAGGAACATTCTTCCCACTGATCACCAATGTAAGGGGCATTCTGATCTCCAATGTAAGGAACATTCTTCCCACTGAACACCAATGTAAGGAGCATTCTTCCCACTGATCACCAATGTAAGGAGCATTCTTCCCACTGATCACCAATGTAAGGAGCATTCTTCCCACTGATCACCAATGTAAGGAGCATTCTTCCCACTGACCCCAATGTAAGGAGCATTCTTCCCACTGATCACCAATGTAAGGAGCATTCTTCCCACTGATCTCCAATGTAAGGAGCATTCTTCCCACTGATCTCCAATGTAAGGAGCATTCTTCCCACTGACCTCCAATGTAAGGAGCATTCTTCCCACTGACCCCCAATGTAAGGAACATTCTTCCCACTGATCTCCAATGTAAGGAACATTCTTCCCACTGATCACCAATGTAAGGAGCATTCTTTCCACTGATCACCAATGTAAGGAGCATTCTTCCCACTGGCCACATATGTAAGGAACATTCTTTCCACTGATCACCAATGTAAGGAGCATTCTTCCCACTGATCTCCAATGTAAGGAGCATTCTTCCCACTGATCTCCAATGTAAGGAGCATTCTTCCCACTGATCACCAATGTAAGGAGCATTCTTCCCACTGATCACCAATGTAAGGAGCATTCTTCCCACTGATCACCAATGTAAGGAGCATTCTTCCCACTGATCACCAATGTAAGGAGCATTCTTCCACTGATCACCAATCTAAGGACATTCTTCCCACTGATCACCAATGTAAGGAGCATTCTTCCCACTGATCTCCAATGTAAGGAGCATTCTTCCCACTGATCTCCAATGTAAGGAGCATTCTTCCCACTGACCTCCAATGTAAGGAGCATTCTTCCCACTGATCTCCAATGTAAGGAGCATTCTTCCCACTGATCACCAATGTAAGGAGCATTCTTCCCACTGATCACCAATGTAAGGAGCATTCTTCCCACTGATCACCAATGTAAGGAGCATTCTTCCCACTGATCACCAATGTAAGGAGCATTCTTTCCACTGATCACCAATGTAAGGAGCATTCTTCCCACTGATCACCAATGTAAGGAGCATTCTTCCCACTGATCACCAATGTAAGGAGCATTCTTCCCACTGATCACCAATGTAAGGAGCATTCTTCCCACTGATCACCAATGTAAGGGGCATTCTTCCCACTGACCTCCAATGTAAGGAGCATTCTTCCCACTGATCACCAATGTAAGGAGCATTCTTCCCACTGATCTCCAATGTAAGGAGCATTCTTCCCACTGATCACCAATGTAAGGAGCATTCTTCCCACTGATCACCAATGTAAGGAGCATTCTTCCCACTGATCACCAATGTAAGGAGCATTCTTCCCACTGATCTCCAATGTAAGGAGCATTCTTCCCACTGATCTCCAATGTAAGGAGCATTCTTCCCACTGATCTCCAATGTAAGGAGCATTCTTCCCACTGATCACCAATGTAAGGAGCATTCTTCCCACTGACCTCCAATGTAAGGAGCATTCTTCCCACTGATCTCCAATGTAAGGAGCATTCTTCCCACTGATCTCCAATGTAAGGAGCATTCTTCCCACTGATCACCAATGTAAGGAGCATTCTTCCACTGATCACCAATGTAAGGAGCATTCTTCCCACTGATCACCAATGTAAGGAGCATTCTTCCCACTGATCACCAATGTAAGGAGCATTCTTCCCACTGATCACCAATGTAAGGAACATTCTTCCCACTGATCACCAATGTAAGGAGCATTCTTCCCACTGATCTCCAATGTAAGGAACATTCTTTCCACTGACCTCCAATGTAAGGAGCATTCTTCCCACTGATCACCAATGTAAGGAGCATTCTTCCCACTGATCTCCAATGTAAGGAGCATTCTTCCCACTGATCACCAATGTAAGGAGCATTCTTCCCACTGATCACCAATGTAAGGAGCATTCTTCCCACTGATCACCAATGTAAGGAGCATTCTTCCCACTGATCTCCAATGTAAGGAGCATTCTTCCCACTGATCACCAATGTAAGGAGCATTCTTCCCACTGATCACCAATGTAAGGAGCATTCTTCCCACTGATCACCAATGTAAGGAGCATTCTTCCCACTGATCACCAATGTAAGGAGCATTCTTCCCACTGATCTCCAATGTAAGGAGCATTCTTCCCACTGATCTCCAATGTAAGGAGCATTCTTCCCACTGATCTCCAATGTAAGGAGCATTCTTCCCACTGATCACCAATGTAAGGAACATTCTTCCCACTGATCAATGTAAGGAGCATTCTTCCACTGATCACCAATGTAAGGAACATTCTTCCCACTGATCACCAATGTAAGGAGCATTCTTCCCACTGATCACCAATGTAAGGAGCATTCTTCCCACTGACCCCCAATGTAAGGAGCATTCTTCCCACTGATCACCAATGTAAGGACATTCTTCCCACTGATCACCAATGTAAGGAGCATTCTTCCCACTGATCTCCAATGTAAGGAACATTCTTCCCACTGATCTCCAATGTAAGGAGCATTCTTCCCACTGACCTCCAATGTAAGGAACATTCTTCCCACTGATCTCCAATGTAAGGAACATTCTTCCCACTGATCACCAATGTAAGGACATTCATTCTTCCCACTGATCACCAATGTAAGGTAAACATTCTTCCCACTGATCACCAATGTAAGGAGAACATTCTTCCACTGATCACCAATGTAAGGAGCATTCTTCCCACTGATCACCAATGTAAGGACATTCTTCCCACTGATCACCAATGTAAGGAGCATTCTTCCCACTGATCCCCAATGTAAGGAGCATTCTTCCCACTGATCACCAATGTAAGGAGCATTCTTCCCACTGATCACCAATGTAAGGAGCATTCTTCACCACTGATTTCTTCCCACTGATGTCACCAATGTAAGGAACATTCTTCCCACTGATCACCAATGTAAGGAACATTCTTCCCACTGATTCACCAATGTAAGGAACATTCTTCCCACTGATCACCAATGTAAGGAACATTCTTCCCACTGATCACCAATGTAAGGACATTCTTCCCACTGATCACCAATGTAAGGAAGCATTCTTCCCCCACTGATTCTTCCACCAATGTAAGGAACATTCTTCCCACTGACCTCCAATGTAAGGAGCATTCTTCCCACTGATCACCAATGTAAGGAGCATTCTTCCCACTGATCTCCAATGTAAGGAGCATTCTTCCCACTGACCTCCAATGTAAGGAGCATTCTTCCCACTGATCTCCAATGTAAGGAGCATTCTTCCCACTGATCACCAATGTAAGGAGCATTCTTCCCACTGATCACCAATGTAAGGAACATTCTTTCCACTGATCACCAATGTAAGGAGCATTCTTCCCACTGATCTCCAATGTAAGGAGCATTCTTCCCACTGATCTCCAATGTAAGGAGCATTCTTCCCACTGATCACCAATGTAAGGAGCATTCTTCCCACTGACCACCAATGTAAGGAGCATTCTTCCCACTGATCACCAATGTAAGGAACATTCTTCCCACTGACCACCAATGTAAGGAACATTCTTCCCACTGATCACCAATGTAAGGAGCATTCTTCCCACTGATCACCAATGTAAGGAGCATTCTTCCCACTGATCACCAATGTAAGGAGCATTCTTCCCACTGATCACCAATGTAAGGAGCATTCTTCCCACTGACCCCCAATGTAAGGAACATTCTTCCCACTGATCACCAATGTAAGGAGCATTCTTCCCACTGATCACCAATGTAAGGAACATTCTTCCCACTGATCACCAATGTAAGGAGCATTCTTCCCACTGATCACCAATGTAAGGAGCATTCTTCCCACTGATCTCCAATGTAAGGAGCATTCTTCCCACTGATCACCAATGTAAGGAACATTCTTCCACTGATCACCAATGTAAGGGGCATTCTTCCCACTGACCTCCAATGTAAGGAACATTCTTCCACTGATCACCAATGTAAGGAGCATTCTTCCCACTGATCTCCAATGTAAGGAGCATTCTTCCCACTGACCTCCAATGTAAGGAGCATTCTTCCCACTGATCTCCAATGTAAGGAGCATTCTTCCCAATGACCTCCAATGTAAGGAGCATTCTTCCCACTGATCACCAATGTAAGGAGCATTCTTCCCACTGATCACCAATGTAAGGAACATTCTTCCCACTGACCTCCAATGTAAGGAACATTCTTCCCACTGACCCCCAATGTAAGGAGCATTCTTCCCACTGATCTCCAATGTAAGGAGCATTCTTCCCACTGACCTCCAATGTAAGGGGCATTCTTCCCACTGATCACCAATGTAAGGAGCATTCTTCCCACTGATCACCAATGTAAGGAGCATTCTTCCCACTGATCTCCAATGTAAGGAGCATTCTTCCCACTGATCTCCAATGTAAGGATCATTCTTCCCACTGATCTCCAATGTAAGGGACATTCTTCCCACTGACCTCCAATGTAAGGAGCATTCTTCCCACTGATCTCCAATGTAAGGAGCATTCTTCCCACTGATCTCCAATGTAAGGAGCATTCTTCCCACTGATCACCAATGTAAGGAGCATTCTTCCCACTGATCACCAATGTAAGGAGCATTCTTCCCACTGAACATCTCCAATGTAAGGAGCATTCTTCCCACTGATCACCAATGTAAGGAGCATTCTTCCCACTGATCACCAATGTAAGGAGCATTCTTCCCACTGATCACCAATGTAAGGAGCATTCTTCCCACTGATCACCAATGTAAGGAGCATTCTTCCCACTGATCACCAATGTAAGGAGCATTCTTCCCACTGATCTCCAATGTAAGGAGCATTCTTCCCACTGATCACCAATGTAAGGAGCATTCTTCCCACTGATCACCAATGTAAGGAGCATTCTTCCCACTGATCTCCAATGTAAGGAACATTCTTCCCACTGATCACCAATGTAAGGAGCATTCTTCCCACTGATCACCAATGTAAGGAGCATTCTTCCCACTGATCACCAATGTAAGGAGCATTCTTCCCACTGATCACCAATGTAAGGAGCATTCTTCCCACTGATCTCCAATGTAAGGAGCATTCTTCCCACTGACCTCCAATGTAAGGAGCATTCTTCCCAATGATCTCCCATGTAAGGAGCATTCTTCCCACTGACCCCCAATGTAAGGAGCATTCTTCCCGCTGATCACCAATGTAAGGGGCATTCTTCCCACTGATCACCAATGTAAGGAGCATTCTTCCCACTGATCACCAATGTAAGGAGCATTCTTCCCACTGATCACCAATGTAAGGAGCATTCTTCCCACTGAGCACCAATGTAAGGAGCATTCTTCCCACTGATCTCCAATGTAAGGAGCATTCTTCCCACTGATCACCAATGTAAGGGACATTCTTCCCACTGATCCCAATGTAAGGGCATTCTTCCCACTGATCACCAATGTAAGGAGCATTCTTCCCACTGATCACCAATGTAAGGAGCATTCTTCCCACTGATCACCAATGTAAGGAGCATTCTTCCCACTGATCACCAATGTAAGGAGCATTCTTCCCACTGATCACCAATGTAAGGAGCATTCTTCCCACTGATCTCCAATGTAAGGAGCATTCTTCCCACTGATCTCCAATGTAAGGAGCATTCTTCCCACTGATCTCCAATGTAAGGAGCATTCTTCCCACTGATCACCAATGTAAGGGACATTCTTCCCACTGATCACCAATGTAAGGAGCATTCTTCCCACTGATCACCAATGTAAGGGGCATTCTTCCCACTGATCACCAATGTAAGGAGCATTCTTCCCACTGATCACCAATGTAAGGAGCATTCTTCCCACTGACCTCCAATGTAAGGAGCATTCTTCCCACTGATCTCCAATGTAAGGAGCATTCTTCCCACTGATCACCAATGTAAGGAGCATTCTTCCCACTGATCTCCAATGTAAGGAGCATTCTTCCCACTGATCACCAATGTAAGGAGCATTCTTCCACTGATCACCAATGTAAGCATTCTTCCCACTGACCAATGTAAGGAGCATTCTTCCCACTGATCACCAATGTAAGGAACATTCTTCCCACTGACCTCCAATGTAAGGAGCATTCTTCCCACTGATCACCAATGTAAGGAGCATTCTTCCCACTGATCTCCAATGTAAGGAACATTCTTCCCACTGATCTCCAATGTAAGGGACATTCTTCCCACTGATCACCAATGTAAGGAGCATTCTTCCCACTGATCACCAATGTAAGGAGCATTCTTCCCACTGATCTCCAATGTAAGGAGAGCACGGTGGGGGGTGGAGAGCACCGGGGGGGGGCTGGAGAGCACGGTGGGGGGTGGAGAGCACTGGGGTGGGGGCTGGAGAGCACGGGGGGGGCTGGAGAGCACTGTGGGGGGTGGAGAGCACTGGGGTGGGGTCTACAGAAGGATGGGGAGAGCTGGAGAGCACTGTGGGGGCAGAAAGAACAGGGGTGGGGAGCATGGGGGGCTGGACAGCACTGTGGGGGGGGGGAGCACGGGGGGCTGGAGAGTACTGTGGGGGGTGGGGAGCACTGCGGGGGGTGGAGAGCACTGTGGGGGGAGCACGGCTGGCTGGAGAGTACTGTGGGGGGTGGGGAGCACTGCAGGGGGTGGAGAGCACTGGGGGGGGGGGGAGCACGGGGGGCTGGAGAGTACTGGGGGGGTGGGGAGCACTGCGGGGGGGGGAGAGCACTGTGGGGGGGGGGGGCTGGAGAGCACTGGGGGGGGGGGGAGAGCACTGTGGGGGGGGGAGAGCACTGTGGGGGGTGGGGAGCACGGGGGCTGGAGAGTACTGTGGGGGGTGGGGAGCACTGCGGGGGGGGGTGGAGAGCACTGTGGGGGGGGGGGGGAGCACTGCGGGGGTGGAGAGCACTGTGGGGGGGGAGCGCGGGGGGCTGGAGAGTACTGGGGGGGTGGGGGGGGGAGAGCACTGTGGGGGTGGGGAGCACTGCGGGGGTGGAGAGCACTGGGGGGGAGCACGGGGGGCTGGAGAGTACTGTGGGGGGTGGGGAGCACTGCGGGGGGTGGGGAGCACTGGGGGGGGTGGGGAGCACTGCAGGGGTGGAGAGCACTGGGGGGGGGAGCATGGGGGGCTGGAGAGTACTGGGGGGTGGGGAGCACTGCGGGGGGCTGGAGAGTACTGTGGGGGGTGGGGAGCACTGCGGGGGGGCTGGAGAGCACTGTGGGGGGGGGGCTAGAGAAGATTGGGGAGAGCAGGGGGGGGGCAGAAAGAACAGGGGTTGAGGGAACTGTGGGGGCTGGAGAGTCTGGTGGGGGATGAGAGCACTGGGGGGGGGAGCACAAGGAGAACTGGGGGGGGGCAGTAAAAGAAGTTGGATAGGGGGATCAGCAGGGGGCGGCATATAGAGGAAATGAGCTTTCTATATTCCTCCATGCAGCTGCTGAATGCTTGATTCTCCTCCTCTCCCTCCTCCAAGCATTCAGCGGCTGCATGGAGGAATATAGAAAGCTAATCTCCTCTATATGCGGCCCCTCTGCCGATCCCCCTATCCAGGCACACAGGGCGGCGGTACTCACAGGCATCTCTCTTGTGTTTCACGGAGCTGGCCGGGTCTGTGTTCGGCGGCCGCTCCGTAACACGGTCCCGCCCCCCTAGTCCGGCTGTGTGATAGGTGGATTCTATCTACTATCACATGAGCCGGTCTAGGGGGGCGGGACCGTGTTACGGAGCGGCCGCTAAACACAGACCCGGCCACCTCCGTGTTCATAGGGGAGCACTGCAGCCTCAAAGCGGCCCCAGGGCAGGCAGCCTACCGGGAAATATCCCGGTATCCCGGTAGGCCAGTCCGGCCCTGACCGCGGCCGCGGGACCGGCGGACCCGATCGCCGCTGGTGTCCCGCGTTCGGGTCACAGAGCTGAAGAACGGGGAGAGGTTTGTGTAAACAAACCTCTCCCTGCGCTTCCTACACTGCCTGTCATTGATCGGCTGTTCCTTGTCATCGGGAAAGCCGATCAGTGACGTCAGACGTAAAGCCACGTCCCCCTACTGTAAATAAACATGCACACACACTGACGTAACCCCTCCCCGCCCCCTAGTGGTTAACTCCTTCACTGCCAGTGTCATTTACACAGGAATCAGTGCATTTAAATATATAAATAGGGGGGTATGTGGCGCTAACCACTATAAAGATAACCTCTGGGAACTCTTCAGGCGTGTAAATTCCAAAAGATGGGTGACCTTAATTATAATTTGATCAATTTTACATAAAATGGATAAACAATGTATCAACAAATGACAATATCTTCAATAGCAATAAATAAATATATAAAATGTGAATAAAGGAATAAGTGCAGAAGTGTGATCAATAAATATGACCAATAAAAGTGCGCTGGGATAAAAAATCTCTTAAAATTGATAGCAATGTGATAATATGGTAAATGAATGACTATTAAAAACGTGCCGAGATAAAATCTTCAATGATGATGTTAAAATATTTGTGATGTACAATCCCAGGCAATGTGATGAATGAACTAAAATAGGAAGGAAATGCCTTCTGTGAATATATAACGTAAAAATCTAAAGTGCAAAAAATAGTGAGAGATCAAAATGCTGGTCTAGGAAGTGCAAGAAGAAATAAGGAAATAAACGTGCAAATACATCTGCGATATCAGCAGTGACTGCGATAAGTGATTCAGACTAAATCACTGAGAAAGTAATTCATAAAATAAGGGGAATCCTCAGAAGAAGGAGGATCAACTCAGTGGTGCGCTGAGAAGGTAATTCGTTAAATATCGGAATCCTCAGAAGAAAGAGGATCAACTCAGTGGTGCTCTGAGAAGGTAATTCGTTAAATATCGGAATCCTCAGAAGAAGGAGGATCAACTCAGTGGTGCTCTGAGAAGGTAATTCGTTAAATATGGGGAATCTTCAGAAGAAGGAGGATCAACTAATAAGGGGAATCCTCAGAAGAAGGAGGATCAACTCAGTGGTGCACTGAGAAGGTAATTCGTTAAATATCGGAATCCTCAGAAGAAAGAGGATCAACTCAGTGGTGCTCTGAGAAGGTAATTCATTAAATATGGGGAATCCTTAGAAGAAGGAGGATCAACTCAGTGGTGCGCTGAGAAGGTAATTGTCACGTACCTTACAGCGGAGTCCGAATGCTGGGGGTGGCCTCGTGCACGGTTCCGGTCCCAACTCCCCTGGTGGTGGGGACAGGGAGTGCTGGGGCACGAAAGGGTGCAGGTGCCTGTGGCTAGGAGACTGGTGCTTGGAGATACCGGTTCTTCTGGAAGGCAGGTGTGGAGGTTGGTAACCAAGACTGCACCCAGTGGTGGCCGGGCAGGTGGGTATAGGCACTGCGACGTCAAGACAGGCAAGGGTCAGCAACTGGCTGGCAAACAGGGTACAAGGCAGAAGGCAAGTTCGTAGTCAAGGGCAGGCAGAGGTTGGCAACGGGCAGGCGGTGAGGTACAGAATCAAGGAGCAGAGCCGTAGTCAAAAGTCCAAGCCGAGGTCAGTATTGTAGTGGGCAACCAACAAGTAGGGGTGATCCAGAAGAGTAGTCAAGGGAAGCCGGGTTTGTCAGGAGCAAGGTAACAACAAGCAGGTACTCAGGGAACAGACTGAAGATGATCCAGCACTGGCATCATGTGAAGGCGGTCGATAATCGGTCGATCTTTATTTCCGGTACCTTTTTGATGCGTTTTACAGCGTTTCGGTGCAGGAAATATGCAGCATGGTCTACTTTTTTTGTTTTCCGGAACGCACTGATGTGAACGATGACACTGAAAACCAGATAACCTACTTTCCATGCAGAATAAAAACGCACTGGACTGCATGTGGTGTGAATTGGCCCAAAGTGAGAGAAAAAACTAAAATATTTCTATCCAGATGTGAGAGGGAGGGGGAGGAGTCAGAGCAACACCACATAAGGGTCAAAGTCTGCTTTATATAAATGATTTGTGATTTAGGAGGGAAGGTCACTGAGGAGTCTAACCTCATATACAGTTCTGTCATGATGGGGTGCAGTGGGAGCAATAAGGTGGGGTTGGGGGGGGGATACTTTTGAGGAGAGGATTTGGGAAGGGGGAGGGGCAGTCACCACTTTGAGGTTTTCTTCTAGCCCAAGGAGCCGGTAGAAGGCCCGCAGCAGACACGGACCATTCATGTGTCTCACCTTATATACTGTATTGGTGGCCGAGGATGGAGGATGGAGGATACTCTTTTTTACTGAAAGAAAAGGAATCTCCTTCTCTCCTAAATGAACAAAAGGAAAGTTTTTAGCATTTGAGGTCATGATTACTAAAGAAAGACAGAAGAAATCACTGAGAACAACGTGTTTTAGTTTGGATAGAGGGGGGCGGGGTTAGACACGCTTTTTGTCTTTGGAGATTTCCTCCTCACTTCCTGTCCAGTCACAGGAACAGGAAATGATCGAAAATCGGCAATCTTTTTTTTTTTTCTTTATTCTTTTTGGGGAGATTTTCACCATAATAGTAAATCAGAGAAAACATCCAGCGGAGGCCCGAATAACAATAAAAACATGGCTGGGTTCTAGGGGTGCAACGGATCAAAAAACTCGGATCGATCCTCGGATCAGAGTCACGGGTCGGATCATTTTTCGGATCAGCAAATAATAATTGAATTTGCAAAAACCTGTGAAAATTCCGCCACCATATAGTCCCCACTGTAATATCCACGTCATCTCCCCCACTGTAATATCCACGTCATCTCCCCCACTGTAATATCCACGTCATCTCCCCCACTGTAATATCCACGTCATCTCCCCCACTGTAATATCCACGTCATCTCCCCCACTGTAATATCCACGTCATCTCCCCCACTGTAATATCCACGTCATCTCCCCCACTGTAATATCCACGTCATCTCCCCCACTGTAATATCCACGTCATCTCCCCCACTGTAATATCCACGTCATCTCCCCCACTGTAATATCCACGTCATCTCACCCACTGTAATATCCACGTCATCTCCCCCACTGTAATATCCACGTCATCTCCCCCAACTGTAATATCCACGTCATCTCCCCCAACTGTAATATCCATGTCATCTCCCCCACTGTAATATCCACGTCATCTCCCCCCACTGTAATATCCACGTCATCTCCCCCACTGTAATATCCACTGGGTAATGCAGAGTATATGCTGGGTAATGCAGGGGGTATATGCTGGGTAATGCAGGGTATATGCTGGATAATGCAGGGTATATGCTGGGTAATGCAGGGTATATGCTGGGTAATGCAGGGTATATGCTGGATAATGCAGGGTATATGCTGGGTAATGCAGGAGTATATGCTGGGTAATGCAGGGTATATGCTGGGTAATGCAGAGTATATGCTGGGTAATGCAGGGTATATGCTGGGTAATGCAGGGTATATGCTGGGTAATGCAGGGTATATGCTGGGTAATGCAGGGTATATGCTGGGTAATGCAGAGTATATGCTGGATAATGCAGAGTATATGCAGGGTATATGCTGGGTAATGCAGGGTATATGCTGGGTAATGCAGGGTATATGTATATGCTGGGTAATGCAGGGTATATGGGTAATGCAGGGTATATGCTGGGTAATGCAGGGTATATGCTGTAATGGGTAATGCATGCTGGGGGTATATGCTGCATGGTATATGCTGGGTATATGCAGGGTATATGCTGGGGTAGTAATGCAGGGTATGCTGGGTATATGCAGGGTATAATGCTGGGTAATGCAGAGTATATGCTGGTAATGCAGGGTATATGCTGGGTAATGCAGGGTAGGTATATATGCTGGGTAATGCAGGGCTGGGTAATGCAGGGTATATGCTGGGTAATGCAGGGTATATGCTGGGTAATGCAGGTATAATGCAGGGTATATGCTGGGCTGGGTATATGCAGGGTATATGCTGGGTATATGCTGGGTAATGCTGGGGGTATATGCTGGGTATATGCAGGGTATATGGGTAATGCAGGGTAATGTAATGCAGGGTATATGCTGGGTAATGCAGGGTATATGCTGGGTAATGCAGGGTATATGCTGGGTAATGCAGGGTATATGCTGGGTAATGCAGGGTATATGCTGGGTAATGCAGGGTATATGCTGGGTAATGCAGGGTATATGCTGGGTAATGCAGGGTATATGCTGGGTAATGCTGGGTATATGCTGGATAATGCAGGGTATATGCTGGGTAATGCAGGGTATATGCTGGGTAATGCAGGGTATATGCTGGGTAATGCAGGGTATATGCTGGGTAATGCAGGGTATATGCTGGGTAATGCAGGGTATATGCTGGGTAATGCAGGGTATATGCTGGATAATGCAGGGTATATGCTGGGTAATGCAGGGTATATGCTGGGTAATGCAGGGTATATGCTGGGTAATGCAGGGTATATGCTGGGTAATGCAGGGTATATGCTGGGTAATGCAGAGTATATGCTGGGTAATGTAGGGTATATGCTGGGTAATGCAGGGTATATGCTGGGTAATGCAGGGTATATGCTGGGTAATGCAGGGTATATGCTGGGTAATGCAGGGTATATGCTGGGTAATGCAGGGTATATGCTGGGTAATGCAGGGTATATGCTGGGTAATGCAGGGTATATGCTGGGTAATGCAGAGTATATGTGGGTAATGCAGGGTATATGCTGGGTAATGCAGGGTATATGCTGGGTAATGCAGGGTATATGCTGGGTAATGCAGGGTATATGCTGGGTAATGCAGGGTATATGCTGGGTAATGCAGGGTATATGTGGGTAATGCAGGGTATATGCTGGGTAATGCAGGGTATATGCTGGGTAATGCAGGGTATATGCTGGGTAATGCAGGGTATATGCTGGGTAATGCAGGGTATATGCTGGGTAATGCAGGGTATATGCTGGGTAATGCAGGGTATATGCTGGGTAATGCAGGGTATATGCTGGGTAATGCAGGGTATATGCTGGGTAATGCAGGGTATATGCTGGGTAATGCAGGGTATATGCTGGGTAATGCAGGGTATATGCTGGGTAATGCAGGGTATATGCTGGGTAATGCAGGGTATATGCTGGGTAATGCAGGGTATATGCTGGGTAATGCAGGGTATATGCTGGTAATGCAGGGTATATGCTGGGTAATGCAGGGTATATGCTGGGTAATGCAGGGTATATGCTGGGTAATGCAGGGTATATGCTGGGTAATGCAGGGTATATGCTGGGTAATGCAGGGTATATGCTGGGTAATGCAGGTATATGTGGGTAATGCAGGGTATATGCTGGGTAATGCAGGGTATATGCTGGGTAATGCAGGGTATATGCTGGGTAATGCAGGGTATATGCTGGGTAATGCAGGGTATATGCTGGGTAATGCAGGGTATATGCTGGGTAATGCAGGGTATATGCTGGGTAATGCAGGGTATATGCTGGGTAATGCAGGGTATATGCTGGGTAATGCAGGGTATATGCTGGGTAATGCAGGGTATATGCTGGGTAATGCAGGGTATATGCTGGGTAATGCAGGGTATATGCTGGGTAATGCAGGGTATATGCTGGGTAATGCAGGGGTATATGCTGGGTAATGCAGGGTATATGCTGGGTAATGCAGGGTATATGCTGGGTAATGCAGGGTATATGCTGGGTAATGCAGGGTATATGCTGGGTAATGCAGGGTATATGCTGGGTAATGCAGGGTATATGCTGGGTAATGCAGGGTATATGCTGGGTAATGCAGGGTATATGCTGGGTAATGCAGGGTATATGCTGGGTAATGCAGGGTATATGCTGGGTAATGCAGGGTATATGCTGGTTAATGCAGGGTATATGCTGGGTAATGCAGGGTATATGTGGGTAATGCAGGGTATATGCTGGGTAATGCAGGGTATATGCTGGGTAATGCAGGGTATATGCTGGGTAATGCAGGGTATATGCTGGGTAATGCAGGGTATATGCTGGGTAATGCAGGGTATATGCTGGGTAATGCAGGGTATATGCTGGGTAATGCAGGGTATATGCTGGGTAATGCAGGGTATATGCTGGGTAATGCAGGGTATATGCTGGGTAATGCAGGGTATATGCTGGGTAATGCAGGGTATATGCTGGGTAATGCAGGGTATATGCTGGGTAATGCAGGGTATATGCTGGGTAATGCAGGGTATATGCTGGGTAATGCAGGGTATATGCTGGGTAATGCAGGGGTATATGCTGGGTAATGCAGGGTATATGCTGGTAATGCAGGGTATATGCTGGGTAATGCAGGGTATATGCTGGGTAATGCAGGGTATATGCTGGGTAATGCGGGGTATATGCTGGGTAATGCAGGGTATATGCTGGGTAATGCAGGGTATATGCTGGGTAATGCAGGGTATATGCTGGGTAATGCAGGGTATATGTGGGTAATGCAGGGGTATATGCTGGGTAATGCAGGGTAAATGCTGGGTAATGCAGGGTATATGCTGGGTAATGCAGGGTATATGCTGGGTAATGCAGGGTATATGCTGGGTAATGCAGGGTATATGCTGGGTAATGCAGGGTATATGCTGGGTAATGCAGGGTATATGCTGGGTAATGCAGGGTATATGCTGGGTAATGCAGGGTATATGCTGGGTAATGCAGGGTATATGCTGGGTAATGCAGGGTATATGCTGGGTAATGCAGGGTATATGCTGGGTAATGCAGGGTATATGCTGGGTAATGCAGGGTATATGCTGGGTAATGCAGGGTATATGCTGGGTAATGCAGGGTATATGCTGGGTAATGCAGGGTATATGCTGGGTAATGCAGGGTATATGCTGGGTAATGCAGGGTATATGCTGGGTAATGCAGGGTATATGCTGGGTAATGCAGGGTATATGCTGGGTAATGCAGGGTATATGCTGGGTAATGCAGGGTATATGTGGGTAATGCAGGGTATATGCTGGGTAATGCAGGGTATATGCTGGGTAATGCAGGGTATATGCTGGGTAATGCAGGGTATATGCTGGGTAATGCAGGGTATATGCTGGGTAATGCAGGGTATATGCTGGGTAATGCAGGGTATATGCTGGGTAATGCAGGGTATATGCTGGGTAATGCAGGGTATATGCTGGGTAATGCAGGGTATATGCTGGGTAATGCAGGGTATATGCTGGGTAATGCAGGGTATATGCTGGGTAATGCAGGGTATATGCTGGGTAATGCAGGGTATATGCTGGGTAATGCAGGGTATATGCTGGGTAATGCAGGGTATATGCTGGGTAATGCAGGGTATATGCTGGGTAATGCAGGGTATATGCTGGGTAATGCAGGGTATATGCTGGGTAATGCAGGGTATATGCTGGGTAATGCAGGGTATATGCTGGGTAATGCAGGGTATATGCTGGGTAATGCAGGGTATATGCAGGGTATATGCAGGGTATATGCTGGGTAATGCAGGGTATATGCTGGGTAATGCAGGGTATATGCTGGGTAATGCAGGGTATATGCTGGGTAATGCAGGGTATATGCTGGGTAATGCAGGGTATATGCTGGGTAATGCAGGGTATATGCTGGGTAATGCAGGGTATATGCTGGGTAATGCAGGGTATATGCTGGGTAATGCAGGGTATATGCTGGGTAATGCAGGGTATATGCTGGGTAATGCAGGGTATATGCTGGGTAATGCAGGGTATATGCTGGGTAATGCAGGGTATATGCTGGGTAATGCAGGGTATATGCTGGGTAATGCAGGGTATATGCTGGGTAATGCAGGGTATATGCTGGGTAATGCAGGGTATATGCTGGGTAATGCAGGGTATATGCTGGGTAATGCAGGGTATATGCTGGGTAATGCAGGGTATATGTGGGTAATGCAGGGTATATGTGGGTAATGCAGGGTATATGCAGGGTATAATGCAGGGTATATGCAGAGTATATGCTGGGTAATGCAGGGTATATGCTGGGTAATGCAGGGTATATGCTGGGTAATGCAGGGTATATGCTGGGTAATGCAGGGTATATGTGGGTAATGCAGGGTATATGCTGGGTAATGCAGGGTATATGTGGGTAATGCAGGGTATATGCTGGGTAATGCAGGGTATATGCTGGGTAATGCAGGGTATATGTGGGTAATGCAGGGTATATGCTGGGTAATGCAGGGTATATGTGGGTAATGCAGGGTATATGTGGGTAATGCAGGGAGGCCGACCGATATATCGGCCGATATTTGGTGTTTTTTAATTAATCGGCATCGGCTGATTGCGCTGATAAAAAAGGCCGGTTTTAAAACTTCAGCGGGACTTGCAAATGACTTGTGATAGAAGGTAATAGAAGTTGCCTGAAGTTGTCCCTGAAGGTCTTGTGACTTGTCTGGACTGCCAGGTGTCAGAAAATGATACAAATGTTTCTTATCAATGAACTGGAGGCCGTGTGCAGAAGTTCTCAGTTTAACCATTTAAAGCCTAAATCTTTTCTGACACTTGTTGCTGTAAAAAGTAAAAATCCTGTAATTTCTTCTAGAAAATCACTTAGAACCCCCAAAAATTATATATATTTTTTTAGCAGAGACCCTAGGGAATAAAGTAGCGGTTGTTGCAATATTTTATGTCACACGGTATTTGCGCAGCGGTCATTCAAACGCAATTTTTTGGGAAAAAATACACTAATGATTTAAAAAAAAAAACTAAAAAACAGCAAAGTTAGCCCATTTTTTTTGTCAAAGTTTTGATTACCTGTTTTTGTGTATTTATATATATATATATATATATATTTTTTTGTTATCTAAATTATACATATAAGTGAACTGATTGGAGGTTTTGTTTTGTTTATGCAGGGTATATGCTGTGCAGAGTATTGCACAGTGGTTGCAGAGTATTGCACAGTGGTTGCAGAGTATTGCACAGTGGTTGCAGAGTATTGCACAGTGGTTGCAGAGTATTGCACAGTGGTTGCAGAGTATTGCACAGTGGGGGCAAAGTATTGCACAGTGGTTGCAGAGTATTGCACAGTGGTTGCAGAGTATTGCACAGTGGTTGCAGAGTGTTGCACAGTGGTGGCAGAGTATTGCACAGTGGTTGCAGAGTGTTGCACAGTGGTTGCAGAGTATTGCACAGTGGTTGCAGAGAGTTGCACAGTGGTTGCAGAGTATTGCACAGTGGTTGCAGAGTATTGCACAGTGGTTGCAGAGTGTTGCACAGTGGTTGCAGAGTATTGCACAGTGGTTGCAGAGGTTGCAGTGGTTGCAGAGTATTGCACAGTGGTTGCAGAGTATTGCACAGTGGTTGCAGAGCATTGCACAGTGGTTGCAGAGTATTGCACAGTGGGGGCAGAGTATTGCACAGTGGGGGCAGAGTATTGCACAGTGGTTGCAGAGTAGCACAGTGGTTGCAGAGTATTGCACAGTCGTTGCAGAGTATTGCACAGTGGGGGCAGAGTATTGCACAGTGGTTGCAGAGCATTGCACAGTGGTTGCAGAGTATTGCACAGTGGTTGCAGAGTATTGCACAGTGGTTGCAGAGTATTGCACAGTGGCAGAGTATTGCACAGTGGTTGCAGAGTATTGCACAGTGGGGGCAGAGTATTGCACAGTGATTGCAGAGCATTGCAGAGTGGTGGCAGAGCATTGCACAGTGGTTGCAGAGTATTGCACAGTGGTTGCAGAGCATTGCACAGTGGTTGCAGCATTGCACAGTGGTTGCAGAGTATTGCACAGTTGGGGCAGAGCATTGCACAGTGGTTGCAGAGTATTGCACAGTGGTTGCAGAGTATTGCACAGTGGTTGCAGAGTATTGCACAGTGGTGGCAGAGTATTGCACAGTGGGGGCAGAGTATTGCACAGTGGTTGCAGAGCATTGCACAGTGGGGGCAGAGCATTGCACAGTGGTTGCAGAGCATTGCACAGTGGTTGCAGAGTATTGCACAGTGGTTGCAGAGTATTGCACAGTGGTGGCAGAGCATTGCACAGTGGTGGCAGAGTATTGCACAGTGGTTGCAGAGCATTGCACAGTGGTTGCAGAGTATTGCACAGTGGGGCAGAGCATTGCACAGTGGGGGCAGAGTATTGCACAGTGGGGCAGAGTATTGCACAGTGGTGGCAGAGCATTGCACAGTGGTGCAGAGCATTGCACAGTGGTGCAGAGTATTGCACAGTGGTGGCAGAGCATTGCACAGTTGCAGAGCATTGCACAGTTGCAGAGTATTGCACAGTGGTGGCAGAGCATTGCACAGTGGTTGCAGAGTATTGCACAGTGGTGGCAGAGTATTGCACAGTGGTTGCAGAGTATTGCACAGTGGTTGCAGAGTATTGCACAGTGTTGCAGAGCATTGCACAGTGGGGGCAGAGTATTGCACAGTGGTGGCAGAGCATTGCACAGTGGTGGCAGAGCATTGCACAGTGGTGCAGAGCATTGCACAGTGGGGGCAGAGTATTGCACAGTGGTTGCAGAGCTTTGCACAGTGGTGGCAGAGCATTGCACAGTGGTTGCAGAGTATTGCACAGTGGTGGCAGAGCATTGCACAGTGGTTGCAGAGCATTGCACAGTGGTTGCAGAGTATTGCACAGTGGGGCAGAGTATTGCACAGTATTGCACAGTGGGGCAGAGTATTGCACAGTGGTGGCAGAGCATTGCACAGTGGTTGGCAGAGTATTGCACAGTGGTGCAGAGCATTGCACAGTGGGTGCAGAGTATTGCACAGTGGTTGCAGAGTATTGCACAGTGGGGCAGAGTATTGCACAGTGGTTGCAGAGTATTGCACAGTGGGTGCAGAGCATTGCACAGTGGTGGCAGAGCATTGCACAGTGGTGCAGAGTATTGCACAGTGGGGGCAGAGTATTGCACAGTGGGGCAGAGTATTGCACAGTGGGGCAGAGTATTGCACAGTGGGGCAGAGTATTGCACAGTGGTGCAGAGTATTGCACAGTGGGGCAGAGTATTGCACAGTGGGGGCAGAGTATTGCACAGTGGTTGCAGAGTATTGCACAGTTGTTGCAGAGTATTGCACAGTGGGGGCAGAGTATTGCACAGTGGTGGCAGAGTATTGCACAGTGGGGGCAGAGTATTGCACAGTGGTGGCAGAGTATTGCACAGTGGGGGCAGAGTATTGCACAGTGGGGGCAGAGTATTGCACAGTGGGGGCAGAGCATTGCACAGTGGTTGCAGAGTATTGCACAGTGGGGGCAGAGTATTGCACAGTGGGGGCAGAGCATTGCACAGTGGGGCAGAGCATTGCACAGTGGTGGCAGAGCGTTGCACAGTGGTGGCAGAGCGTTGCACAGTGGCAGAGCGTTGCACAGTGGTGGCAGAGTATTGCACAGTGGTGGCAGAGTATTGCACAGTGGTGGCAGAGTATTGCACAGTGGTGGCAGAGTATTGCACAGTGGTTGCAGAGTATTGCACAGTGGGGGCAGAGCATTGCACAGTGGTTGCAGAGTATTGCACAGTGGTTGCAGAGTATTGCACAGTGGTGGCAGAGTATTGCACAGTGGTTGCAGAGTATTGCACAGTGGTTGCAGAGTATTGCACAGTGGGGCAGAGTATTGCACAGTGGGGCAGAGTATTGCACAGTGGGGGCAGAGTATTGCACAGTGGGGGCAGAGCATTGCACAGTGGGGCAGAGCATTGCACAGTGGGGCAGAGCATTGCACAGTGGTGGCAGAGCATTGCACAGTGGTGGCAGAGTATTGCACAGTGGTGGCAGAGCATTGCACAGTGGGGCAGAGTATTGCACAGTGGTGGCAGAGCGTTGCACAGTGGTTGCAGAGTATTGCACAGTGGTGGCAGAGCATTGCACAGTGGTTGCAGAGTATTGCACAGTGGGGCAGAGTATTGCACAGTGGGGGCAGAGCATTGCACAGTGGTTGCAGAGTATTGCACAGTGGTTGCAGAGCATTGCACAGTGGTGGCAGAGTATTGCACAGTGGTGGCAGAGCATTGCACAGTGGTTGCAGAGCATTGCACAGTGGGGCAGAGTATTGCACAGTGGGGCAGAGCATTGCACAGTGGTTGCAGAGTATTGCACAGTGGGGGCAGAGTATTGCACAGTGGTTGCAGAGTATTGCACAGTGGTGGCAGAGCATTGCACAGTGGTGGCAGAGTATTGCACAGTGGTTGCAGAGTATTGCACAGTGGGGGCAGAGTATTGCACAGTGGTGGCAGAGTATTGCACAGTGGTGCAGAGTATTGCACAGTGGGGCAGAGTATTGCACAGTGGTGGCAGAGTATTGCACAGTGGTGGCAGAGTATTGCACAGTGGTTGCAGAGTATTGCACAGTGGGGCAGAGTATTGCACAGTGGTGGCAGAGCTTTGCACAGTGGGGGCAGAGCTTTGCACAGTGGGGGCAGAGTATTGCACAGTGGTGGCAGAGCGTTGCACAGTGGTTGCAGAGTATTGCACAGTGGTTGCAGAGTATTGCACAGTGGGGGCAGAGTATTGCACAGTGGGGGCAGAGTATTGCACAGTGGGGGCAGAGCATTGCACAGTGGTGGCAGAGCGTTGCACAGTGGTGGCAGAGTATTGCACAGTGGTGACAGAGCGTTGCACAGTGGTGGCAGAGTATTGCACAGTGGGGGCAGAGTATTGCACATTGGGGGCAGAGTATTGCACAGTGGTTGCAGAGTATTGCACAGTGGGGCAGAGTATTGCACAGTGGTTGCAGAGAGTTGCACAGTGGTTGCAGAGTATTGCACAGTGGTTGCAGAGTATTGCACAGTGGGGCAGAGTATTGCACAGTGGTGGCAGAGTATTGCACAGTGGTGGCAGAGTATTGCACAGTGGTGGCAGAGCGTTGCACAGTGGTGGCAGAGCGTTGCACAGTGGTGGCAGAGCGTTGCACAGTGGTGGCAGAGCATTGCACAGTGGTGGCAGAGTATTGCACAGTGGGGGCAGAGTATTGCACAGTGGTGCAGAGTATTGCACAGTGGGGCAGAGTATTGCACAGTGGTTGCAGAGTATTGCACAGTGGGGCAGAGTATTGCACAGTGGTTGCAGAGTATTGCACAGTCGTTGCAGAGCATTGCACAGTGGTTGCAGAGCATTGCACAGTGGTTGCAGAGTATTGCACAGTGGGGGCAGAGTATTGCACAGTGGGGCAGAGTATTGCACAGTGGTGGCAGAGCGTTGCACAGTGGTGGCAGAGTATTGCACAGTGGTGGCAGAGCATTGCACAGTGGTGGCAGAGTATTGCACAGTGGGGGCAGAGTATTGCACAGTGGGGCAGAGTATTGCACAGTGGGGGCAGAGTATTGCACAGTGGGGCAGAGTATTGCACAGTGGTTGCAGAGTATTGCACAGTGGTTGCAGAGTATTGCACAGTGGGGCAGAGTATTGCACAGTGGTGGCAGAGTATTGCACAGTGGTGGCAGAGCTTTGCACAGTGGTTGCAGAGCTTTGCACAGTGGTTGCAGAGTATTGCACAGTGGTTGCAGAGTATTGCACAGTGGTTGCAGAGTATGGCACAGTGGGGCAGAGTATTGCACAGTGGGGGCAGAGTATTGCACAGTGGTGGCAGAGCATTGCACAGTGGGGGCAGAGTATTGCACAGTGGTGGCAGAGTATTGCACAGTGGTGGCAGAGTATTGCACAGTGGGGGCAGAGTATTGCACAGTGGGGGCAGAGTATTGCACAGTGGTGGCAGAGCGTTGCACAGTGGTGGCAGAGTAGTGCACAGTGGTTGCAGAGTATTGCACAGTGGGGCAGAGTATTGCACAGTGGGGGCAGAGTATTGCACAGTGGTTGCAGAGTATTGCACAGTGGTGGCAGAGTATTGCACAGTTGCAGAGTATTGCACAGTGGTGCAGAGTATTGCACAGTGGGGGCAGAGTATTGCACAGTGGTGCAGAGTATTGCACAGTGGTGGCAGAGCGTTGCACAGTGGTGCAGAGCATTGCACAGTGGTTGGCAGAGCATTGCACAGTGGTTGCAGAGTATTGCACAGTGGGGGCAGAGTATTGCACAGTGGGGGCAGAGTATTGCACAGTGGGCAGAGTATTGCACAGTGGGGGCAGAGTATTGCACAGTGGTTGCAGAGTATTGCACAGTGGGCAGAGTATTGCACAGTGGTGGCAGAGCATTGCACAGTGGTGGCAGAGTATTGCACAGTGGTTGCAGAGCTTTGCACAGTGGTGGCAGAGTATTGCACAGTGGTGGCAGAGTATTGCACAGTGGGGCAGAGTATTGCACAGTGGGGGCAGAGTATTGCACAGTGGGGCAGAGTATTGCACAGTGGTGGCAGAGCGTTGCACAGTGGTGGCAGAGTATTGCACAGTGGGGGCAGAGTATTGCACAGTGGTGGCAGAGCGTGGCACAGTGGTGGCAGAGTATTGCACAGTGGGGCAGAGCGTTGCACAGTGGTGGCAGAGAGTTTGCACAGTGGTGGCAGAGTATTGCACAGTGGTGGCAGAGCGTTGCACAGTGGTGGCAGAGCTTGCACAGTGGGGCAGAGCGTTGCACAGTGGTGGCAGAGCGTTGCACAGTGGTTGCAGAGTATTGCACAGTGGTTGCAGAGTATTGCACAGTGGGGGCAGAGTATTGCACAGTGGGTGCAGAGTATTGCACAGTGGGGGCAGAGTATTGCACAGTGGGGCAGAGTATTGCACAGTGGTGGCAGAGTATTGCACAGTGGTTGCAGAGTATTGCACAGTGGTTGCAGAGTATTGCACAGTGGTGGCAGAGCGTTGCACAGTGGGGGCAGAGTATTGCACAGTGGGGGCAGAGTATTGCACAGTGGGGCAGAGTATTGCACAGTGGTTGGCAGAGCATTGCACAGTGGGGCAGAGCGTTGCACAGTGGTGGCACAGTGGGGGCAGAGTATTGCACAGTGGGGGCAGAGTATTGCACAGTGGTTGCAGAGTATTGCACAGTGGGGGCAGAGTATTGCACAGTGGGGCAGAGAGTTGCACAGTGGTGGCAGAGCGTTGCACAGTGGTGGCAGAGCGTTGCACAGTGGTGCAGAGCATTGCACAGTGGGGGCAGAGTATTGCACAGTGGTGGCAGAGCGTTGCACAGTGGTGGCAGAGCGTTGCACAGTGGGGGCAGAGAATTGCACAGTGGGGGCAGAGCATTGCACAGTGGTGCAGAGCGTTGCACAGTGGTGGCAGAGCGTTGCACAGTGGTTGCAGAGTATTGCACAGTGGTTGCAGAGTATTGCACAGTGGTTGCAGAGTATTGCACAGTGGTTGCAGAGCAGAGTATTGCACAGTGGTTGCAGAGTATTGCACAGTGGGTGCAGAGTATTGCACAGTGGGGGCAGAGTATTGCACAGTGGGGGCAGAGTATTGCAGAGTGGTGGCACAGTATTGCACAGTATTGCACAGAGTATTGCACAGTGGGGGCAGAGTATTGCACAGTGGTTGGCAGAGTATTGCACAGTGGGGGCAGAGTATTGCACAGTGGGGGCAGAGCGTTGCACAGTGGTGGCAGAGCGTTGCACAGTGGTGGCAGAGTATTGCACAGTGGTGCAGAGTATTGCACAGTGGTTGCAGAGTATTGCACAGTGGGTGCAGAGTATTGCACAGTGGGGGCAGAGCTTTGCACAGTGGGGGCAGAGCACATTGCACAGTGGTTGCAGAGTATTGCACAGTGGGGCAGAGCATTGCACAGTGGTGGCAGATTGCACAGTGGGGGCAGAGTATTGCACAGTGGGGGCAGAGTATTGCACAGTGGGGGCAGAGTATTGCACAGTGGGTGCAGAGAGTTGCACAGTGGGGGCAGAGTATTGCACAGTGGGGGCAGAGTATTGCACAGTGGGGGCAGAGTATTGCACAGTGGTGGCAGAGCGTTGCACAGTGGTGGCAGAGCGTTGCACAGTGGTGGCAGAGTATTGCACAGTGGTTGCAGAGTATTGCACATTGCAGAGCATTGCACAGTGGTGCAGAGCATTGCACAGTGGTGGCAGAGCATTGCACAGTGGTGCAGAGTATTGCACAGTGGTGGCAGAGTATTGCACAGTGGTGGCAGAGTATTGCACAGTGGTGCAGAGTATTGCACAGTGGGGCAGAGCATTGCACAGTGGGGGCAGAGTATTGCACAGTGGTTGCAGAGTATTGCACAGTGGTGGCAGAGTATTGCACAGTGGTGGCAGAGCGTTGCACAGTGGTTGCAGAGTATTGCACAGTGGTGGCAGAGCATTGCACAGTGGGGGCAGAGTATTGCACAGTGGTGGCAGAGCATTGCACAGTGGTGGCAGAGCATTGCACAGTGGTTGCAGAGAATTGCACAGTGGTGGCAGAGTATTTGCACAGTGGTGGCAGAGCATTGCACAGTGGGGGCAGAGTATTGCACAGTGGGGCAGAGTATTGCACAGTGGGGGCAGAGTATTGCACAGTGGTGGCAGAGCCTTGCACAGTGGTTGCAGAGTATTGCACAGTGGTTGCAGAGTATTGCACAGTGGGGGCAGAGTATTGCACAGTGGGGGCAGAGTATTGCACAGTGGTTGCAGAGTATTGCACAGTGGGGCAGAGTATTGCACAGTGGGGGCAGAGTATTGCACAGTGGTGGCAGAGTATTGCACAGTGGTGGCAGAGTATTGCACAGTGGGGCAGAGTATTGCACAGTGGTGGCAGAGCATTGCACAGTGGTGGCAGAGCATTGCACAGTGGGGCAGAGTATTGCACAGTGGTGGCAGAGTATTGCACAGTGGTGGCAGAGTATTGCACAGTGGTGGCAGAGTATTGCACAGTGGTGCAGAGCGTTGCACAGTGGTTGCAGAGTATTGCACAGTGGGGGCACAGTATTGCACAGTGGGGGCAGAGTATTGCACAGTGGGCAGAGTATTGCACAGTGGTGGCAGAGTATTGCACAGTGGGGGCAGAGTATTGCACAGTGGTGCAGAGTATTGCACAGTGGGGGCAGAGTATTGCACAGTGGGGGCAGAGTATTGCACAGTGGTTGCAGAGCATTGCACAGTGGTTGCAGAGCATTGCACAGTGGGGCAGAGCATTGCACAGTGGTGGCAGAGCATTGCACAGTGGTTGCAGAGTATTGCACAGTGGGGCAGAGTATTGCACAGTGGGTTGCAGAGCATTGCACAGTGGTTGCAGAGTATTGCACAGTGGGGGCAGAGCGTTGCACAGTGGTGGCAGAGCGTTGCACAGTGGTGGCAGAGCATTGCACAGTGGCAGAGCATTGCACAGTGGTGGCAGAGCGTTGCACAGTGGGGCAGAGTATTGCACAGTGGTTGCAGAGCGTTGCACAGTGGTGGCAGAGCATTGCACAGTGGGGGCAGAGTATTGCACAGTGGGGGCAGAGTATTGCACAGTGGGGGCAGAGCATTGCACAGTGGGGGCAGAGTATTGCACAGTGGGGGCAGAGTCTTGCACAGTGGGGGCAGAGTATTGCACAGTGGGGCAGAGCGTTGCACAGTGGTGGCAGAGCATTGCACAGTGGGGCAGAGCATTGCACAGTGATTGCAGAGTATTGCACAGTGGTGGCAGAGTATTGCACAGTGGGGGCAGAGTATTGCACAGTGGTGCAGAGCATTGCACAGTGGTTGCAGAGCTTTGCACAGTGGTTGCAGAGCATTGCACAGTGGGGCAGAGTATTGCACAGTGGTTGCAGAGTATTGCACAGTGGGTGCAGAGCATTGCACAGTGGTGGCAGAGCGTTGCACAGTGGTGGCAGAGTATTGCACAGTGGTGGCAGAGCAGAGTATTGCACAGTGGTTGCAGAGTATTGCACAGTGGTTGCAGAGTATTGCACAGTGGGGGCAGAGCATTGCACAGTGGGGGCAGAGTATTGCACAGTGGTGGCAGAGCTTTGCACAGTGGTGGCAGAGCGTTGCACAGTGGTGGCAGAGCTTTGCACAGTGGGGGCAGAGTATTGCACAGTGGGGGCAGAGTATTGCACAGTGGGGGCAGAGTATTGCACAGTGGTTGCAGAGTATTGCACAGTGGTGGCAGAGCATTGCACAGGGTGGCAGAGTATTGCACAGTGGTGGCAGAGCGTTGCACAGTGGTGGCAGAGCATTGCACAGTGGGTGCAGAGCGTTGCACAGTGGTGGCAGAGCTTTGCACAGTGGTGGCAGAGTATTGCACAGTGGGGCAGAGTATTGCACAGTGGTGGCAGAGTATTGCACAGTGGTGGCAGAGTATTGCACAGTGGGGGCAGAGTATTGCACAGTGGGGGCAGAGTATTGCACAGTTGGCAGAGTATTGCACAGTGGTGGCAGAGAGTATTGCACAGTGGTTGGCAGAGTATTGCACAGTGGTTGCAGAGTATTGCACAGTGGGTGCAGAGTATTGCACAGTGGTGGCAGAGTATTGCACAGTTGGCAGAGTATTGCACAGTTGGGGCAGAGCATTGCACAGTGGGGCAGAGTATTGCACAGTGGGGGCAGAGTATTGCACAGTGGTGGCAGAGTATTGCACAGTGGTGGCAGAGTATTGCACAGTGGTGGCAGAGTATTGCACAGTGGGGGCAGAGTATTGCACAGTGGGGGCAGAGTATTGCACAGTGGGGGCAGAGTATTGCCCAGTGGGGCAGAGTATTGCACAGTGGTTGCAGAGTATTGCACAGTGGTGGCAGAGTTGCACAGTGGTGGCAGAGTATTGCAGAGTATTGCAGTGGGGGCAGAGTATTGCACAGTGGTGACAGAGCATTGCACAGTGGGTGCAGAGTATTGCACAGTGGGGGCAGAGTATTGCACAGTGGTGACAGAGCGTTGCACAGTGGTTGCAGAGTATTGCACAGTGGTGGCAGAGTATTGCACAGTGGTGGCAGAGCGTTGCACAGTGGTGGCAGAGCATTGCACAGTGGTGGCAGAGAGTTGCACAGTGGGGGCAGAGTATTGCACAGTGGGGGCAGAGTATTGCACAGTGCGGGCAGAGTATTGCACAGTGGTGGCAGAGCGTTGCACAGTGGTGGCAGAGCGTTGCACAGTGTTGGCAGAGCATTGCAGTGGGGGCAGAGCTTTGCACAGTGGTGGCAGAGCATTGCACAGTGGTTGCAGAGCGTTGCACAGTGGTGGCAGAGCGTTGCACAGTGGTGGCAGAGCGTTGCACAGTGGTGGCAGAGTATTGCACAGTGTGGCAGAGCGTTGCACAGTGGTGGCAGAGCTTTGCACAGTGGGGGCAGAGTATTGCACAGTGGTGGCAGAGCATTGCACAGTGGTGGCAGAGCGTTGCACAGTGGGGGCAGAGTATTGCACAGTGGGGGCAGAGTATTGCACAGTGGGTTGCAGAGCATTGCACATGGTTGCAGAGCATTGCACAGTGGTGCCAGAGTATTGCACAGTGGTGGCAGAGCATTGCACAGTGGTGGCAGAGCTTTGCACAGTGGTGGCAGAGCATTGCACAGTGGTTGCAGAGCATTGCACAGTGGGGCAGAGTATTGCACAGTGTTGGCAGAGTATTGCACAGTGGGGGCAGAGTATTGCACAGTGGTGGCAGAGCATTGCAGAGTGGTGGCACAGCATTGCACAGTGGTTGCAGAGTATTGCACAGTATTGGTGGCAGAGCATTGCACAGTGGGGCAGAGCATTGCACAGTGGTGGCAGAGTATTGCACAGTGGGGCAGAGCATTGCACAGTGGTTGCAGAGTATTGCACAGTGGGGGCAGAGTATTGCACAGTGGGGGCAGAGTATTGCACAGTGGTTGCAGAGTATTGCACAGTGGTGGCAGAGTATTGCACAGTGGGCAGAGTATTGCACAGTGGTGGCAGAGCATTGCACAGTGGGGCAGAGTATTGCACAGTGGGGGCAGAGTATTGCACAGTGGTGGCAGAGTATTGCACAGTGGGGGCAGAGTATTGCACAGTGGGGGCAGAGTATTGCACAGTGGGGGCAGAGTATTGCACAGTGGTTGCAGAGTATTGCACAGTGGTGGCAGAGCGTTGCACAGTGGTGCAGAGCATTGCACAGTTGTGGCAGAGTATTGCACAGTGGTTGCAGAGTATTGCACAGTGGTGGCAGAGTATTGCACAGTGGTGGCAGAGTATTGCACAGTGGTTGCAGAGCGTTGCACAGTGGTGGCAGAGCATTGCACAGTGGGGGCAGAGCATTGCACAGTGGTGGCAGAGTATTGCACAGTGGGGGCAGAGTATTGCACAGTGGGGCAGAGTATTGCACAGTGGTGGCAGAGTATTGCACAGTGGTGGCAGAGTATTGCACAGTGGGGGCAGAGTATTGCACAGTGGGGGCAGAGTATTGCACAGTGGGGGCAGAGTATTGCACAGTGGTTGCAGAGCGTTGCACAGTGGTGGCAGAGCGTTGCACAGTGGTGGCAGAGTATTGCACAGTGGTTGCAGAGTATTGCACAGTGGTTGCAGAGTATTGCACAGTGGTTGCAGAGTATTGCACAGTGGTGGCAGAGCATTGCACAGGGGGCAGAGCATTGCACAGTGGGGGCAGAGTATTGCACAGTGGGGGCAGAGTATTGCACAGTGGGGGCAGAGCATTGCACAGTGGGGGCAGAGTATTGCACAGTGGTGCAGAGTATTGCACAGTGGTGGCAGAGTATTGCACAGTGGGGGCAGAGCATTGCACAGTGGTGGCAGAGTATTGCACAGTGGGGGCAGAGTATTGCACAGTGGGGCAGAGTATTGCACAGTGGGGGCAGAGTATTGCACAGTGGGGCAGAGTATTGCACAGTGGTGCAGAGTATTGCACAGTGGTTGCAGAGTATTGCACAGTGGGGGCAGAGTATTGCACAGTGGGGCAGAGTATTGCACAGTGGGGCAGAGTATTGCACAGTGGGGCAGAGCCTTGCACAGTGGTGGCAGAGCATTGCACAGTGGTGGCAGAGTATTGCACAGTGGTGGCAGAGCATTGCACAGTGGTGCAGAGTATTGCACAGTGGTTGCAGAGCTTTGCACAGTGGTGGCAGAGCGTTGCACAGTGGGGCAGAGTATTGCACAGTGGGGGCAGAGTATTGCACAGTGGGGCAGAGTATTGCACAGTGGTGGCAGAGTATTGCACAGTGGGGGCAGAGTATTGCACAGTGGTGGCAGAGCATTGCACAGTGGGGCAGAGTATTGCACAGTGGGGGCAGAGTATTGCACAGTGGGGGCAGAGTATTGCACAGTGATTGCAGAGTATTGCACAGTGGTGGCAGAGTATTGCACAGTGGTGGCAGAGTATTGCACAGTGGTGGCAGAGTATTGCACAGTGGTGGCAGAGCGTTGCACAGTGGTGCAGAGCATTGCACAGTGGGGGCAGAGTATTGCACAGTGGTGGCAGAGTATTGCACAGTGGGGGCAGAGTATTGCACAGTGGGGGCAGAGCATTGCACAGTGGGGGCAGAGAATTGTACAATGGGGGCAGAGTATTGCACAGTGATTGCAGAGTATTGCACAGTGGGGCAGAGTATTGCACAGTGGGGCAGAGTATTGCACAGTGGGGCAGAGCATTGCACAGTGGTGCAGAGCATTGCACAGTGGTGGCAGAGCTTTGCACAGTGGTGGCAGAGCATTGCTCAGTGGTGGCAGAGTATTGCACAGTGGTGGCAGAGAATTGCACAGTGGTGGCAGAGCGTTGCACAGTGGTTGCAGAGTATTGCACAGTGGGGGCAGAGTATTGCACAGTGGGGGCAGAGTATTGCCCAGTGGGGGCAGAGTATTGCACAGTGGGGCAGAGTATTGCACAGTGGGGGCAGAGCATTGCACAGTGGGGCAGAGTATTGCACAGAGTATTGCACAGTGGTGGCAGAGTATTGCACAGTGGGGCAGAGCATTGCACAGTGGGGCAGAGTATTGCACAGTGGTGGCAGAGTATTGCACAGTGGGGGCAGAGTATTGCACAGTGGGGGCAGAGTCTTGCACAGTGGTTGCAGAGTATTGCACAGTGGGGGCAGAGCGTGGCACAGTGGTGGCAGAGTATTGCACAGTGGTGGCAGAGCGTTGCACAGTGGTTGCAGAGTATTGCACAGTGGGGGCAGAGTATTGCACAGTGGGGCAGAGTATTGCACAGTGGTGGCAGAGTATTGCACAGTGGTTGCAGAGTCTTGCACAGTGGTGGCAGAGCGTTGCACAGTGGTGGCAGAGCGTTGCACAGTGGTGGCAGAGTCTTGCACAGTGGTGGCAGAGTCTTGCACAGTGGGGGCAGAGTATTGCACAGTGGGGGCAGAGTATTGCACAGTGGCAGAGTATTGCACAGAGTTGCACAGTGGTGGCAGAGTATTGCACAGTGGTTGCAGAGTATTGCACAGTTGCAGAGTATTGCACAGTGGGGCAGAGTATTGCACAGTGGGGGCAGAGCATTGCACAGTGGGGGCAGAGCATTGCACAGTGGTGGCAGAGCATTGCACAGTGGGGCAGAGTATTGCACAGTGGTTGCAGAGTATTGCACAGTGGTGGCAGAGCATTGCACAGTGGGGGCAGAGCTTTGCACAGTGGTTGCAGAGTATTGCACAGTGGTGGCAGAGTATTGCACAGTGGTTGCAGAGTATTGCACAGTGGTGGCAGAGTATTGCACAGTGGGGGCAGAGCATTGCACAGTGGTGGCAGAGCGTTGCACAGTGGTGGCAGAGTATTGCACAGTGGTGGCAGAGCGTTGCACAGTGGTGGCAGAGTATTGCACAGTGGGGCAGAGTATTGCACAGTGTGGGCAGAGTATTGCACAGTGGTTGCAGAGTATTGCACAGTGGTTGCAGAGTATTGCACAGTGGTTGCAGAGCATTGCACAGTGGTTGCAGAGCTTTGCACAGTGGTTGCAGAGTATTGCACAGTGGGTGCAGAGTATTGCACAGTGGTTGCAGAGCGTTGCACAGTGGTGGCAGAGTATTGCACAGTGGTGGCAGAGCGTTGCACAGTGGTGGCAGAGCATTGCACAGTGGGGGCAGAGTATTGCACAGTGGGGGCAGAGTATTGCACAGTGGGGGCAGAGCATTGCACAGTGGTTGCAGAGTATTGCACAGTGGTTGCAGAGTATTGCACAGTGGGGCAGAGTATTGCACAGTGGGGGCAGAGTATTGCACAGTGGTGGCAGAGCATTGCACAGTGGTGGCAGAGTATTGCACAGTGGTTGCAGAGTATTGCACAGTTGCAGAGTATTGCACAGTGGGGGCAGAGTATTGCACAGTGGGTGCAGAGCATTGCACAGTGGGGGCAGAGTATTGCACAGTGGTTGCAGAGCATTGCACAGCATTGCACAGTGGGGCAGAGCATTGCACAGTGGGTGGCAGAGTATTGCACAGTGGGGGCAGAGTATTGCACAGTGGGTGCAGAGTATTGCACAGTGGGGGCAGAGTATTGCACAGTGGGGGCAGAGTATTGCACAGTGGTGGCAGAGCGTTGCACAGTGGTGGCAGAGTATTGCACAGTGGTTGCAGAGTATTGCACAGTGGGGCAGAGTATTGCACAGTGGGGGCAGAGTATTGCACAGTGGTGGCAGAGCGTTGCACAGTGGTGGCAGAGCGTTGCACAGTGGTGGCAGAGCGTTGCACAGTGGTTGCAGAGTATTGCACAGTGGGGGCAGAGCTTTGCACAGTGGGGGCAGAGCATTGCACAGTGGTGCAGAGTATTGCACAGTGGTGGCAGAGTATTGCACAGTGGTGGCAGAGCGTTGCACAGTGGGGGCAGAGTATTGCACAGTGGGGGCAGAGTATTGCACAGTGGTGGCAGAGCTTTGCACAGTGGTGGCAGAGTATTGCACAGTGGGGGCAGAGTATTGCACAGTTGCAGAGTATTGCACAGTGGGGCAGAGTATTGCACAGTGGGGGCAGAGTATTGCACAGTGGGGCAGAGTATTGCACAGTGGTTGCAGAGTATTGCACAGTGGTGGCAGAGTATTGCACAGTGGTGCAGAGCATTGCACAGTGGTGGCAGAGCGTTGCACAGTGGTGGCAGAGTATTGCACAGTGTTGCAGAGTATTGCACAGTGGTGCAGAGTATTGCACAGTGGTTGCAGAGTATTGCACAGTGGGGCAGAGTATTGCACAGTGGGGGCAGAGTATTGCACAGTGGGGCAGAGTATTGCACAGTGTTGGCAGAGTATTGCACAGTGGTTGCAGAGCATTGCACAGTGGTGGCAGAGCATTGCACAGTGGTGGCAGAGCGTTGCACAGTGGTTGCAGAGTATTGCACAGTGGGGGCAGAGTATTGCACAGTGGTGGCAGAGTATTGCACAGTGGGGCAGAGCATTGCACAGTTGCACAGTGGGGGCAGAGCGTTGCACAGTGGTGGCAGAGCGTTGCACAGTGGTGGCAGAGCTTTGCACAGTGGTGGCAGAGTATTGCACAGTGGTGGCAGAGTATTGCACAGTGGGGGCAGAGTATTGCACAGTGTGGGCAGAGTATTGCACAGTGGTGGCAGAGCATTGCACAGTGGTGGCAGAGCATTGCACAGTGGTTGCAGAGCATTGCACAGTGGTGGCAGAGCGTTGCACAGTGGTTGCAGAGTATTGCACAGTGGTGGCAGAGTATTGCACAGTGGGGGCAGAGTATTGCACAGTGGGGGCAGAGTATTGCACAGTGGGGCAGAGCATTGCACAGTGGGTGGCAGAGTATTGCACAGTGGTGGCAGAGTATTGCACAGTGGTTGGCAGAGCATTGCACAGTGGTGGCAGAGTATTGCACAGTGGTTGCAGAGTATTGCACAGTGGGGGCAGAGTATTGCACAGTGGTGGCAGAGTATTGCACAGTGGTTGGCAGAGCATTGCACAGTGGTGGCAGAGCATTGCACAGTGGGGCAGAGCATTGCACAGTGGTGGCAGAGCATTGCACAGTGGTGCAGAGTATTGCACAGTGGTGGCAGAGCATTGCACAGTGGGGCAGAGCATTGCACAGTGGGGCAGAGCATTGCACAGTGGGGCAAAGTATTGCACAGTGGGGGCAGAGCGTTGCACAGTGGTGGCAGAGCATTGCACAGTGGGGGCAGAGCATTGCACAGTGGTGACAGAGCATTGCACAGTGGTTGCAGAGTATTGCACAGTGGTGGCAGAGTATTGCACAGTGGGGGCAGAGTATTGCACAGTGGGGGCAGAGTATTGCACAGTGGTTGCAGAGTATTGCACAGTGGTGGCAGAGTATTGCACAGTGGTGGCAGAGTATTGCACAGTGGTGGCAGAGTATTGCACAGTGGGGCAGAGCATTGCACAGTGGTGGCAGAGCATTGCACAGTGGTGGCAGAGCATTGCACAGTGGTTGCAGAGTATTGCACAGTGGTGGCAGAGAGTATTGCACAGTGGTGGCAGAGTATTGCACAGTGGGGCAGAGCATTGCACAGTGGGGGCAGAGTATTGCACAGTGGTTGCAGAGTATTGCACAGTGGGGGCAGAGTATTGCACAGTGGGGGCAGAGCATTGCACAGTGGTTGCAGAGCATTGCACAGTGGGGGCAGAGCATTGCACAGTGGGGGCAGAGTATTGCACAGTGGTTGCAGAGTATTGCACAGTGGGGGCAGAGTATTGCACAGTGGTTGCAGAGCATTGCACAGTGGTTGCAGAGTATTGCACAGTGGGGGCAGAGTATTGCACAGTGGTGGCAGAGCGTTGCACAGTGGTGGCAGAGCGTTGCACAGTGGTTGCAGAGCATTGCACAGTGGGTGCAGAGTATTGCACAGTGGTGGCAGAGCATTGCACAGAGGTGGCAGAGTATTGCACAGTGGTTGCAGAGTTGCACAGTGGTTGCAGAGTATTGCACAGTGGTTGCAGAGTATTGCACAGTGGTGGCAGAGTATTGCACAGTGGTGGCAGAGCTTTGCACAGTGGTTGCAGAGTATTGCACAGTGGGGCAGAGTATTGCACAGTGGGGGCAGAGTATTGCACAGTGGGGGCAGAGCTTTGCACAGTGGGGCAGAGTATTGCACAGTGGTGGCAGAGCATTGCACAGTGGGGCAGAGAATTGCACAGTGGTGGCAGAGTATTGCACAGTGGTTGCAGAGTATTGCACAGTGGTGGCAGAGCATTGCACAGTGGTGGCAGAGTATTGCACAGTGGTGGCAGAGCATATTGCACAGTGGTGGCAGAGCTTTGCACAGTGGGGGCAGAGCATTGCACAGTGGGTGCAGAGTATTGCACAGTGGGGGCAGAGTATTGCACAGTGGTTGCAGAGTATTGCACAGTGGGGGCAGAGTATTGCACAGTGGTGGCAGAGTATTGCACAGTGGGTGCAGAGCATTGCACAGTGGCAGAGCATTGCACAGTGGTGGCAGAGCGTTGCACAGTGGTGGCAGAGAGTTGCACAGTGGGGGCAGAGTATTGCACAGTGGTTGCAGAGCATTGCACAGTGGTTGCAGAGTATTGCACAGTGGGGCAGAGGGGCAGAGTATTGCACAGTGGGGGCAGAGTATTGCACAGTGGTGGCAGAGTATTGCACAGTGGTTGCAGAGTATTGCACAGTGGGGCAGAGTATTGCACAGTGGTGGCAGAGTATTGCACAGTGGTGGCAGAGTATTGCACAGTGGTGGCAGAGCATTGCACAGTGGTGGCAGAGTATTGCACAGTGGGGGCAGAGTATTGCACAGTGGTTGCAGAGCATTGCACAGTGGGGCAGAGTATTGCACAGTGGTTGCAGAGCTTTGCACAGTGGGGGCAGAGTATTGCACAGTGGGGGCAGAGTATTGCACAGTGGTTGCAGAGTATTGCACAGTGGTTGCAGAGTATTGCACAGTGGTTGCAGAGTATTGCACAGTGGTGGCAGAGCGTTGCACAGTGGTTGCAGAGTATTGCACAGTGGTTGCAGAGTATTGCACAGTGGGGCAGAGCATTGCACAGTGGTGGCAGAGTATTGCACAGTGGGGGCAGAGTATTGCACAGTGGTTGCAGAGCATTGCACAGTGGTGGCAGAGCGTTGCACAGTGGTGGCAGAGTATTGCACAGTGGTGGCAGAGCATTGCACAGTGGTGGCAGAGTATTGCACAGTGGTGGCAGAGTATTGCACAGTGGTTGGCAGAGTATTGCACAGTGGTGGCAGAGTATTGCACAGTGGGGCAGAGTATTGCACAGTGGTGGCAGAGTATTGCACAGTGGTGCAGAGTATTGCACAGTGGTGGCAGAGTATTGCACAGTGGGGCAGAGTATTGCACAGTGGTGGCAGAGTATTGCACAGTGGTTGCAGAGTATTGCACAGTGGTGGCAGAGTATTGCACAGTGGTGGCAGAGCATTGCACAGTGGTGGCAGAGTATTGCACAGTGGTGGCAGAGTATTGCACAGTGGTTGCAGAGTATTGCACAGTGGGGGCAGAGTATTGCACAGTGGTGGCAGAGTATTGCACAGTGGTGGCAGAGCATTGCACAGTGGTTGCAGAGTATTGCACAGTGGGGCAGAGTATTGCACAGTGGGCAGAGCATTGCACAGTGGTGGCAGAGTATTGCACAGTGGTGCAGAGCGTTGCACAGTGGTGGCAGAGCATTGCACAGTGGTGCAGAGCATTGCACAGTGGTTGCAGAGTATTGCACAGTGGGGGCAGAGTATTGCACAGTGGGGCAGAGTATTGCACAGTGGTTGCAGAGCATTGCACAGTGGGTGGCAGAGTATTGCACAGTGGGGGCAGAGTATTGCACAGTGGTTGCAGAGTATTGCACAGTGGGGCAGAGCATTGCACAGTGGTGGCAGAGCATTGCACAGTGGTGGCAGAGCGTTGCACAGTGGTGGCAGAGCGTTGCACAGTGGTGGCAGAGCATTGCACAGTGGTGGCAGAGCATTGCACAGTGGTGGCAGAGTATTGCACAGTGGTGGCAGAGTATTGCACAGTGGTTGCAGAGTATTGCACAGTGGTGGCAGAGTATTGCACAGAGTATTGCACAGTGGGGCAGAGTATTGCACAGTGGTGGCAGAGCATATTGCACAGTGGTGGCAGAGCATTGCACAGTGGTGGCAGAGCATTGCACAGTGGGGGCAGAGCATTGCACAGTGGGGCAGAGTATTGCACAGTGGTTGCAGAGTATTGCACAGTGGGGGCAGAGTATTGCACAGTGGTTGCAGAGTATTGCACAGTGGGGGCAGAGTATTGCACAGTGGTTGCAGAGTATTGCACAGTGGTGGCAGAGCATTGCACAGTGGGGGCAGAGTATTGCACAGTGGTGGCAGAGCATTGCACAGTGGTGGCAGAGCATTGCACAGTGGGGGCAGAGTATTGCACAGTGGGGGCAGAGTATTGCACAGTGGTGGCAGAGTATTGCACAGTGGTTGCAGAGCTTTGCACAGTGGTTGCAGAGTATTGCACAGTGGTTGCAGAGTATTGCACAGTGGTTGCAGAGTATTGCACAGTGGTTGCAGAGTATTGCACAGTGGTGGCAGAGCTTTGCACAGTGGTGGCAGAGCGTTGCACAGTGGGGGCAGAGCATTGCACAGTGGTTGCAGAGTATTGCACAGTGGGGGCAGAGTATTGCACAGTGGTGGCAGAGTATTGCACAGTGGTGGCAGAGCTTTGCACAGTGGTGGCAGAGCACAGTGGTGGCAGAGTATTGCACAGTGGGGCAGAGCATTGCACAGTGGGGGCAGAGTATTGCACAGTGGTGGCAGAGTATTGCACAGTGGTGGCAGAGTATTGCACAGTGGTGGCAGAGTATTGCACAGTGGTGGCAGAGTATTGCACAGTGGTTGCAGAGTATTGCACAGTGGGGCAGAGTATTGCACAGTGGTGCAGAGCATTGCACAGTGGTGGCAGAGCGTTGCACAGTGGTGGCAGAGTATTGCACAGTGGTGGCAGAGTATGCACAGTGGTGGCAGAGCGTTGCACAGTGGTGGCAGAGAGTTGCACAGTGGTGGCAGAGTATTGCACAGTGGTTGCAGAGTATTGCACAGTGGTTGCAGAGTATTGCACAGTGGGGGCAGAGTATTGCACAGTGGGGGCAGAGTATTGCACAGTGGTTGCAGAGTATTGCACAGTGGGGCAGAGTATTGCACAGTGGTGGCAGAGCATTGCACAGTGGTGGCAGAGCATTGCACAGTGGTGGCAGAGCATTGCACAGTTGGTGGTTGCAGAGCATTGCACAGTGGGGCAGAGCATTGCACAGTGGTGGCAGAGTATTGCACAGTGGGGGCAGAGTATTGCACAGTGGGGGCAGAGTATTGCACAGTGGGGCAGAGTATTGCACAGTGGTGGCAGAGTATTGCACAGTGGGGGCAGAGTATTGCACAGTGGTTGCAGAGCTTTGCACAGTGGTTGCAGAGCATTGCACAGTGGTGGCAGAGTATTGCACAGTGGTGGCAGAGTATTGCACAGTGGTGGCAGAGCATTGCACAGTGGTGGCAGAGTATTGCACAGTGGTTGCAGAGTATTGCACAGTGGGGGCAGAGTATTGCACAGTGGTTGCAGAGTATTGCACAGTGGTGGCAGAGCATTGCACAGTGGTTGCAGAGTATTGCACAGTGGGGGCAGAGTATTGCACAGTGGTTGCAGAGTATTGCACAGTGGTTGCAGAGTATTGCACAGTGGTTGCAGAGTATTGCACAGTGGGGGCAGAGTATTGCACAGTGGTGGCAGAGTATTGCACAGTGGTTGCAGAGTATTGCACAGTGGGGGCAGAGTATTGCACAGGGGGCAGAGTATTGCACAGTGGTGGCAGAGTATTGCACAGTGGTTGCAGAGTATTGCACAGTGGTGGCAGAGTATTGCACAGTGGGGGCAGAGTATTGCACAGTGGTGGCAGAGTATTGCACAGTGGTGGCAGAGCATTGCACAGTGGGGGCAGAGTATTGCACAGTGGGGGCAGAGTATTGCACAGTGGTGGCAGAGTATTGCACAGTGGGGCAGAGTATTGCACAGTGGGGCAGAGTATTGCACAGTGGTGGCAGAGTATTGCACAGTGGGTGGCAGAGCATTGCACAGTGGTGGCAGAGCGTTGCACAGTGGTGGCAGAGCGTTGCACAGTGGTTGCAGAGTATTGCACAGTGGTGCAGAGTATTGCACAGTGGTGCAGAGCATTGCACAGTGGTGGCAGAGCTTTGCACAGTGGTTGCAGAGCATTGCACAGTGGTTGCAGAGTATTGCACAGTGGGGGCAGAGCATTGCACAGTGGTGGCAGAGCATTGCACAGTGGTTGCAGAGTATTGCACAGTGGGGGCAGAGTATTGCACAGTGGTTGCAGAGTATTGCACAGTGGTGGCAGAGTATTGCACAGTGGTTGCAGAGTATTGCACAGTGGTTGCAGAGTATTGCACAGTGGTTGCAGAGTATTGCACAGTGGTTGCAGAGCATTGCACAGTGGTTGCAGAGCATTGCACAGTGTTTGCAGAGCATTGCACAGTGGTGGCAGAGCATTGCACAGTGGGGGCAGAGCATTGCACAGTGGTGGCAGAGCATTGCACAGTGGTTGCAGAGCTTTGCACAGTGGTGGCAGAGCGTTGCACAGTGGTGGCAGAGCGTTGCACAGTGGTGGCAGAGTATTGCACAGTGGTGGCAGAGTATTGCACAGTGGTGGCAGAGTATTGCACAGTGGTGCAGAGTATTGCACAGTGGTTGCAGAGTATTGCACAGTGGTTGCAGAGCGTTGCACAGTGTGGCAGAGCATTGCACAGTGGTGGCAGATTGCACAGTGGTGGCAGAGCATTGCACAGTGGTTGCAGAGTATTGCACAGTGGGGGCAGAGTATTGCACAGTGGTGGCAGAGCGTTGCACAGTGGTGGCAGAGCATTGCACAGTGGTTGGCAGAGTATTGCACAGTGGTGGCAGAGCTTTGCACAGTGGTGGCAGAGCGTTGCACAGTGGTGGCAGAGCGTTGCACAGTGGGGCAGAGCATTGCACAGTGGTGGCAGAGCATTGCACAGTGGTGGCAGAGTATTGCACAGTGGTTGCAGAGTATTGCACAGTGGTTGCAGAGTATTGCACAGTGGTTGCAGAGTATTGCACAGTGGTTGCAGAGTATTGCACAGTGGGGGCAGAGTATTGCACAGTGGTTGCAGAGTATTGCACAGTGGTTGCAGAGTATTGCACAGTGGGGCAGAGTATTGCACAGTGGTTGCAGAGTATTGCACAGTGGTGGCAGAGTATTGCACAGTGGTTGCAGAGCATTGCACAGTGGTGGCAGAGCGTTGCACAGAGGTGGCAGAGTATTGCACAGTGGTGGCAGAGCGTTGCACAGTGGTGGCAGAGCATTGCACAGTGGGGGCAGAGTCTTGCACAGTGGTTGCAGAGCTTTGCACAGTGGTTGCAGAGTATTGCACAGTGGTTGCAGAGTATTGCACAGTGGTGCAGAGTATTGCACAGTGGGGCAGAGTATTGCACAGTGGTGGCAGAGTATTGCACAGTGGTGGCAGAGTATTGCACAGCATTGCACAGTGGGGCAGAGTATTGCACAGTGGTGGCAGAGCATTGCACAGTGGTATTGCACAGTGGTGGCAGAGTATTGCACAGTTGCAGAGTATTGCACAGTGGTGGCAGAGCATTGCACAGTGGTTGCAGAGTATTGCACAGTGGTTGCAGAGCATTGCACAGTGGTTGCAGAGTATTGCACAGTGGGGGCAGAGCATTGCACAGTGGTGGCAGAGCATTGCACAGTGGTTGCAGAGCATTGCACAGTGGGGGCAGAGTATTGCACAGTGGGGGCAGAGCATTGCACAGTGGGGGCAGAGTATTGCACAGTGGGGCAGAGCTTTGCACAGTGGTGGCAGAGCTTTGCACAGTGGTGGCAGAGCATTGCACAGTGGTTGCAGAGTATTGCACAGTGGTGCAGAGCATTGCACAGTGGGGCAGAGTATTGCACAGTGATTGCAGAGTATTGCACAGTGGGGGCAGAGTATTGCACAGTGGTGGCAGAGTATTGCACAGTGGGGGCAGAGTATTGCACAGTGGGGGCAGAGTATTGCACAGTGGTTGCAGAGTATTGCACAGTGGTTGCAGAGTATTGCACAGTGGTTGCAGAGTATTGCACAGTGGCAGAGTATTGCACAGTGGTTGCAGAGTATTGCACAGTGGTTGGCAGAGCATTGCACAGTGGGGGCAGAGTATTGCACAGTGGTGGCAGAGCATTGCACAGTGGTGGCAGAGCATTGCACAGTGGTGGCAGAGCATTGCACAGTGGTGGCAGAGCATTGCACAGTGGTGGCAGAGCATTGCACAGTGGTGGCAGAGCATTGCACAGTGGTGGCAGAGCTTTGGCAGAGTATTGCAGAGTGGTGGCAGAGTATTGCAGAGCATTGCACAGTGGTGGCAGAGTATTGCACAGTGGGTGCAGAGTATTGCACAGTGGGGGCAGAGTATTGCACAGTGGTGGCAGAGCATTGCACAGTGGTGGCAGAGCATTGCACAGTGGTGGCAGAGTATTGCACAGTGGTTGCAGAGTATTGCACAGTGGGGCAGAGTATTGCACAGTGGTGCAGAGCATTGCACAGTGGGGGCAGAGTATTGCACAGTGGTGGCAGAGCATTGCACAGTGGTGGCAGAGCATTGCACAGTATTGCACAGCTTTGCACAGTGGTGGCAGAGCGTTGCACAGTGGTGGCAGAGTATTGCACAGTGGGGGCAGAGTATTGCACAGTGGGGGCAGAGTATTGCACAGTGGTGGCAGAGTATTGCACAGTGGGGGCAGAGTATTGCACAGTGGTGGCAGAGCATTGCACAGTGGTGGCAGAGTATTGCACAGTGGTGGCAGAGCATTGCACAGTGGTGCAGAGTATTGCACAGTGGTGGCAGAGTATTGCACAGTGGGGGCAGAGTATTGCACAGTGGTGGCAGAGATTGCACAGTGGTGGCAGAGCATTGCACAGTGGGGCAGAGTATTGCACAGTGGTTGCAGAGCTTTGCACAGTGGTGGCAGAGCATTGCACAGTGGTGCAGAGTATTGCACAGTGGGGGCAGAGTATTGCACAGTGGTTGCAGAGTATTGCACAGTGGTTGCAGAGTATTGCACAGTGGGGGCAGAGCATTGCACAGTGGTGGCAGAGTATTGCACAGTGGTTGCAGAGTATTGCACAGTGGTGGCAGAGTATTGCACAGTGGGGGCAGAGCATTGCACAGTGGCAGAGCATTGCACAGTGGGCAGAGCATTGCACAGTGGTGGCAGAGCATTGCACAGTGGTGGCAGAGTATTGCACAGTGGTGGCAGAGCATTGCACAGTGGTGGCAGAGCATTGCACAGTGGTTGCAGAGTATTGCACAGTGGGGCAGAGTATTGCACAGTGGGGCAGAGCATTGCACAGTGGTTGCAGAGTATTGCACAGTGGGGCAGAGTATTGCACAGTGGTGGCAGAGCTTTGCACAGTGGTGGCAGAGCGTTGCACAGTGGTGGCAGAGCATTGCACAGTGGTTGCAGAGTATTGCACAGTGGGGGCAGAGCATTGCACAGTGGTGGCAGAGCATTGCACAGTGGTGACAGTGGGGGCAGAGTATTGCACAGTTGCACAGTGGGGCAGAGTATTGCACAGTGGTGGCAGAGCATTGCACAGTGGTGGCAGAGTATTGCACAGTGGTGGCAGAGCGTTGCACAGTGGTGGCAGAGTATTGCACAGTGGTGGCAGAGTATTGCACAGTGGGGCAGAGTATTGCACAGTGGTGGCAGAGCATTGCACAGTGGGTTGCAGAGCATTGCACAGTGGTGGCAGAGTATTGCACAGTGGTGGCAGAGCATTGCACAGTGGTTGCAGAGTATTGCACAGTGGGGGCAGAGTATTGCAGGGGGGCCAACCCCCCGTGTTTAATAAAAAAACCTACTGACCTCCTGGTTAACCTTCCTCCGAGCTTTGTTAATTAGGTCCTGGCAAAACGCCACGAAGTCCTGCCGATCATGTCTGACCAAACCAGGACTGTATTGGGAAAAGCCGCCTGAAGTCGGCAAAAATCGTATTTTATATCCCTCGTGATATCTAGTTTGGTCCTAAGCCCCAAGTCGTTGCCCCCGACATGAATAACTAAAACTTCAGGAGGTCTGTCCCATCTCGCAAACTTGAGCGCTTCCGGGACAAGACGGCTCCAGAGCATACCCGGGAAACCCAACCACTTGATGTACGCTTCCCTCCTTGAAAAGCCCAACTGTCTACCGTCCGGTCTGTCATCACCCCTTCTGGCTCCCCAGCAAACATATGAATGTCCCATAATCCATACGAGACTTGGAGTTGAATCTGGAAGAAAAAACAACAAAATTCCTGTAAACCACACAGTAATGTACCACATGACACCATGTCGGCACTGCACACTGTCTATGCACCACAATCCCCTTTAATCCACTAAATCCGTCCTGACGTAAGACCTGAAGCACCTGGATTCCCACCTCCCGATCTGCTTCACAGCCTCCTCCGTCAAACCCCACCTTACCGCTTCCGTTGCCGCCCCAATCCTAAATGAATGTGAGGAAAATCTTAGATCCCCCATATTCAGCTCCCGCAAGCATTTTTTGAAGACTCCTATGAATTGAAAGCGCGACAGCGCCTCCCCATTGTTGTGTACCAAGAGAGGGCCGTCCCCCTCTGGCCTACTTTGCAAAAACACCCTCGTGACCAAGACGGGGCAGAGTTTGGCGTCCGGAATGGCAAAAACCACCACATCCTTGCCTCGGCCCTGCTGATCCGTCTTGGATTTCCTAAGGTGCATCACCAACCTATCCCCCAAGCACCGCACATCCCCCATAGCCAATCCATCCTTTCTGGTTTTTGAGGAACTAACCAGCTCCCCTATCCGGAAAGCCCCAAAGAAGGCCAGCACGAAGGCCGTGCGGAAAAGCCCCGCCTCGTAACCAGACGAGCAAACCACTCGCAGAGTGTCCACCACTCTGCCCAATAGTTCGAACGTTACCGGCCGTCGCTCGTCCCGTTGCGACTTCCCTTTCTTATAACCCTTCACAGCCTGCCGTGCCCAGAACTCCTTTGTCCAATCGCACCCTCCACCAAGCTTGCACCAGAAAGCCATAGCCGCCATAACTTTCCCCAGCCTCGACACGGAAATACCATTCTCCATGTGCCTGGCGATAAAATAAACGAACAGCAGCCTCAGTTCACCCTTTTTCCCCGCTGCCTGACCCTGGAAAGCAGCCCATTCATCCCATACTCTCCTGTATGCTCTCCATGTCACCTCGCTCACTGACCGCTGGATCCATCCCGTCAGTCTTCCAGGGCAATCTTCCACATCTCTGACGGACACGCTGCTCCCTGACGCTCCGCCTCCGGTTCCAACTCTCGAAACTTTTCCCACTGAAACCGAGAGAGAGCGTCAGCGACCACGTTGTCCACTCCCGGCAGGTGCACTGCATGAATGAAAATGTTCCACTGCATGCACCGCAGCACCAGATGTCTCAGCAAGCGTATCACCGGCGGTGATGCCGCTGACACCTTGTTGATGACGTGCACTACTTCCAGGTTATCGATGTGGAAGCGAACTTTCCGATCCCGGAAAAATTCACCCCACAGCTCGACCGCCAGTACCACTGGGAACAACTCGAGCAGTAACATGTTCCTGATCAATCCTGCTTGTTTCCAGCTCTCTGGCCAAGGGCCCGCGCTCCAACGCCCTTTGAAAAATGCCCCATAACCTGCTGACCCTCGGCGTCCGTGAACAACTCAAGGTCGAAATTACTAACCGGCCCCGTCATCCACAACGCCCTGCCATTGAAGTTGTCCAGGAATACGTGCCACATCCGCAGATCACCCCTATGTTCCTTCGAAAGTGTCACGTAGTGCCTGGGCGACTCAACCCCCCCGGTGCTGGCTGACAACCTCCTGCTGAAAATGCGACCCATCGGGATGATTCTGCACGCAAAGTTCAGCTTCCCCAACACTGATTGTAGAGCTCTAAGCTGAACTTTCCGCCGCCCCACCAATTCCCGCACTTCCGCCTTTAATGCTACTAGCTTTGATTCTGGCAGCCTGCATTCCATGGCTACCGAGTCAAGCACTATCCCCAAAAAGCTAATCTCAGTTTTGGGCCCTTCCATCTTGTCAGGTGCAAGGGGAATGCCGAAGTCCTTAGCCACCCTTTCTATTGTTGACAGCAATACCGCACAAACATTGGATGCGGGAGGGCCGACACACAAAAAATCATCCAGATAGTGGATCACTGAGTTCAAACCAGACACGTCCCTCACCACCCATTCCACAAATGAGCTAAAACATTCGAAGAATGCGCAGGACACCGAGCAACCCATCGGTAAACACTTATCCACATAGTACTCTTCCTGCCACCTGCAGCCCAACAGGTAAAAACTATCAGGATGAACAGGTAGCAAACGAAAAGCCGCCTCGATGTCTGTCTTTGCCATCAGTGCCCCCCTACCACACTTGCGTACCCAAAACACCGCAGCATCAAATGATGTGTAGTGAACCGCGCAAACCTGGGGATCAATGGCATCATTCACTGACCCCCCTTTCGGGTAAGACAGGTGGTGAATGAGCCTGAACTTATTTGGTTCCTTCTTGGGGACCACTCCCAAAGGAGAAACCACTAGTCCGGGAATGGGCATGTCAGGGAAGGGACCCGCCATTCTACCCAGGGCAACTTCTTTTTGCAATTTCTCCGTTACTACTGCTCGGTGATTAAGAGCCGATCTCAAATTATCAGCTCCAGGTGGCACCGAGCCCAATACCGCAGGAATCAAAAAGCCCTCCCCAAACCCTGCTGTTAACAAATGTGCTACCGCCTTATCCGGATACCTACCTAGAAAAGGCAGCATTCTTTCCACTCTCACCGGCGTCTTCCCCTTTGTTGCTAGACTCGCCGGCCTTACCCTTCCCCTGTTTAAAGCACCGCGAGCTGGGGTGTGATCCCCCACATCCGGAGCACTCGTGCTTATACTTACATCCTGTGCCAAATTTGCAGGTGCCCTCGTTATACTGCCAGCAGACTCCCTTCTTTTTTGCGGCCGATTGACCTGAAGCCCCAGATCCACCGGCCCCCCCCTGAAAAAACTGCCCCGCCGGCTTCGCCGATGACATCAAGCGCATCCACAAACTGATGTCCTTGTGGTCCCAGGGAAGGGCCGGCCTGACTGCCCTTCTCTGGCGAAATTGTTCGTCATAGCGCAGCCATGACAACCCCCCATATGTCCGATGAGCTTCCCCAATGGCATCCAGGTAACAGAACAGGGCCGAGCAGTGCTCAGGCTCCTTCTCCCCTATCACGCTTGCCAAGATTGCAAACGCCTGAAGCCAATTCTGGAAGGTCCTAGGAATCAACCTATATCTCCTCTTCTCTTCATCCTCCTTCTTACTATCATCGGGTTTAACCCTATCCAAATTGAACTTCTCCAGGGGAAGCAGTGAAAATATCTCCACATATTCCCCTTTCCAGATTTTTTCCCTCACCTCCTGTTTTAAGTGGGCCCCCAGGGGCCCCTCGAAACATACGTAGACTTCGCAGCGTGCGGAGTCCGCCAAACGTACGATGTCTTGTTTTTTAGGTTTGTCTCCCCCTTTTTCACCCTCCCCTGTCACCAGAGCCGTGGGCGGACACGCCAACACCGCGCTCCCCGACCCTGTCTCGTTCTCCCCCGGGGGCAACGCGGGCGGAATCGCCACCGCCGTTTCCCCTACCTGCTCGCACACCCCTACCCCTTCTACCGCTGTTCCCCTTGCTCCCCCCCGATTGCACCCCCCCCGGGCGGGACCCAAGCTCCCGCCGGCCCCGGTGGAGCCGTCGGAGGGAGGTCGAACCTGCCCACGAGATCCCTGAGCCCTGCCAGGAGAACCCTGAAACCGTCTCCCGCTGAGGAGGGCTCGTGAACCCCGCTGCCCCGTGGAAAGTGACCCCTGTGCTGCCCCGGCACCATAATGCCCCCTCCCAACGCGTGGTTCCCAAACAGAAAACACATCCCCCCCCCCCTGTACCCAAAATTGAAGATGACTTACCAGTCTGCCTGGAAACGCTCCCACCAGCCGTAGGTGCCACATCCACCGCCGCCGACCGTCCCTCCGGTACCTCGTCCTCCGACCTGGACAATTCGCCTTCCGACAACTCCGGCTCCTCCTCCATCGACTCCGACAACTCCGCAGCCTGCCCCCCAGGGGATTCACCCCCGGAGGCGGACGAGCTCCGCTCCCTCATGCTCCTCTTCCGCCCTTCTGCCGACTTCCTGGCGCATTTTTTGGGGCTCTGCGTACTTGTTCCAGGTGCAGGTCCCACTTCCGCGGGGTTAGGCGGCGCGCCTCTGTGCCCCTGAAGCGGCTTTTCTGGCCTGGGCCGAACGCCCCCAGCCCCTGCCGACCATGCTCCCCGGCTGTTGCTTGCGTTGCTCCTCCCCCTGGACCGTGCACGCGTAGGCGGACCGTCTTCACCCCGCATGCCCGTCAGGTTGCTGCCGTGCCGACTAGTACTGGCCCCCCCGGCTGCCAACTGCAGGTTAGGCGGAACGCCACCCTGCTGCACCATCCTTCTGGCTTCCCTGGGCGGAACGCCCCCTTGCTCCTCTGCCCGGTCCCCCGTCAACCCCAATCCAGAATACTGTGCCCCCCCCTGGCTCCTGGTGCTCCTCCTCATGCCCCCTGCCCGCGGACTGCTGGCCGTGGCGGCCGCCCGGTCCGGGGCTGTACCGTTGCTCTGTGCACCGGGTCCCCCCTTGTGACTGCTCCCCTCCCCCTTGCTGGCTCCCCGGTTGCCGCTCGAGCGTTTGCCACATCCAAGATGGCCGCCGCTGCCCCCCCGCCTCCGGTTGCGCCATGCGGCCTGCAAACTGCACATGAGGCCTGGAGCCTGTGACCGGATTCCCGCTGTGGCCGGGCCCCCCCGCAGTGTTGTATCCGCATCCGCTCTGTGGGTGTTCGCCGCTGCCCCCCTCGCCGACCGCTTGGCAGGCGGTTCGGCGGTTCTGGTGGACATGCTGTCCCCCGGCCTAACAGAGGCCCTGCGTCCCTCAGGGGAATACCGCTCTGGCGGTCGAATCTGCCAGGCCCTGGACCCCTGCGCCGTCCCCCCCCCCCCCCGACCCTCCTCCTGCCCGAGGGCTCTCTCTACCTGAGCCCTCATCCATTCAGGGCCGTTTGCCGCCGCCGCCGCCCGGATGTTGGAGAGGAGCTCTTCCATGCTTCCTCTCAGGAACTTTCCTACTCTCAGAATGACTCTGGGAAGGACTGTCCCTCCCCTTCCTGTTGCCCAACTCCACCCCACAGGAAATCCTTAAACGGCCATACACAAAAAGGGCATGTTGACTTTATTCATGCCAGCCCTGCGCTGATCACTTTGTTCATAGCTGCGGGCTGTTCTTTCTTCCCACTGATCACCAATGTAAGGAGCATTCTTCCCACTGATCACCAATGTAAGGGGCATTCTTCCCACTGACCCCCAATGTAAGGAACATTCTTCCCACTGACCCCCAATGTAAGGGGCATTCTTCCCACTGGCCACATATGTAAGGAACATTCTTCCCACTGATCACCAATGTAAGGGGCATTCTTCCCACTGACCTCCAATGTAAGGAACATTCTTCCCACTGATCTCCAATGTAAGGAACATTCTTCCCACTGATCTCCAATGTAAGGAACATTCTTTCCACTGATCACCAATGTAAGGAACATTCTTTCCACTGATCACCAATGTAAGGGGCATTCTTCCCACTGGCCACATATGTAAGGAACATTCTTTCCACTGATCACCAATGTAAGGAGCATTCTTCCCACTGATCTCCAATGTAAGGAGCATTCTTCCCACTGATCTCCAATGTAAGGAGCATTCTTCCCACTGATCTCCAATGTAAGGAGCATTCTTCCCACTGACCCCCAATGTAAGGAGCATTCTTCCCACTGATCACCAATGTAAGGAACATTCTTCCCACTGATCTCCAATGTAAGGAGCATTCTTCCCACTGATCACCAATGTAAGGAGCATTCTTCCCACTGACCCCCAATGTAAGGAACATTCTTCCCACTGATCACCAATGTAAGGGTCATTCTTCCCACTGATCACCAATGTAAGGAGCATTCTTTCGAATGATCACTAATGTAAGGGGCATTCTTCCCACTGGCCACATATGTAAGGAACATTCTTTCCACTGATCACCAATGTAAGGGGCATTCTTCCCACTGATCACCAATGTAAGGAACATTCTTCCCACTGATCACCAATGTAAGGAACATTCTTCCCACTGATCACCAATGTAAGGAACATTCTTTCCACTGATCACCAATGTAAGGAACATTCTTCCCACTGATCACCAATGTAAGGGACATTCTTCCCACTGATCTCCAATGTAAGGAACATTCTTTCCACTGATCACCAATGTAAGGAACATTCTTTCCACTGATCACCAATGTAAGGGACATTCTTCCCACTGATCACCAATGTAAGGGACATTCTTCCCACTGATCTCCAATGTAAGGGGCATTCTTCCCACTGATCACCAATGTAAGGAACATTCTTCCCACTGATCACCAATGTAAGGAGCATTCTTCCCACTGATCACCAATGTAAGGGACATTCTTCCCACTGATCTCCAATGTAAGGGACATTCTTCCCACTGATCACCAATGTAAGGGACATTCTTCCCACTGATCACCAATGTAAGGAACATTCTTCCCACTGGCCACATATGTAAGTTCTTCCACTGATCACCAATGTAAGGAACATTCTTCCACTGATCACCAATGTAAGAACATTCTTCTCACTGATCTCCAATGTAAGGGGCATTCTTCCCACTGATCTCCAATGTAAGGAACATTCTTCCCACTGATCACCAATGTAAGGAACATTCTTCCCACTGATCACCAATGTAAGGAACATTCTTCCCACTGATCACCAATGTAAGGAGCATTCTTCCCGCTGATCACCAATGTAAGGAGCATTCTTCCCACTGATCTCCAATGTAAGGAGCATTCTTCCCACTGATCACCAATGTAAGGAGCATTCTTCCCACTGATCACCAATGTAAGGGAAATTCTTCCACTGATCACCAATGTAAGGAGCATTCTTCCCACTGATCTCCAATGTAAGGAACATTCTTCCCACTGATCACCAATGTAAGGGACATTCTTCCCACTGATCACCAATGTAAGGAACATTCTTCCCACTGATCACCAATGTAAGGAACATTCTTCCCACTGATCACCAATGTAAGGAACATTCTTTCCACTGATCACCAATGTAAGGAACATTCTTCCCACTGATCACCAATGTAAGGAACATTCTTCCCACTGATCACCAATGTAAGGAACATTCTTCCCACTGATCACCAATGTAAGGAGCATTCTTCCCACTGATCACCAATGTAAGGAACATTCTTCCACTGATCACCAATGTAAGGAACATTCTTCCCACTGATCACCAATGTAAGGATCATTCTTCCCACTGATCACCAATGTAAGGAACATTCTTCCCACTGATCACCAATGTAAGGAACATTCTTCCCACTGATCTCCAATGTAAGGATTATTCTTCCCACTGATCTCCAATGTAAGATACATTCTTCCCACTGATCACCAATGTAAGGAACATTCTTGCCACTGATCACCAATGTAAGGAACATTCTTCCCACTGATCACCAATGTAAGGGACATTCTTCCCACTGATCACCAATGTAAGGAACATTCTTTCCACTGATCACCAATGTAAGGAACATTCTTCCCACTGATCACCAATGTAAGGAACATTCTTCCCACTGATCACCAATGTAAGGAACATTCTTCCCACTGATCACCAATGTAAGGAACATTCTTCCACTGATCACCAATGTAAGGGGCATTCTTCCCACTGATCACCAATGTAAGGAACATTCTTCCCACTGATCACCAATGTAAGGAGCATTCTTCCCACTGATCACCAATGTAAGGAACATTCTTCCCACTGATCACCAATGTAAGGAACATTCTTCCCACTGATCACCAATGTAAGGAACATTCTTCCCACTGATCACCAATGTAAGGAACATTCTTCCCACTGATCACCAATGTAAGGAACATTCTTCCCACTGCTCACCAATGTAAGGAACATTCTTCCCACTGATCACCAATGTAAGGAGCATTCTTCCCACTGATCACCAATGTAAGGATTATTCTTCCCACTGATCTCCAATGTAAGAAACATTCTTCCCACTGATCACCAATGTAAGGAGCATTCTTCCCACTGACCCCCAATGTAAGGAACATTCTTCCCACTGACCCCCAATGTAAGGAACATTCTTCCCACTGACCCCCAATGTAAGGGGCATTCTTCCCACTGGCCACATATGTAAGGAACATTCTTCCCACTGATCACCAATGTAAGGAGCATTCTTCCCACTGATCACCAATGTAAGGAACATTCTTCCCACTGACCCCCAATGTAAGGAACATTCTTCCCACTGACCCCCAATGTAAGGAACATTCTTCCCACTGACCCCCAATGTAAGGAACATTCTTCCCACTGATCACCAATGTAAGGAACATTCTTCCCACTGATCACCAATGTAAGGAGCATTCTTCCCACTGATCACCAATGTAAGGAGCATTCTTCCCACTGATCACCAATGTAAGGGGCATTCTTCCCACTGATCTCCAATGTAAGGGACATTCTTCCCACTGATCACCAATGTAAGGAACATTCTTCCCACTGACCTCCAATGTAAGGAACATTCTTCCCACTGATCTCCAATGTAAGGAACATTCTTCCCACTGATCTCCAATGTAAGGGACATTCTTCCCACTGATCACCAATGTAAGGAGCATCCTTTCAACTGATCACCAATGTAAGGAACATTCTTCCCACTGATCACCAATGTAAGGAGGATTCTTTCCACTGATCACCAATGTAAGGGGCATTCTTCCCACTGATCACATATGTAAGGAACATTCTTTCCACTGATCACCAATGTAAGGAGCATTCTTCCCACTGATCTCCAATGTAAGGAGCATTCTTCCCACTGATCACCAATGTAAGGAGCATTCTTCCCACTGATCTCCAATGTAAGGAGCATTCTTCCCACTGATCTCCAATGTAAGGAACATTCTTCCCACTGATCACCAATGTAAGGAACATTCTTCCCACTGATCACCAATGTAAGGAACATTCTTCCCACTGACCTCCAATGTAAGGAGCATTCTTCCCACTGATCTCCAATGTAAGGAGCATTCTTCCCACTGATCTCCAATGTAAGGAGCATTCTTCCCACTGATCTCCAATGTAAGGAGCATTCTTCCCACTGATCTCCAATGTAAGGAACATTCTTCCCACTGACCCCCAATGTAAGGAACATTCTTCTCACTGACCCCCAATGTAAGGAACATTCTTCCCACTGATCACCAATGTAAGGGTCATTCTTCCCACTGATCACCAATGTAAGGAGCATTCTTTCGACTGATCACCAAAGTAAGGAACATTCTTCCCACTGGCCACATATGTACGGAACATTCTTTCCACTGATCACCAATGTAAGGGGCATTCTTCCCACTGACCCCCAATGTAAGGAACATTCTTCCCACTGATCACCAATGTAAGGGACATTCTTCCCACTGATCACCAATGTAAGGAACATTCTTCCCACTGATCACCAATGTAAGGAACATTCTTTCCACTGATCACCGATGTAAGGAGCATTCTTCCCACTGATCTCCAATGTAAGGAGCATTCTTCCCACTGATCACCAATGTATGGAACATTCTTCCCACTGATCACCAATGTAAGGAACATTCTTCCCACTGATCACCAATGTAAGGGTCATTCTTCCCACTGATCACCAATGTAAGGGACATTCTTCCCACTGATCACCAATGTAAGGAGGATTCTTCCCACTGATCACCAATGTAAGGAACATTCTTTCCACTGATCACCAATGTAAGGGGCATTCTTCCCACTGGCCACATATGTAAGGAACATTCTTCCCACTGATCACCAATGTAAGGAGCATTCTTCCCACTGATCACCAATGTAAGGAGCATTCTTCCCACTGATCACCAATGTAAGGGGCATTCTTCCCACTGATCTCCAATGTAAGGAACATTCTTCCCACTGACCACCAATGTAAGGAACATTCTTCCCACTGATCACCAATGTAAGGGACATTCTTCCCACTGATCACCAATGTAAGGAACATTCTTCCACTGATCACCAATGTAAGGAACATTCTTCCCACTGATCACCAATGTAAGGAACATTCTTCCACTGATCACCAATGTAAGGAACATTCTTCTCACTGATCACCAATGTAAGGGACATTCTTCCCACTGATCACCAATGTAAGGAACATTCTTCCCACTGATCACCAATGTAAGGAACATTTTTCCCACTGATCACCAATGTAAGGAACATTCTTCCCACTGATCACCAATGTAAGGAACATTCTTCCCACTGATCACCAATGTAAGGAACATTCTTCCCACTGATCACCAATGTAAGGAACATTCTTCCCACTGATCACCAATGTAAGGAACATTCTTCTCACTGATCACCAATGTAAGGAACATTCTTCCCACTGATCACCAATGTAAGGAACATTCTTCCACTGATCACCAATGTAAGGAACATTCTTCCACTGATCACCAATGTAAGGAACATTCTTCCACTGATCACCAATGTAAGGAACATTCTTCCCACTGATCACCAATGTAAGGAACATTCTTCCCACTGATCACCAATGTAAGGAACATTCTTCCACTGATCACCAATGTAAGGAACATTCTTTCTCACTGATCACAATGTAAACATTCTTCCACTGATCACCAATGTAAGGAACATTCTTCCCACTGATCACCAATGTAAGGAACATTCTTCCACACTGTAAGGAACATCACCAATGTAAGGAACATTCTTCCCACTGATCACCAATGTAAGGAACATTCTTCCACTGATCACCAATGTAAGGAACATTCTTCCCACTGATCACCAATGTAAGGAACATTCTTCCCACTGATCACCAATGTAAGGAACATTCTTCCCACTGATCACCAATGTAAGGAACATTCTTCCCACTGATCACCAATGTAAGGAACATTCTTCCCACTGATCACCAATGTAAGGAACATTCTTCCACTGATCACCAATGTAAGGGACATTCTTTCCACTGATCACCAATGTAAGGGACATTCTTCCCACTGATCACCAATTTAAGGAACATTCTTCCCACTGAACACCAATGTAAGGAACATTCTTCCCACTGATCACCAATGTAAGGAACATTCTTCCCACTGATCACCAAAGTAAGGAACATTCTTCCCACTGATCACCAATGTAAGGAACATTCTTCCCACTGATCACCAATGTAAGGAACATTCTTCCCACTGATCACCAATGTAAGGAACATTCTTCCCACTGATCACCAATGTAAGGAACTTTCTTCCCACTGATCACCAATGTAAGGAACATTCTTCCCACTGATCACCAATGTAAGGAACATTCTTCCCACTGATCACCAATGTAAGGAACATTCTTCCCACTGAACACCAATGTAAGGAACATTCTTCCCACTGATCTCCAATGTAAGGAACATTCTTCCCACTGATCACCAATGTAAGGAACATTCTTCCCACTGATCACCAATGTAAGGAACATTCTTCCACTGATCACCAATGTAAGGACACATTCAATGTTCCCACTGATCACCAATGTAAGGAACATTCTTCCCACTGATCACCAATGTAAGGAACATTCTTCCCACTGATCACCAATGTAAGGAACATTCTTCCCACTGATCACCAATGTAAGGAACATTCTTCTCACTGATCACCAATGTAAGGAACATTCTTCACCAATGTAAGGAACACTGATCACCAATGTAAGGAACATTCTTCCACTGATCACCAATGTAAGGAACATTCTTCCCACTGATCACCAATGTAAGGAACATTCTTCCCACTGACCCCCAATGTAAGGGACATTCTTCCCACTGATCACCAATGTAAGGAACATTCTTCCCACTGATCACCAATGTAAGGAACATTCTTCTTCCCACTGATCACCAATGTAAGGAACATTCTTCCCACTGATCACCAATGTAAGGAACATTCTTCTCACTGATCACCAATGTAAGGAACATTCTTCCCACTGATCACCAATGTAAGGAACATTCTTTCCACTGATCACCAATGTAAGGAACATTCTTCCCACTGATCACCAATGTAAGGAACATTCTTCTCACTGATCACCAATGTAAGGAACATTCTTCCCACTGATCACCAATGTAAGGAACATTCTTCTCACTGATCACCAATGTAAGGAACATTCTTCTCACTGATCACCAATGTAAGGAACATTCTTCTCACTGATCACCAATGTAAGGAACATTCTTCCCACTGATCACCAATGTAAGGAACATTCTTCCCACTGATCACCAATGTAAGGAACATTCTTCTCACTGATCACCAATGTAAGGAACATTCTTCCCACTGATCACCAATGTAAGGACATTCTTCTGATCACCAATGTGATCACCAATGTAAGGAACATTCTTCCACTGATCACCAATGTAAGGAACATTCTTCCCACTGATCACCAATGTAAGGAACATTCTTTCCCACTGATCACCAATGTAAGGAACATTCTTCCCACTGATCACCAATGTAAGGAACATTCTTTCACTGATCACCAATGTAAGGAACATTCTTCCACTGATCACCAATGTAAGGAACATTCTTCCCACTGATCACCAATGTAAGGAACATTCTTCCCACTGATCACCAATGTAAGGAGCATTCTTCCCACTGATCACCAATGTAAGGAACATTCTTCCCACTGATCACCAATGTAAGGAACATTCTTCCCACTGATCACCAATGTAAAGGAACATTCTTCCCACTGATCACCAATGTAAGGAACATTCTTCCACTGATCACCAATGTAAGGAACATTCTTCCCACTGATCACCAATGTAAGGAACATTCTTCCCACTGATCACCAATGTAAGGAACATTCTTCCCACTGATCACCAATGTAAGGAACATTCTTCCCACTGATCACCAATGTAAGGAACATTCTTCCCACTGATCACCAATGTAAGGAACATTCTTCCCACTGATCACCAATGTAAGGAACATTCTTTCCACTGATCACCAATGTAAGGAGCATTCTTCCACTGATCACCAATGTAAGGAACATTCTTCCCACTGATCACCAATGTAAGGAACATTCTTCCACTGATCACCAATGTAAGGAACATTCTTCCCACTGATCACCAATGTAAGGAACATTCTTCCCACTGATCACCAATGTAAGGAACATTCTTTCCCACTGATCACCAATGTAAGGAACATTCTTCCACTGATCACCAATGTAAGGAACATTCTTCCACTGATCACCAATGTAAGGAACATTCTTCCCACTGATCACCAATGTAAGGAACATTCTTCCACTGATCACCAATGTAAGGAACATTCTTCCACTGATCACCAATGTAAGGAACATTCTTCCACTGATCACCAATGTAAGGAACATTCAATGTAAGGAACATTCTTCCCACTGATCACCAATGTAAGGAACATTCTTCCCACTGATCACCAATGTAAGGAACATTCTTCCCACTGATCACCAATGTAAGGAACATTCTTCCCACTGATCACCAATGTAAGGAACATTCTTCCCACTGATCACCAATGTAAGGAACATTCTTCCCACTGATCACCAATGTAAGGAACATTCTTCCCACTGATCACCAATGTAAGGAACATTCTTCTCACTGATCACCAATGTAAGGAACATTCTTCCCACTGATCACCAATGTAAGGAACATTCTTCCACTGATCACCAATGTAAGGAACACACTGATTCTTCCCACTGATCACCATGTAAGGAACATTCTTCCCATGATCACCAATGTAAGGAACATTCTTCCCACTGATCACCAATGTAAGGAACATTCTTCCCACTGATCACCAATGTAAGGAACATTCTTCCACTGATCACCAATGTAAGGAACATTCTTCCCACTGATCACCAATGTAAGGAACATTCTTCCCACTGATCACCAATGTAAGGAACATTCTTCCACTGATCACCAATGTAAGGAACATTCTTCCCACTGATCACCAATGTAAGGAACATTCTTCCCACTGATCACCAATGTAAGGAACATTCTTCCCACTGATCACCAATGTAAGGAACATTCTTCCCACTGATCACCAATGTAAGGAACATTCTTCCCACTGATCACCAATGTAAGGAACATTCTTCCACTGATCACCAATGTAAGGAACATTCTTCCCACTGATCACCAATGTAAGGATTCATTCTTCCCACTGATCACCAATGTAAGGAACATTCTTCCCACTGATCACCAATGTAAGGAACATTCTTCTCACTGATCACCAATGTAAGGAACATTCTTCCCACTGATCACCAATGTAAGGAACATTCTTCCCACTGATCACCAATGTAAGGAACATTCTTCCCACTGATCACCAATGTAAGGAACATTCTTCCACTGATCACCAATGTAAGGAACATTCTTCCCACTGATCACCAATGTAAGGAACATTCTTCCCACTGATCACCAATGTAAGGAACATTCTTCCCACTGATCACCAATGTAAGGAACATTCTTCCCACTGATCACCAATGTAAGGAACATTCTTCCCACTGATCACCAATGTAAGGAACATTCATTCCACTGATCACCAATGTAAGGAACATTCTTCCCACTGATCACCAATGTAAGGAACATTCTTCCCACTGATCACCAATGTAAGGAACATTCTTCCCACTGATCACCAATGTAAGGAACATTCTTCCCACTGATCACCAATGTAAGGAACATTCTTCCCACTGATCACCAATGTAAGGAACATTCTTCCCACTGATCACCAATGTAAGGAACATTCTTCCCACTGATCACCAATGTAAGGAACATTCTTCCCACTGATCACCAATGTAAGGAACATTCTTTCCACTGATCACCAATGTAAGGAACATTCTTCCCACTGATCACCAATGTAAGGAACATTCTTCTCACTGATCACCAATGTAAGGAACATTCTTCCCACTGATCACCAATGTAAGGAACATTCTTCTCACTGATCACCAATGTAAGGAACATTCTTCTCACTGATCACCAATGTAAGGAACATTCTTCCCACTGATCACCAATGTAAGGAACATTCTTCCCACTGATCACCAATGTAAGGAACATTCTTCCCACTGATCACCAATGTAAGGAACATTCTTCCCACTGATCACCAATGTAAGGAACATTCTTCCCACTGATCACCAATGTAAGGAACATTCTTCCCACTGATCACCAATGTAAGGAACATTCTTCTCACTGATCACCAATGTAAGGAACATTCTTCCCACTGATCACCAATGTAAGGAACATTCTTCCCACTGATCACCAATGTAAGGAACATTCTTCCCACTGATCACCAATGTAAGGAACATTCTTCCCACTGATCACCAATGTAAGGAACATTCTTCTCACTGATCACCAATGTAAGGAACATTCTTCCCACTGATCACCAATGTAAGGAACATTCTTCCCACTGATCACCAATGTAAGGAACATTCTTCCCACTGATCACCAATGTAAGGAACATTCTTCTCACTGATCACCAATGTAAGGAACATTCTTCCACTGATCACCAATGTAAGGAACATTCTTCCCACTGATCACCAATGTAAGGAACATTCTTCTCACTAAGGAACATTCTTCCTCACTGATCACCAATGTAAGGAACATTCTTCCCACTGATCACCAATGTAAGGAACATTCTTCCCACTGATCACCAATGTAAGGAACATTCTTCCCACTGATCACCAATGTAAGGAACATTCTTCCCACTGATCACCAATGTAAGGAACATTCTTTCACTGATCACCACTGTAATCATTCTTCCCACTGATCACCAATGTAAGGAACATTCTTCCCACTGATCACCAATGTAAGGAACATTCTTCCCACTGATCACCAATGTAAGGAACATTCTTCCCACTGATCACCAATGTAAGGAACATTCTTCCACTGATCACCAATGTAAGGAACATTCTTCCCACTGATCACCAATGTAAGGAACATTCTTCCCACTGATCACCAATGTAAGGAACATTCTTCCCACTGATCACCAATGTAAGGAACATTCTTCTCACTGATCACCAATGTAAGGAACATTCTTCCACTGATCACCAATGTAAGGAACATTCTTCCCACTGATCACCAATGTAAGGAACATTCTTCCCACTGATCACCAATGTAAGGAACATTCTTCCCACTGATCACCAATGTAAGGAACATTCTTCCCACTGATCACCAATGTAAGGAACATTCTTCCCACTGATCACCAATGTAAGGAACATTCTTCCCACTGATCACCAATGTAAGGAACATTCTTCCCACTGATCACCAATGTAAGGAACATTCTTCCCACTGATCACCAATGTAAGGAACATTCTTCCCACTGATCACCAATGTAAGGAACATTCTTCCCACTGATCACCAATGTAAGGAACATTCTTCCACTGATCACCAATGTAAGGAACATTCTTCCACTGATCACCAATGTAAGGAACATTCTTCCCACTGATCACCAATGTAAGGAGCATTCTTCCCACTGATCACCAATGTAAGGAGCATTCTTCCCACTGATCACCAATGTAAGGAACATTCTTCCCACTGATCACCAATGTAAGGAGCATTCTTCCACTGATCACCAATGTAAGGAACATTCTTCTTACTGATCACCAATGTAAGGAGCATTCTTCCCACTGATCACCAATGTAAGGATCATTCTTCCCACTGATCACCAATGTAAGGAGCATTCTTTCCACTGATCACCAATGTAAGGAACATTCTTCCCACTGATCACCAATGTAAGGAACATTCTTCCCACTGATCACCAACATTCTTCCACTGATCACCAATGTAAGGAACATTCTTCCCACTGATCACCAATGTAAGGAACATTCTTCCCACTGATCACCAATGTAAGGAACATTCTTCCACTGATCACCAATGTAAGGAACATTCTTCCACTGATCACCAATGTAAGGAACATTCTTCTCCACTGATCACCAATGTAAGGAACATTCTTCCACTGATCACCAATGTAAGGAACATTCTTCCCACTGATCACCAATGTAAGGACACATTCTTCCCACTGATCACCAATGTAAGGAACATTCTTCTCATCACTGATCACCAATGTAAGGAACATTCTTCCACTGATCACCAATGTAAGGAACATTCTTCCCACTGATCACCAATGTAAGGAACATTCTTCCCACTGATCACCAATGTAAGGAACATTCTTCCCACTGATCACCAATGTAAGGAACATTCTTCCCACTGATCACCAATGTAAGGAACATTCTTCCCACTGATCACCAATGTAAGGAACATTCTTCCCACTGATCACCAATGTAAGGAACATTCTTCCCACTGATCACCAATGTAAGGAACATTCTTCCCACTGATCACCAATGTAAGGAACATTCTTCCACTGATCACCAATGTAAGGAACATTCTTCCCACTGATCACCAATGTAAGGAACATTTTCTTCACTGATCACCAATGTAAGGAACATTCTTCCACTGATCACCAATGTAAGGAACATTCTTCCACTGATCACCAATGTAAGGAACATTCTTCCCACTGATCACCAATGTAAGGAACATTCTTTCCACTGATCACCAATGTAAGGAACATTCTTCCCACTGATCACCAATGTAAGAACATTCTTCCCACTGATCACCAATGTAAGGAACATTCTTCCCACTGATCACCAATGTAAGGAACATTCTTCCCACTGATCACCAATGTAAGGAACATTCTTCTCACTGATCACCAATGTAAGGAACATTCTTCCACTGATCACCAATGTAAGGAACATTCTTCCACTGATCACCAATGTAAGGAACATTCTTCCCACTGATCACCAATGTAAGGAACATTCTTCCACTGATCACCAATGTAAGGAACATTCTTTCCACTGATCACCAATGTAAGGAACATTCTTCCCACTGATCACCAATGTAAGGAACATTCTTCCACTGATCACCAATGTAAGGAACATTCTTCCCACTGATCACCAATGTAAGGAACATTCTTCCCACTGATCACCAATGTAAGGAACATTCTTCCACTGATCACCAATGTAAGGAACATTCTTCCCACTGATCACCAATGTAAGGAACATTCTTCCCACTGATCACCAATGTAAGGAACATTCTTCCCACTGATCACCAATGTAAGGAACATTCTTCCCACTGATCACCAATGTAAGGAACATTCTTCCCACTGATCACCAATGTAAGGAACATTCTTCCCACTGATCACCAATGTAAGGAACATTCTTCCCACTGATCACCAATGTAAGGAACATTCTTCCCACTGATCACCAATGTAAGGAACATTCTTCTCACTGATCACCAATGTAAGGAACATTCTTCCCACTGATCACCAATGTAAGGAACATTCTTCCACTGATCACCAATGTAAGGAACATTCTTCCCACTGATCACCAATGTAAGGACATTCTTCCCACTGATCTGATCCCCAATGTAAGGGGAACATTCTTCCCACTGATCACCAATGTAAGGAACATTCTTCCCACTGATCACCAATGTAAGGAACACATTCTTCCCACTGATCACCAATGTAAGGAACATTCTTCCCACTGATCACCAATGTAAGGAACATTCTTCCCACTGATCACCAATGTAAGGAAACATTCTTCCCACTGATCACCAATGTAAGGAACATTCTTCCCACTGATCACCAATGTAAGGAACATTCTTCCACTGATCACCAATGTAAGGGCATTCTTCCCACTGATCACCAATGTAAGGAACATTCTTCCCACTGATCACCAATGTAAGGAACATTCTTCCCACTGATCACCAATGTAAGGAACATTCTTCCACTGATCACCAATGTAAGGAACATTCTTCCCACTGATCACCAATGTAAGGAACATTCTTCCCACTGATCACCAATGTAAGGAACATTCTTCCCACTGATCACCAATGTAAGGAACATTCTTCCACTGATCACCAATGTAAGGAACATTCTTCCCACTGATCACCAATGTAAGGAACATTCTTCCACTGATCACCAATGTAAGGAACATTCTTCCCACTGATCACCAATGTAAGGAACATTCTTCCCACTGATCACCAATGTAAGGAACATTCTTCCCACTGATCACCAATGTAAGGACATTCTTCCACTGATCACCAATGTAAGGAACATTCTTCCCACTGATCACCAATGTAAGGAACATTCTTCCCACTGATCACCAATGTAAGGAACATTCTTCCCACTGATCACCAATGTAAGGAACATTCTTCCCACTGATCACCAATGTAAGGAACATTCTTTCACTGATCACCAATGTAAGGAACATTCTTCCCACTGATCACCAATGTAAGGAACATTCTTCCCACTGATCACCAATGTAAGGAACATTCTTCCCACTGATCACCAATGTAAGGAACATTCTTCTCACTGATCACCAATGTAAGGAACATTCTTCCCACTGATCACCAATGTAAGGAACATTCTTCCACTGATCACCAATGTAAGGAACATTCTTCCCACTGATCACCAATGTAAGGAACATTCTTCCCACTGATCACCAATGTAAGGAACATTCTTCTCACTGATCACCAATGTAAGGAACATTCTTCCCACTGATCACCAATGTAAGGAACATTCTTTCCCACTGATCACCAATGTAAGGAACATTCTTCCCACTGATCACCAATGTAAGGAACATTCTTCCCACTGATCACCAATGTAAGGAACATTCTTTTCCCACTGATCACCAATGTAAGGAACATTCTTCCCACTGATCACCAATGTAAGGAACATTCTTCTCACTGATCACCAATGTAAGGAACATTCTTCCCACGGATCACCAATGTAAGGAACATTCTTCCCACTGATCACCAATGTAAGGAACATTCTTCCCACTGATCACCAATGTAAGGAACATTCTTCCCACTGATCACCAATGTAAGGAACACATTCTTCACCACATTCTTCCACCACCAATGTAAGGAACATTCTTCCCACTGATCACCAATGTAAGGAACATTCTTCCCACTGATCACCAATGTAAGGAACATTCTTCCCACTGATCACCAATGTAAGGAACATTCTTCCACTGATCACCAATGTAAGGAACATTCTTCCCACTGATCACCAATGTAAGGAACATTCTTCCCACTGATCACCAATGTAAGGAACATTCTTCCCACTGATCACCAATGTAAGGAACATTCTTCCCACTGATCACCAATGTAAGGAGCATTCTTCCCACTGATCACCAATGTAAGGAACATTCTTCTCCACTGATCACCAATGTAAGGAACATTCTTCCCACTGATCACCAATGTAAGGAACATTCTTCCCACTGATCACAATGTAAGGAACACCAATGTAATGTAAGGAACATTCTTCCCACTGATCACCAATGTAAGGAACATTCTTCCACTGATCACCAATGTAAGGAACATTCTTCCCACTGATCACCAATGTAAGGAACATTCTTCCCACTGATCACCAATGTAAGGAACATTCTTCCCACTGATCACCAATGTAAGGAACATTCTTCCCACTGATCACCAATGTAAGGAACATTCTTCCCACTGATCACCAATGTAAGGAACATTCTTCCCACTGATCCCAATGTAAGGAACATTCTTCCCACTGATCACCAATGTAAGGAACATTCTTCCCACTGATCACCAATGTAAGGAACATTCTTCCACTGATCACCAATGTAAGGAACATTCTTTCACTGATCACCAATGTAAGGAACATTCTTCCCACTGATCACCAATGTAAGGAACATTCTTTCCCACTGATCACCAATGTAAGGAACATTCTTCCCACTGATCACCAATGTAAGGAACATTCTTCTCACTGATCACCAATGTAAGGAACATTCTTCCCACTGATCACCAATGTAAGGAACATTCTTTCCACTGATCACCAATGTAAGGAACATTCTTCCCACTGATCACCAATGTAAGGAACATTCTTCCCACTGATCACCAATGTAAGGAGCATTCTTCCACTGATCACCAATGTAAGGAACATTCTTCCCACTGATCACCAATGTAAGGAACATTCTTCTCACTGATCACCAATGTAAGGAACATTCTTCCCACTGATCACCAATGTAAGGAACATTCTTCCCACTGATCACCAATGTAAGGAACATTCTTCCACTGATCACCAATGTAAGGAACATTCTTCCCACTGATCACCAATGTAAGGAGCATTCTTCTCACTGATCACCAATGTAAGGAACATTCTTCCACTGATCACCAATGTAAGGAACATTCTTCCCACTGATCACCAATGTAAGGAACATTCTTCCCACTGATCACCAATGTAAGGAACATTCTTCCACTGATCACCAATGTAAGGAACATTCTTCCCACTGATCACCAATGTAAGGAACATTCTTCCCACTGATCACCAATGTAAGGAACATTCTTCCCACTGATCACCAATGTAAGGAACATTCTTCCCACTGATCACCAATGTAAGGAACATTCTTCTCACTGATCACCAATGTAAGGAACATTCTTCCCACTGATCACCAATGTAAGGAACATTCTTCCACTGATCACCAATGTAAGGAACATTCTTCCCACTGATCACCAATGTAAGGAACATTCTTCTCACTGATCACCAATGTAAGGAACATTCTTCCCACTGATCCCAATGTAAGGAACATTCTTTCCACTGATCACCAATGTAAGGAACATTCTTCCACTGATCACCAATGTAAGGAACATTCTTCCCACTGATCACCAATGTAAGGAACATTCTTCCCACTGATCACCAATGTAAGGAACATTCTTCCTCACTGATCACCAATGTAAGGAACATTCTTCCCACTGATCACCAATGTAAGGAACATTCTTCCCACTGATCACCAATGTAAGGAACATTCTTCCACTGATCACCAATGTAAGGAACATTCTTCCCACTGATCACCAATGTAAGGAACATTCTTCTCACTGATCACCAATGTAAGGAACATTCTTCCCACTGATCACCAATGTAAGGAACATTCTTCCCACTGATCACCAATGTAAGGAACATTCTTCCACTGATCACCAATGTAAGGAACATTCTTCCCACTGATCACCAATGTAAGGAAACATTCTTCCAATCACCAATGTAAGGAACATTCTTCCCACTGATCACCAATGTAAGGAACATTCTTCCCACTGATCACCAATGTAAGGGAAACATTCTTCCCACTGATCACCAATGTAAGGAACATTCTTCCCACTGATCACCAATGTAAGGAACATTCTTCCCACTGATCACCAATGTAAGGAACATTCTTCCCACTGATCACCAATGTAAGGAACATTCTTCCCACTGATCACCAATGTAAGGAACATTCTTCCCACTGATCACCAATGTAAGGAACATTCTTCCCACTGATCACCAATGTAAGGAACATTCTTCCCACTGATCACCAATGTAAGGAACATTCTTCCCACTGATCACCAATGTAAGGAACATTCTTCCCACTGATCACCAATGTAAGGAACATTCTTCCACTGATCACCAATGTAAGGAACATTCTTCTCATGATCACCAATGTAAGGAACATTCTTCCACTGATCACCAATGTAAGGAACATTCTTCCACTGATCACCAATGTAAGGAACATTCTTCCCACTGATCACCAATGTAAGGAACATTCTTCCCACTGATCACCAATGTAAGGAACATTCTTCCCACTGATCACCAATGTAAGGAGCATTCTTCCCACTGATCACCAATGTAAGGAACATTCTTCCCACTGACCACCAATGTAAGGACATTCTTCTCACTGATCACCAATGTAAGGAACATTCTTCCCACTGATCACCAATGTAAGGAACATTCTTCCCACTGATCACCAATGTAAGGAACATTCTTCCCACTGATCACCAATGTAAGGCACATTCTTCCCACTGATCACCAATGTAAGGAACATTCTTCCCACTGATCAACAATGTAAGGAACATTCTTCCCACTGATCACCAATGTAAGGAACATTCTTTCACTGATCACCAATGTAAGGAACATTCTTCCCACTGACCACCAATGTAAGGGTGTTAGTCCCATCACACAGAGCTCCTCTATTTTCTTTGCAGAAGCACCCATAGGACTTCTAGTGTGTTAGTGGCATCACACAGAGCTCCTATATATTCTTCTCAGCAGCACCCACAGGACTTCTAGTGTGTTAGTGGCATCACACAGAGCTCCTCTATTTTCTTTGCAGAAGCACCCACAGGACTTCTAGTGTGTTAGTGGCATCACACAGAGCTCCTCTATTTTCTTTGCAGAAGCACCCACAGGACTTCTAGTGTGTTAGTGGCATCACACAGAGCTCCTCTATTTTCTTTGCAGAAGCACCCACAGGACTTCTAGTGTGTTAGTGGCATCACACAGAGCTCCTCTATTTTCTTTGCAGAAGCACCCACAGGACTTCTAGTGTGTTAGTGGCATCACACAGAGCTCCTCTATTTTCTTTGCATAAGCACCCACAGGACTTCTAGTGTGTTAGTGGCATCACACAGAGCTCCTCTATTTTCTTTGCAGAAGCACCCATAGGACTTCTAGTGTGTTAGTGGCATCACACAGAGCTCCTATATATTCTTCTCAGCAGCACCCACAGGACTTCTAGTGTGTTAGTGGCATCACACAGAGCTCCTCTATTTTCTTTGCAGAAGCACCCATAGGACTTCTAGTGTGTTAGTGGCATCACACAGAGCTCCTATATTTTCTTCTCAGCAGCACCCACAGGACTACCGACTACAATGGCTGGAAGACCGCCAAGGGGAGGCAGAGCGTGCAGAGCCAAGAACACAGGGCAGGCAGGCTCTGTTTCTAGTGGACGTGGCCGTGGACGTGGTCGTGCATCGTCATCAGCACGTGGCCATGGGACACGCGCGTCTTTGTTTTCGGCAGCTGGACATGTGGAGCCGCATCATGCTGAAGGCTTGGTAGAATGGATGACCAAGCCCTCCTCATCCTCCTCATCCTCTCTCACCCAGGCTCAGGGTACTGACAGAGCATCATCAGCCACCCCTTCCCTAGACCCACCATGTCCTCCTGAGGAGTCCCCCGAACTCTTTGAGCACAGTGTTGGGTACATGCTCCAGGAGGATGCCCAACGATTCGAAGGCTCGGATGACGATACCCAGCTTGAGGAATCTGGCAGTACTGTTCCACCAGCTGCAGCTTACTGCCAGGTTTGCTCTAGTGGTGAAGAGGGAGGGGATGATGAGGTCACTGACTCCACGTGGGTGCCTCAAGGGAGAGAGGATGAGGAGGAGGACGAGGAGGAGGAGGATGCGGCGTCACATGTCCAACGAGGCAGGATGCCCCCTGGAGGCCAGGTAGAGGCCAGCACAGCAACTGTACAACACCGCAGAGCTCCGCCTGTGCAGGGCGCTGCCTCTGCACGTTATCAGAAAAGTTCTTTGGTGTGGGCCTTTTTTGAGACGAGTGCAGCAGATCGCACCACTGCTATTTGCAATATTTGTCTCAAGCGTATCTCGCGTGGCCAAAACATCAGCCGCTTGGGCACGACAAGCATGACCAGACATATGGCGACCTGCCATGCAGCTCGTTGGCAGGCACACATAAAAGACCCACACCAAAGAACTAAGCGGACCTCTCCTTGCTCCTCCTCAGCTGGGATCTCCATCCCCACTACACCTTCAGTCCTCTCTGAAAGCTGCTCTGAGAGGACTGAAGGTGTAGAATTCGGTGTGTCACAACCAAGTACTTGCAGTACACCGACGTCCGATTGCAGCAGGCAAATTTCCCTGCCCCAGCTGCTGGACCGTAGAAAGAAGTACACTCCCAGCCATCCACATGCCCAGCGGTTGAATGCTAGCCTTGCTAAATTGCTAGCACTTCAACTGCTGCCTTTTCAGTTGGTAGACTCGGCCCCCTTCCGTGAGTTTGTTCAATGTGCGGTTCCTCAGTGGCAGGTTCCCAAACGCCACTTTTTCTCGCGGAAGGCGATTCCGTCTCTCTACCGGCATGTGGAGGGCAATGTCCATGCCTCGCTGGACAGGGCGGTCAGCGGTAAGGTGCATATTACCGCTGACTCATGGTCCAGCAGGCATGGACAGGGACGGTACCTTTCTTTCACGGCCCATTGGGTCACTCTATTGGCAGCTGGGAGGGATGCAGGACAAGGTGCAGTAGTGTTGGAGGTTGTTCCGCCACCACGCCTCCAAAACGCGACTACTGCTACTGGTTGTGACACACCTCTCTCCTCCACCCCCTCCTCTTCTTCTTCCTCCAGTGCTCTGTCCTTGGAACCAGCGGTGCTCCGTAGGCGTACAAGGGGCTACGCAAGTACGCAGGCAAAAAGATGCCATGCCGTGCTTGCGCTGGTGTGTTTGGGGGACAGGAGCCACACTGGGCCAGAGGTTCTGGCAGCTCTGCAGGGGCAGGCCGAGAGGTGGTTGACGCCACGTCAGCTTAAGCCAGGAATGGTCGTTTCTGACAATGGCACCAACCTCCTCTCCGCCCTGCGACAGGGGCAGCTCACCCATGTGCCCTGCATGGCTCACGTCCTCAACCTGGTGGTGCAGCGGTTCTTGGGCAGGTTCCCAGGCTTACAGGATGTCCTGAGGCAGGCCAGGAAAGTCTGTGTGCATTTCCGCCGATCTTATAATGCCAGTGCTCGGCTGACTGAGCTGCAAAAGGAGCTGAACCTGCCCAAGAACCGCCTAATATGTGACATGCCCACCAGGTGGAACTCAACGTTGGCCATGCTGCAGCGACTGCACACGCAGCAGAGGGCCATCAATGAGTACCTTTGCGACTACGGCACCAGGACAGGGTCAGGGGAGCTTGTTTTTTTTTTCCCCACGTCAGTGGAGCATGATCAGGGATGCATGCACTGTCCTCTCACCATTTGAGGAGGCCACGAGGATGGTGAGCAGTGACAGTGCATGCATCAGTGACACTGTCCCTCTTGTCCACCTGTTGGAGCATACGCTGCGTGGGATAATGGACAGGGCACTTGAGGCAGAACAGAGGCAGGAAGAGGAGGACTTCCTTGCCTCTCAAGGCCCCCTTTATCCGGACAGTGTTCCTTCTGTCCCACCCATCACACAGGAAGAGGATGAGGAGGAGGAGGAGGAGGAGGAGGAGGATTGTGTGAGCATGGAGGTGGAGCCTGGCACTCAGCATCAGCAGCAGCAGTCTTTTAGGGATGATGTACAGTCCCAACAAACCAGTGGACTTGTACGTGGCTGGGAGGAGGTGGCTGGCGATCATGTCATCCTCAGTGACCCAGAAGACTCCGGACCGAATGCCTCAGCTAACCTACGCTGCATGGCCTCCCTGATCCTGCAAAGCCTGCGGAAGGATCCTCGTGTTCTTCGGATCAAGGAGAGGGACCATTACTGGCTGGCCACTCTCCTTGATCCGCGGTACAAGGGTAAGGTTGCGGACCTTATCTTGCCGTCGCAGAGGGAGCAGAGGATGAGACATCTCAGGGAGGCCTTGCAGAAAGGTCTGTGCAACGCGTTCCCAGAAACTGGGAGGCTACAAACTCCTGGTCCTGGGCGACGAGTTGCTGAGGCTTCGGTCAGTGGCAGAAGGAGCGGTGGGGAAGGTGGACGTCTGACCGATGCGTTCAGACAATTTTTTAGTCCGCAGCCCCAAGGTATGATCGGTTCCAGCAACCATCGCCAGCGTCTGATATACATGGTGCAGGAATACCTTGGGGCAAGGTCAGACTTGGACACCTTTCCCACCGAAAATCCTCTGGCTTACTGGGTCCTGAGGATGGATCACTGGCCAGAGCTTGCACAGTATGCAATTGAGCTACTGGCCTGTCCTGCCTCCAGCGTTCTTTCCGAACGCACATTCAGTGCTGCTGGAGGATTTGTGACTGATCATAGGGTGCGCCTGTCCACCGCCTCGGTTGATCGACTGACATTCATCAAAATGAATCAGTCTTGGATCACCACCAGCTACCAGGCACCTGAGGCGGATATAACCGAATAAATTTTTAATGTCACATCCCTTCAAGACTGCCTATGCTGATGCTGAGTGACTGTCCTCTTATGTTCACTGACTATCCTCTTCCTCCTCCTCAATGATCCATGCCACCACACCAGTGCCTAAGGCACAATTTTTCAGCCCCTGTTTAACAGGGGCGTGTACTTACAATTTTTTAAAAAAATGCTTCGCAACACGTGTGACTGCTGTGCTCCAAGTACAGTCTCTGTGAGGGCCGTGTTGCAGTGTTGTGGCACCAGCACCAGTGCCTAAGGCACAATTTTTCAGCCCCTGTTTAACAGGGGCGGGTACTTACAATTTTTTAAAAAAATGCTTCGCAACACGTGTGACTGCTGTGCTCCAAGTACAGTATCTGTGAGGGCCGGGTTGCAGTGTTGTGGCACCAGCACCAGTGCCTAAGGCACAATTTTTCAGCCCCTGTTTAACAGGGGCGGGTACTTACAATTTTTTAAAAAAATGCTTCGCAACACGTGTGACTGCTGTGCTCCAAGTACAGTATCTGTGAGGGCCGGGTTGCAGTGTTGTGGCACCAGCACCAGTGCCTAAGGCACAATTTTTCAGCCCCTGTTTAACAGGGGCGTGTACTTACAATTTTTTAAAAAAATGCTTCGCAACACGTGTGACTGCTGTGCTCCAAGTACAGTATCTGTGAGGGCCGGGTTGCAGTGTTGTGGCACCAGCACCAGTGCCTAAGGCACAATTTTTCAGCCCCTGTTTAACAGGGGCGGGTACTTACAATTTTTTTAAAAAAATGCTTCGCAACACGTGTGACTGCTGTGCTCCAAGTACAGTCTCTGTGAGGGGTTGCAGTGTTGTGGCACCAGCACCAGTGCCTAAGGCACAATTTTTCAGCCCCTGTTTAACAGGGGCGGGTAATTACAAATCTTGATCTAATAGTTCACAGCAGGGCCCATTCCTGCGCCCACCAAGAGTAACTATGAGGGCCTGCAGTCTTGTGGCAACACCGTCCACCACCACCGCCAAAGGCCCAATTTTTCTGCCCTGTTCATCAGGTGCTTGCAATTACAAATCTTGATCTAATAACTCACAACAGGGCCCATTCCTGCGCCCACCAAGAGTAACTGTGAGGGCCTACAGTCTTGTGGCAACACCGTCCACCACCACCGCCAAAGGCCCAATTTTTCTGCCCTGTTCATCAGGTGCTTGCAATTACAAATCTTGATCTAATAACTCACAGCAGGGCCCATTCCTGCGCCCACCAAGAGTAACTGTGAGAGCTTACAGTCTTGTGGCAACACCGTCCACCACCACCGCCAAAGGCCCAATTTTTCTGCCCTGTTCATCAGGTGCTTGCAATTACAAATCTTGATCTAATAACTCACAGCAGGGCCCATTCCTGCGCCCACCAAGAGTAACTGTGAGAGCTTACAGTCTTGTGGCAACACCGTCCACCACCACCACCACCCCCAATTTTTCTGCCCTGTTCAACAGGTGCATGCAATTACAAATCTTGATCTATTAACTCATAGCAGGGCCCATTCCTGTGCCCACCAGTCTTGTGGCTACACCAACATCTAATAGGGCAAATTTCTGCAGAGTATATACGCCAGGCCCCTACTTTCAAACATCCAACTTACAAACGACTCCTACTTGCAAATGGAAAGAGAAAAACAGGAAGTGAGAGGAAATCTACCCCTAGGAAGGGAAATTCTATCCTGTTAGATTTAATTTGGGAAAAAGGTATCTCCTCTCTACTGATACTTTATCACCAATCCTTGTTTCAATTAAAACCCCACTTTTCCAAAAACATTTGTCATTGGGACGGAAAGTGAGGTGACATGTTCTGAACAGATGTGCAAAGACAGCAAATGTTACAGGGGTGATAACCCCTCCCTATGTTCTCCAAAAAGCTTAAAAATAGATTTTTTTGGGATGGAGCTACACTTCATAATGTACCTGTTCAGATTCTACTTAAGAACAAACCTAAAGCCGCAAGTGGTTTTAAATGGCTTCTTTTTTTCCTTTACAAATGTCATTTTGTGCAAGGACAGTTCTAAACACGGGAAACACATGCCACTTCACAGGCATACTTTAGACACCCCCCAGGTACCATATTTAAAGGAAAATTTCACTTTTTTTTTTTCACTTTATGCATCATTAAAATGACTGCTCCCGAAAAAACGTTAGTTTTTAAAAGTTCTTTTTGCATTGATATATGTCCCCTGGGGCAGGACCCGGGTCCCAAAACCTGTTTTATGACATTAACATGCATATTGGCCGTTGTAATTAGCAATTTTGATTTCGAACGTTCGCGTCCATTATAACGTATAGGGTTCGAAAATTCGCGCGAACTTTCGGTCCGTTCGAAGGTTCTGGTTCGAACCGAACCCGGGGGTGTTCGGCTCATCCCTAGTAAGGAGGATTCTTTCCACTGATCACCAATGTAAGGAACATTCTTTCCACTGATCACCATTGTAAGGGGCATTCTTCCCACTAGCCACATATGTAAGGAACATTCTTTCCACTGATCACCAATGTAAGGAGCATTCTTCCCACTGATCACCAATGTAAGGAGCATTCTTCCCACTGATCTCCAATGTAAGGAGCATTCTTCCCACTGACCTCCAATGTAAGGGGCATTCTTCCCACTGATCACCAATGTAAGGGACATTCTTCCCACTGATCACCAATGTAAGGGACATTCTTCCCACTGATCACCAATGTAAGGAACATTCTTCCCACTGATCACCAATGTAAGGAACATTCTTCCCACTGACCTCCAATGTAAGGAGCATTCTTCCCACTGATCTCCAATGTAAGGAGCATTCTTCCCACTGATCTCCAATGTAAGGAGCATTCTTCCCACTGACCTCCAATGTAAGGAGCATTCTTCCCACTGACCCCCAATGTAAGGAACATTCTTCCCACTGACCCCCAATGTAAGGAGGATTCTTCCCACTGATCACCAATGTAAGGGTCATTCTTCCCACTAATCACCAATGGAAGGAGCATTCTTTCCACTGATCACTAATGTAAGGTGCATTCTTCCCACTGGCCACATATGTAAGGAACATTCCTTCTACTGATCACCAATGTAAGGGGCATTCTTCCCACTGATCACCAATGTAAGGAACATTCTTCCCACTGACCCCCAATGTAAGGAACATTCTTCCCACTGATCACCAATGTAAGGGACATTCTTCCCACTGATCACCAATGTAAGGAACATTCTTCCCACTGATCACCAATGTAAGGAACATTCTTTCCACTGACCACATATGTAAGGAACATTCTTTCCACGGATCACCAATGTAAGGATCATTCTTCCCACTGATCACCAATGTAAGGATCATTCTTCCCACTGATCACCAATGTAAGGGGCATTCTTCCCACTGGCCACATATGTAAGGAACATTCTTTCCACGGATCACCAATGTAAGGATCATTCTTCCCACTGATCTCCAATGTAAGGAGCATTCTTCCCACTGACCCCCAATGTAAGGAGCATTCTTCCCGCTGATCACCAATGTAAGGGACATTCTTGCCACTGATCTACAATGTAAGGAGCATTCTTCCCACTGATCTCCAGTGTAAGGAACATTCTTCCCACTGACCACCAATGTAAGGGACATTCTTCCCACTGATCACCAATGTAAGGAGCATTCTTCCCAATGATCTCCAATGTAAGGAGCATTCTTCCCACTGACCTCCAGTGTAAGGAGCATTCTTCCCACTGACCCCCAATGTAAGGGGCATTCTTCCCACTGGCCACATATGTAATGAACATTCTTCCCACTGATCACCAATGTAAGGAACATTCTTCTCACTGATCACCAATGTAAGGAACATTCTTCCCACTGACCACCAATGTAAGGGGCATTCTTCCCACTGACCTTCAGTGTAAGGGGCATTCTTCCCACTGATCACCAATGTAAGGAGCATTCTTCCCACTGACCTCCAATGTAAGGGGCATTCTTCCCACTGATCACCAATGTAAGGAGCATTCTTCCCAATGATCTCCAATGTAAGGAGCATTCTTCCCACTGACCTCCAATGTAAGGAGCATTCTTCCCAATGATCTCCAATGTAAGGAGCATTCTTCCCACTGATCTCCAATGTAGGGAGCATTCTTCCCACTGACCTCCAATGTAAGGGGCATTCTTCCCACTGATCACCAATGTAAAGAGCATTCTTCCCACTGACCTCCAGTGTAAGGAGCATTCTTCCCACTGACCTCCAATGTAAGGAGCATTCTTCCCAATGATCTCCAATGTAAGGAGCATTCTTCCCACTGACCTCCAATGTAAGGAGCATTCTTCCCAATGATCTCCAATGTAAGGAGCATTCTTCCCACTGACCCCCAATGTAAGGAGCATTCTTCCCGCTGATCACCAATGTAAGGGACATTCTTCCCACTGATCACCAATGTAAGGAACATTCTTCCCACTGACCCCCAATGTAAGGAACATTCTTCCCACTGACCCCCAATGTAAGGGGCATTCTTCCCACTGGCCACATATGTAAGGAACATTCTTCCCACTGATCACCAATGTAAGGAGCATTCTTCCCACTGATCACCAATGTAAGGAGCATTCTTCCCACTGATCACCAATGTAAGGGGCATTCTTCCCACTGACCTCCAATGTAAGGAGCATTCTTCCCACTGATCTCCAATGTAAGGAGCATTCTTCCCACTGATCTCCAATGTAAGGAACATTCTTCCCACTGATCTCCAATGTAAGGAACATTCTTCCCACTGATCACCAATGTAAGGAGCATTCTTCCCACTGATCACCAATGTAAGGAGGATTCTTTCCACTGATCACCAATGTAAGGAACATTCTTTCCACTGATCACCAATGTAAGGGGCATTCTTCCCACTGATCTCCAATGTAAGGAGCATTCTTCCCACTGATCTCCAATGTAAGGAGCATTCTTCCCACTGATCTCCAATGTATGGAGCATTCTTCCCACTGACCTCCAATGTAAGGAGCATTCTTCCCACTGGCCACATATGTAAGGAACATTCTTTCCACTGACCTCCAATGTAAGGGGCATTCTTCCCACTGATCACCAATGTAAGGAACATTCTTCCCACTGACCTCCAATGTAAGGGGCATTCTTCCCACTGATCTCCAATGTAAGGAGCATTCTTCCCACTGATCTCCAATGTAAGGAGCATTCTTCCCACTGACCTCCAATGTAAGGAGCATTCTTCCCACTGATCACCAATGTAAGCAACATTCTTCCCACTGACCTCCAATGTAAGGAGCATTCTTCCCACTGATCTCCAATGTAAGGAGCATTCTTCCCACTGACCTCCAATGTAAGGAGCATTCTTCCCACTGACCCCCAATGTAAGGAACATTCTTCACACTGACCCCCAATGTAAGGAACATTCTTCCTATTGATCACCAATGTAAGGGTCATTCTTCCCACTGATCACCAATGTAAGGAGCATTCTTTCCACTGATCACTAATGTAAGGGGCATTCTTCCCACTGGCCACATATGTAAGGAACATTCTTTCCACTGATCACCAATGTAAGGGACATTCTTCCCACTGATCACCAATGTAAGGAACATTCTTCCCACTGATCACCAATGTAAGGAACATTCTTTCCACTGATCACCAATGTAAGGGGCATTCTTCCCACTGGCCACATATGTAAGGAACATTCTTGTGACGGATCCTTTTCCTCACTCCGCTGAGGCTTCCTTCAGTAATTCTGCTTCCTCCAATCTGACCATCAGAGAGAGGTATTCTAGCTGCATTAAATACAAGTCTAGCCGAAAATAGCTTGTATAAACTTGAACTGCTTTATTTGCCAGAAAGCAGCCTTTTTATATACATTTAACACAAAGGGTTGATAATGAGGTGGGACTGCTCATGGATTCTTCCCCCTCCCCTATAGCAACAACTCAAAAGACAATAACACAATCAACATTCCAATTAAGTCAGCAGCCTAGGTGACCAGACAGTCCGTCTCCAGATCAGCCTTTTCAAGGTTTGTGTATTGTTTAACATTTACACTCAAGAACACAGACTCTCCAAAATGCAACAAAAAGAGATTAATTATATCAATGTGGACAGAAAAAGGTCCTTGCAGCCGGTGCCCGTGACAGTGCCCCCCCCCCTGTCCCATAGTCCGGCAGACCCAACTAGATCCACCACGGGTCAGCTTGGGGCTGTCTGGGAGAGTCTTATAGTTCAGTTTGCCGGGAAAGTCCATCTGCGTTTCCGTTCTGCTTTCCTGGCCGATACTGGATGGTAAAATTGTAAGGCTGCAGGGCCAAGCTCCATCGTAACAACCGTCCATTGTCCCCGGAGACCCGATTAAGCCAGATTAATGGATTGTGGTCGGTGAGCACTGTAAAAGATCGTCCGTAGAGATAAGGTTGGAATTTCTTGAGAGCCCACACCAGCGCCAAACACTCCTTCTCCACGGCTGCATAACCGACTTCCCTGGGTAGCAGCTTCCGACTGATGTAGGCCACTGGGTGCTCACTGCCATCAGGTCCTACTTGGCTTAGTACTGCCCCCAGCCCGAATGTAGAGGCATCCGTGTGGACACAAAAACGTTTGGTTGGGTCTGGGGCAGCTAGAACAGGAGCTGAAGTTAGTGCATTCTTTAATCGTTGGAAGGCAGCTTCACACTCGGGGGACCACAGTACCTGTCGGGGAAGGTGCTTCTTAGTTAGGTCTGTCAGGGGCTTAGCGATGGAACTATATTGTGGGACAAACTTCCTATAGTACCCAGCTGTGCCGAGGAACGCCAGGACCTGGGTTTTAGTACGGGGGGTCGGCCACTTGGCAACTGCCTCAATCTTAGCAGGCTCGGGTCGTTGTTGTCCACTGCCTACTCGATGTCCAAGGTATTGTACCTCGGACATCCCTATGCTGCATTTCTCTGGCTTAAGGGTTAGTCCTGCAGCCTTGATGCGGTCTAACACGACACCCAGGTGAACCAAATGGTCCTCCCAGGTATCACTGTAGATCGCAATATCGTCCAGATATGCACAAGCATAGTCCTGGAGGCCATCGAGGAGTTGGTCTACCATCCTCTGGAAAGTTGCCGGTGCATTCTTCATCCCAAATGGCATTACTTTAGACTGGTATAGGCCAAATGGGGTAATGAACGCCGATTTTGGAATAGATTCCGCATCCAGAGGAATTTGCCAGTACCCTTTGCATAGGTCGAGAGTTGTCAGGAATTTTCCCCGAGCAATGCGATCTAACAGATCATCCACCCGGGGCATAGGGTAAGCGTCAGTGGTGGTGCACTCATTTAATCTGCGGTAGTCTACACAGAAGCGTGTCGTGCCATCCCGCTTCGGTACAAGGACCACCGGGGAAGCCCAGGGGCTGCTGGATGGTTCAATGACTCCCAACTCAAGCATCTCCTTAATCTCACGACGCATCCCCTCTCTCACTGCGTCAGGTATCCGGTAAGCCACCTGTCTTAGTGGCAGTTGTCCCGGGGTCTCCACTCGGTGCACTGCCATAGTAGTGTACCCTGGGACTGTGGAGAACATTTCCCTTCTCTGGCTAAGGACCTGTCTAGCTTCTTCTCTCTGCGTTGGCCCTAGCTGGTCGTCAAGCTTTATGGACTCTATCCCTGCAGTAATCCTATTTAGCTCCGGGAGCACCAGCAGGGGAAGATTCTCACAATCTTCCACAGCTGGAGCACATATAGCGGCTACCTCTCCTGATCGTTCCCAGTATGCTTTCAACATGTTCACATGAAAGGTCCGTCTGACTCTTTCATCTGAACATTTAGCCACTAGGTAGGTCGTGTCACAGAGCTTTGCCACAACCCGGTAAGGTCCCTGCCAAGTGGCCTGTAACTTGTCCTGCTTGGTTGGCCTGAGGGCAAGAACCTTCTGCCCAACCTCCAGAGTGCGGTTCCGAGCAGTACGATCGTACCATCGTTTCTGCCGCTTTTGGGCAACCCGAAGGTTCTCTTGGACAGTGTCCGTTAGCTCTTTCAGTCTGTCCCTAAACTCAAGAACGTATGCTACGATAGAGGACCCTTGGGGATCAATCCCCCCTTCCCAGTGGGCTCTGACTAGATCTAGGGGCCCCCTCACCCGCCTCCCATACAGCAACTCAAATGGGGAGAACCCGGTAGATTCCTGCGGCACCTCCCGATAAGCAAAGAGAAGGTGTGGCAGATATCTCTCCCAATCCCTGTGAGAGGTTGCAAATGTCCTAAGCAGCTGTTTCAGTGTTCCATTGAACCTCTCACACAGTCCGTTGGTCTGGGGGTGATAAGGAGAGCTCTGTAGGGGCTTTATCCCACAGAGCCTCCATAACTGCTGAGTGAGCTCAGCAGTGAACTGGGTCCCCTGGTCAGAGATGATTTCCCGAGGGAAACCCACCCTGGCAAAGATCCGGAGCAAGGCATCAGCCACAGTTTCTGCGTGGATATTTGCCAGGGGAATGGCCTCCGGGTACCGGGTGGCATAATCCACCACAGTAAGGATATATTTCTTCCCAGAAGGACTAGGTCGGGGTAATGGTCCAACCAGGTCTACGGCAACTCGGCTAAAGGGTTCATCAATGATCGGTAAAGGGTGTAGGGGAGCTTTCAGTGGGCCCCCATGCTTACCCACCCGCTGGCATGTGTCACAGGTCCGGCAATACTGTCGGACATCCCCTGTAATCCCTGGCCAAAAAAATGACTGAGTCAGACGGTGGAGGGTCCGGGACATCCCCAGGTGTCCGGCTAAGGGTATGTCATGCCCAATGCGCAGCAGGTCATGCCGATACTTCTGCGGCACAACCAGCTGCCGCTTGGGTGGATGGGAGGCTGTCCTTCCCTCAGTAACCCGATAGAGTAATCCCTGGACCCACTCTACCCGCTCCCCCTCCAACCCCCCAGGGTCCAATCCTGCTCTTTCCCTATAGCTAGCTAGAGAAGAGTCGCTGAGAGTTGCCTGAGCAAAGTCTTGGGGAGAAGAACAAGTCGGGGTAGGAATAGCTTGGGTAGTACAGTCTAGGTCAGGGGTGACAGGTCTTACCTGGGTCCCGTCCTCGAGGGAGCGCACCTCCATCCGGGCTTGCTGGCGGGTGGTAACAGGGCAGGCTTCCGGGGATACATCCAGGGAGAAGGCTGAATTTAAACGTCCCAAATCGTTGCCCAACAAAACCTCTGCGGGTAAGTTCTGCATTATTCCAACTTCCACTTCTTTGGCCCCCGAACCCCAATCAAGGTGAACCCTGGCAGTGGGGACCCGCATAACATTTCCCCCGGCCACCCGCACAGCCACAGACTGTCCCGTCTGTTCTGCTGGGGATATCATCCGGGACTGCATCAGGGTAATAGTAGCTCCCGTGTCCCTCAGTCCCTGGGCAGCCCGACCATTAATCCACACAGCTTGTCGATGGTGCAAACGATTATCCGTAGCGGCAGCTTGCACAGGGTCTGCCTCATGTAGAATTCCAATATTCTCCTCACTTGGGTAAGTCACATCTCTCTCCAGACAGTGTGCAGCAGCCCGAGCAGGTCCAAGGGGCCTGTTGTTCCGTGCGTCCTGGGAAACATTCTGCGGACAATACCTCCTAACATGCCCTGCTTGGTTGCATCTGTAGCAGAGGTCCCCTTTCCCTCGTGAAGATGGTAGCTGAGTGGGACCGAAGATTGAAGGCTGGTGTGGAGGGGCAACGCTCCGTGGAATGTTGGGGACAGACCGAGCTGGGGTCTTAGGCTCTGGTTGTACCGTCCGCCTTGAATCCACGTATTGGTCAGCTAGGGTGGCAGCTTCATCTACTGTGACTGGCCGCCGATCCTTTACCCAGTCTCTAACTTCAGGTGGGGTATGGTCATAGAATTGTTCCAGGAGGATTAGCTGGAGTGCATCTGCCATGGTAACAGCTTGGCGCCCAGCCATCCAACTCTCTGCTGCTCGGGTCATTTGATGAGCCCATTCTGTGTACGGTTCTCTCTCCTTTCGGCGGAGGTTACGAAACCTCAAACGGTGTGCCTCTGGAGTAATGCCGAAGCGAGCCAATAGCCTTTCTTTTACCCGATCATAGTCCTGGCTGATCTCGTCTGGGACATTATTGTACGCCTCTGCAGCCCTTCCTGTGAGCCGGCTGACCAGGAGCGTGACCCAATCTGCTTTATCGACACCTTGGAGACCGCATTGCCTCTCAAACATTTGCAGGTAAACATCCATCTCATCTTCCCCATCTTGAAACATTCGGAAGGCAGCATAGGGTAGCTTTTTGCGGGCCGCTGGAGCTTCCCGGTTGAACATAACTGACGCTCCTTGGTCCCGCTGGAGTTCAGCCATTCGCAGCTGGGACACCTCTCGTAACACCTGACTGATAACCTCCTGCGGGGGGTGAGTACCATACAAGGCCAGTCGCCACTGGACGTCACGCTGGAACTCTGTCCCCTCTGAGGTATGTGCTGGTGGGTTGCTGGCCTGGTCGATCTCCATTAGTTCGGTTATGAGAGTCGCTTTGGATTTGTTGCTGGAGATTTTTCCACGGGCTTCCAAGAGATCCTTCAAGGTGCTGCGCTTGAGTCTGGCGTAGTGATGTTCCATCCGCTGTTAGGAGCAGGGGGTCCCGGAGGTGTTTTGGGTTTGCCTAGGTAAGAGGAAGCATCCCACAGCTTGCCACCAATGTGACGGATCCTTTTCCTCACTCCGCTGAGGCTTCCTTCAGTAATTCTGCTTCCTCCAATCTGACCATCAGAGAGAGGTATTCTAGCTGCATTAAATACAAGTCTAGCCGAAAATAGCTTGTATAAACTTGAACTGCTTTATTTGCCAGAAAGCAGCCTTTTTATATACATTTAACACAAAGGGTTGATAATGAGGTGGGACTGCTCATGGATTCTTCCCCCTCCCCTATAGCAACAACTCAAAAGACAATAACACAATCAACATTCCAATTAAGTCAGCAGCCTAGGTGACCAGACAGTCCGTCTCCAGATCAGCCGTTTCAAGGTTTGTGTATTGTTTAACATTTACACTCAAGAACACAGACTCTCCAAAATGCAACAAAAAGAGATTAATTATATCAATGTGGACAGAAAAAGGTCCTTGCAGCCGGTGCCCGTGACAATTCTTTCCACGGATCACCAATGTAAGGAGCATTCTTCCCACTGATCTCCAATGTAAGGAGCATTCTTCCCACTGACCCCCAATGTAAGGAGCATTCTTCCTGCTGATCACCAATGTAAGGGACATTCTTCCCACTGATCACCAATGTAAGGAGCATTCTTCCCACTGATCTCCAATGTAAGGAACATTCTTCCCACTGACCTCCAGTGTAAGGAACATTCTTCCCACTGACCACCAATGTAAGGGACATTCTTCCCACTGACCTTCAGTGTAAGGGGCATTCCTCCCACTGATCACCAATGTAAGGAGCATTCTTCTCAATGATCTCCAATGTAATGACTATTCTTCCCACTGACCTCCAGTGTAAGGAGCATTCTTCCTACTGACCTCCAATGTAAGGAGCATTCTTCCCAATGATCTCCAATGCAAGGAGAATTCTTCACACTGACCTCCAATGTAAGGAGCATTCTTCCCAATGATCTCCAATGTAAGGAGCATTCTTCCCACTGACCCCCAATGTAAGGAGCATTCTTCCCGCTGATCACCAATGTAAGGGACATTCTTCCCACTGATCACCAATGTAAGTAACATTCTTCCCACTGACCCCCAATGTAAGGAACATTCTTCCCACTGACCCCCAATGTAAGGGGCATTCTTCCCACTGGCCACATATGTAAGGAACATTCTTCCCACTGATCACCAATGTAAGGAGCATTCTTACCACTGATCACCAGTGTAAGGAGCATTCTTTCCACTGATCACCAGTGTAAGGAGCATTCTTCCCACTGACCTCCAATGTAAGGGGCATTCTTCCCACTGATCACCAATGTAAGGAACATTCTTCCCACTGATCACCAATGTAAGGAACATTCTTCCCACTGACCTCCAATGTAAGGAGCATTCTTCCCACTGATCTCCAATGTAAGGAGCATTCTTCCCACTGACCTCCAATGTAAGGAGCATTCTTCCCACTGACCCCCAATGTAAGGAACATTCTCCCCACTGATCACCAATGTAAGGAGCATTCTTTCCACTGATCACTAATGTAAGGGGCATTCTTCCCACTGGCCACATATGTAAGGAGCATTCTTCCCACTGACCTCCAATGTAAGGAACATTCTTCCCACTGACCTCCAATGTAAGGAGCATTCTTCCCACTGATCACCAATGTAAGGGACATTCTCCCCACTGATCTCCAATGTAAGGAACATTCTTCCCACTGATCACCAATGTAAGGAACATTCTTTCCACTGATCACCAATGTAAGGGGCATTCTTCCCTCTGGCCACATATGTAAGGAACATTCTTCACACTGATCACCAATGTAAGGGACATTCTTCCCACTGATCTCCAATGTAAGGGACATTCTTCCCACTGATCACCAATGTAAGGAACATTCTTCCCACTGGCCACATATGTAAGGGACATTCTTCCCACTGATCTCCAATGTAAGGGACATTCTTCCCATTGATCACCAATGTAAGGAACATTCTTTCCACTGATCACCAATGTAAGGGCCATTCTTCCCACTGGCCACATATGTAAGGAACATTCTTTCCACTGATCACCAATGTAAGGAACATTCTTCCCACTGATCTCCAATGTAAGGAGCATTCTTCCCACTGATCACCAATATAAGGAACATTCTTCCCACTGATCACCAATGTAAGGAACATTCTTCCCACTGACCTCCAATGTAAGGAGCATTCTTCCCACTGATCACCAATGTAAGAGCATTCTTCCCACTGATCTCCAATGGTTTACAACTAATATACACTGACCAACAAGGTTATCCAAAACATATTAAAGTCCTAGGGGAAAGAGGGGGATAGAGAGAGGGGGAGAGAGAGGGGGAGAGAGAGGGGGAGAGAGAGGGGGGAGAGAGAGGGGGGGGGAGAGAGAGAGATACATTACATAATAACTCACATGTCCATAGCATCAGGCTAAGAGGGCGCTCCCAGCATCAACCCTTGGTATTTATGTTGTTCCAATAACCCACTCCTACCAAACAAACACCTCATTGGTTCAGAAGTGCATTGCCTGATTGGTTCCCTGCAGCCTAATGTTAGTTGGTTGAGTTGCCTAGGCAACGAAGCATGCTTCCCACACTAGCCTTAATGAGTTACACCCCTCAGCCCTCTTTTGATAGAACATACATTAGCATATCAAAAGGTGAGCTACTAGGCAGATACCAGACTCCTCTTACTTAATGTTCTAATAAACCATACACATACACATCCGATGGGACATGGCAATCCAATTCCATTTTAAATATTCAAACTCTCCACCACAGTTCCCCCTGAAGTTCATTCTTGAACTTAAGTAGTCCTTCAATGATTTTGTACCCACCCACAACAGCCCAGAAGTCCCAACCCTTCCCCACCACCACCACGGCCTCCTCTTCCTTTCTTGAACACGCCGGAGCTCCTCAAGGTAGGCTTAAGACAGGAAACAAATCCAGGTGCCCTTGAGGCTTCACATCTAAACCATGAGTGTCTGTACTGCAATGTTTCATCGCCCCTCTGCCTTGGAAGAGCGGAACTCCAACATTGATGGCGGGATCCTGGCATATCTAGTCCTGTAACTTGGTGAGACCGTGTAATGGTTTCTCTGCTTGGATCGGACCGCGAGACAGCACTTTTCAGCATGGTGAAGAACAGTTCAGGGTAGTCTTACTTGTCACATTTGTCTCAAGAAATGGCTTAATTGTCTTCAGGTGGTGGTTGGGCGGGCCTCCAGACCGTCGTGTATGAATACATAAAACAAACAAAAAGGAGAATGTCAGTGTACAGATATTGGAGGAATGCCAGACAGGAGCAACGGTCATCAAGACTTAATACTTATAAGGGGTGCAATGGGGATGAGTAAAGTGGGCTCCCCACAGGGAACGGAGTCCAAGCAACAGACAGTATCATCCATGGCCCTTGATGGTAGGGATAGTCAACACTGCCTGTCATTGCAAGGTCCCGGGGTCCACCACACCTGCTCACGGGGCTCAGGTTAAAGCAGTAGGTAGACTAAGGGGGGTAGCATTACATTAAGACATAAAAACACGGGATGTCCAGGGATACTTTTGGTTCAAAGTTATGGTACACTACTGGCGGGCAGGGAAAATCCTTTTAAACAGATACATTATCTTGAGAAGATAGATGATGAAAACCCAGAGAAAAAATTAGAATGAAGCAAAAGCAACGGAAGAGAGGTGAGTAATGAAATTAATAATGGAAAGGGAAGAAAAAAAAAAAAAAAAACCTACAGATTTAATGCTACTCCAACCAAGACGGTTAAAGAGCATGGAATCTGGGTTAGACAAAAAAACAAATATAATGGTTGGAAAAAAAACTAAAAAGAAATAAAAAATAAAAATGAAAAATAAAAAATAGCACCAAAAAAAATCATACTAAAAAAAAAAAAAATAAAAATATAGTTTCTAAAAAAAAATTCTCCCATACTAGCAATTAGCAGTATTTTCTCCCAGGTCAGGTACACAGATATTAACAATGAGGGGGAGGAAAAAAATAAATAAAATAAAAAAATGATCAAAACCTTTTTTGGAATTTAGGTAAAACCTGACCGCATATTATTACTATAAATTGAAAAGGCTTATCCCCAGAACAGCAAAGAACAAAAAAGGAAAAATATAGTTCTAGGGTCCTCTTTTAAATGCACACAATCCCCTACGTTGGTCTCTAATAGTTACCCAAATTAGGACGGCAACAGGGTGGAGTTTACTAAAGCTGTGGCCCTAAGACTGTACCTGAATTAACTAAGAAACTCAACCTTAGAGATATCTGGATTGACCTCTTTTGATCTTGAGATCACCCAAATCGTCCACTTCACGCCTCCCATGTTCAACATTAGGACCGCTCTGGAACTCCTCCACCCCAATATGTCCAGCCAGCCCCTACCCTGACCACCACTAGGTGATCCCTAGAAACTCTTAATGTTACCTCAGCTAGCTCCATATCAGATAATTCCCAACAGCTATTATTTTGCACCACCCTCCTCTCCTTAGATCATAAACCCCTTCTATTCACGCCCTACACAGACTGTTGTCATTATCAGATCCTGTTGCACAAACCACCCAACTACCAACTTTTTAACTCCTCCCCGAACCCCAACAGAAGTTTCAGTAGGTGTAAGGGGAGGTCAGGTTTTCCATAAAAACCTTCCTTCAGGGGTGATTGGGGTACAACCCGGGGTTCCTGCTATATCCATGCCAAGGGCAAGAGGAGATGTACAATAGACTCCCCGAGGTAGTGTACCCTGCTGATTACCATTTAACCTGATGCTGAAAACAGTGCATCATTAGACATGTGATACCAGCACCAGTACCCTGGTAACTTTGTTTAGGACCAGTTGGGACACTACCCCTCCTGTGCCAGCATTGTTGCCTTTTCCCATAGCACAACACCTTCCTTTCTCCAGCACTCATTCGTACCAGTCATCTGAGGCTGTCCGGACTCAAACCATCAGAACAAGATGGACTGCAGGGTGTAACCCAGTAGAGTCTGTTAAAGGCTAGTACCCAGATTGACCGAGATATCTGCACAATGCTCCATCCCTGTCATTAGGGATGAGACCAGTGCAAGTTAGATTTTGATGATCCTGGAACTGAGTCATATCCCAATCTATTATGATTCATAGGCAACCGGGATACTACCCTCACCTACCCAGTGCCCCCCCTCCAGCTCCAACGGCCGTCTCCATTAAACCTCTCTTTATCCTAAGTATGGGAAATAGTCTGAAAACCTGTATTGAAAACCACCTGCCAACAGGTACACTCGATTCTTTATAGAGGCTGCACACCTTCTCCCTCCTTTATCAATTCGGTAATCAGACCATGTTATCCTTCACCCATACAAAATTAACTGCCTATACATCCTGCACAACTTTTTCTCCAGACTCAACCAAAACTTTACAATACGAGGCCAGACCTATACACTTTCAACTTGTATGCAATCCGGCAGGCCCTCGTACTTCACCTATGCAGATAAATTTAGGTAGTCCAAAACACAGCTGAATGGGCTGACCACTAGAAGCATAAACCACATAATGGTGCTGAACCCAGGGAAAATAATAAAAAAATTGTCTACGATTTCCTTCTGGTTCTGCACGCCGTGAAACCCAATTATCTGAAAAACATCAATAAAATTTAGTAATAAACATTCAATTTTTCGCCTGAAAAAAATAATGGTTATATATCTGTAACAAGACATTAGCATATGACACAAATATACATTTACATTACATAAACAGTGCACCTTATTTTAAAATAGCAAAAATTGTTGAGCTCAACTTATCATTAATATGTATTACTTAATACATATTAATACCACGTGGATTTGTTTTATGGTATACCAATAATTCCCCAAAAAAAAATATTCACCATGGTGAGAAAAAAATTAGCAACTCGCAATAAAACGTTTTTTTTTTTTTCATTTTTCAACAAATCATACTTCACCAGAAAATCTCTTGCCGAACTGTCTTCTGGAAAACAAACATTTTAGTAGATGCATCTTTCAATTCATTAGTACAGATCTCAGGTCATTTGCATGTCAATACAGTTCTTTTTGCATACTCACAGATCTGGTCGGAAACAAGGGGGGGTCATTTGGGTTGGCTGTCAGCAGCTGCGACAGACACAGGACACAAAATATATATGGCATATTCCACACCCTCGCACGATTAGCTGGGTCAAAGATGACCTCTAGACATCACACATATTTCATATTTTCTATAATAAAAACGCCCACCTTCCAGGGATTTATTCTCGCAAAAACACCCGGAATGAAACATTGTTGGTGACAACTGGATTAGTAGCATTATTGGTACATACCTTAGGTGTGGAGGCTGTTCCCCTGATCATCACCGCCACTACTCTGGGGATGTGGTTCTATTGGCCCTGTTTGTCCCTACTTCTCAGCATTTGGTGCGCTTTCTCCTTACCTCCCACCATAAAAATATTCACCTCATCAGTTCTATGCATGGATTCTACCATCCATGCGTTCCATGCATCTCTTTATTGTACCACCGGGCTTCCTAAGCTTTTGGTTTAAAAGTACCTTTTTTTAGAATAAATTCTGTCAGTCCAGCAATCCCACTCTTGCATATTTCACAGTCCAAGGCCCATATTTATCTATCATTTCTTCCTTCGGGGTCAAGTGGTATGGTTCCCCACGGTTAGACACCCTCTTTAAAGCGATTCGATTACCCATCCTTTACGGACAATGGACCTTGAACTGATCCCCCAACCTCTTTAGAGGTTGCCTACTTCAGAGGTAGCGACCCTCTGGACAAGAAGTGGGTAGATAGGCCCCTCCCCTATCAACGTTGCTGCCTTTTTTTCACTACTTGCCAGAGCAATATTCTCTGCCCGGCTATAGTCCTTCAAAAAATTAGCCTAGAGATTTCCTGAACCAAATAATAGTCCAATCCCTTCCGTGGACTTTTCAGAAATATTCCAAAAACAAAAAGCTTATTACTTCTGTTATCTCAAGAATGTTTAGCACAAACTGGGATAATCCGGACCCTATGCGTATTATTACCGGAGGTAGTTATCTGATGCACACCTAATTGCAATATGATTTATAGTAGTTACAACATCGCCAGTGTTTACAGATCTAATTACAAAACTTACGATTCACAGTTAGCAGTTTATAAAGAGAAAGATTCATACTAGGGCTGAAACTACTACTCCACCATAAAATCAATCGACTACTACCTTCACAATTGATCGGCCAGTAACACAATGGGATTAAAAAAACAAAATGAGCCCTCTATTGTACAAAAAAAAAACAACAATCACAAATGTAAACTATAGCTTCCACAGCTCTACAGTAAAACTGAACCCCATACAGTAGTGACTATCTGCTCCCCAAATTACCCTCTTGAAATGTATCGATAAATTCCATTTAGAAAGGTCTGTTTAGAGTCTTTACTAGTTTGTCACAACTCCTCATCCAATATGCCTAAATATCATACACCGCTGTCATCACTAGAGCTCCGTGGAGACTCAGAGTAGACCCAACCATGTGTCCTGTTCACTTTCTTAGCTAGTTGGAAAATACACTTTAAAAATATAAATAAAGATACTTCTCTTCCTTGTTGTCTTGTTCATCAATCTTCTCTGTAACGTCCGAGTCATCTGTCACTTGTCACCTGTCACCTGTCACAAACTTGGCTAGAATTAGAGTGGTTAGTATCATTGGTTTGGAAAATTGTCACTCAGCCCATCCTCTTCCCCCCCTTTTCCTCATCTTTACAAAGTGGAGGAAAACATACAGGATTTAGAATGGTGCAGAGCCTCAGAAACTCCTTGGACCTGAAAAGATACTTATACACACACAAGCTATTAATGTGTCATTCATAAACAATACAACATTCGTAAATTGTCAATGACATTCCTCATAACCGATAATACTTTTTTTTTTTTTTTTTTTTTTTAATAAAATACAACACCCACAACACGACTGTCGCGGTAGGTTCAGACTTATTCTTGTTACCACATAGAACATGACACAACTAAAACTTTAGACACACATTTTGATACAAATGTGGGGGAGATATTTCATAGTTCCTAAATCAAAAATTTTAATTAAAACCAACCAGATGGAATTCTGCCTTCACTCTTAGCAAAAAACTACATACAATGGGACAGACATGAGAACATCTCAGAATATTGTATGGACCAGCCACACCAAGTTCTGGAATGGGCATCTGGATTTTAAGCACAGTTCCTCCTCTGAGAATCACAAAAGCATGTACTACACATCCATCATCCCACTCATTACAGATTTCTGAAGCCACAACTGAACTACTTCCAAGATATTTTTTATTCTGGGGTCTCGTACCACCAGACATCAAAAATACCCTCCACAGCTTTAAGGGGTCTCATGTCCGGAGCCCCAAACCCAGATCTCATGTGTAAGGCAGCTGTCTGACTGGTTTGGGGCCTCACCCAGGGCACCCATGCACTAATCAGATCAGTACTGCTAGTGACTTATTTTTACAGTACTGGCACCCAGCGTTTTCCGATTATTATACACGGCCTTCTGGTTTGCTAGCGTACTAATCCTCACATTTACTCTACTACCGGTTAAATGTGTTGTCAGACAAACTACAAAACACCATGAAATCCTCCACTATTCAAAACAAATATTATGGCTTCTCTCTGTACCTCGATATTACAATAATTTTAATGCCTCCCCAAAACAGTATTACAATATAAACCTTAAATTTACTTTAAAAATCAAAAAGATTTTGTCCTAATTCAAATGACCCCAGGCCCCTCCCATCAACTTCCTGTTGCACACCTGAACAGGAAGAGGGAGGGGGAGGGGGAGTCTTGCATAGCGTCATATTTTGTCTATCAAGACATTAGAAAAAATCTATGGCTAGCATCAGCAAATAAAAAACTTTTTTCCTGGAGTGGGTGGAATTAACCCCCATGTTGCAATTAACCCCCTTGACTCATATCCCCTGGGAAATCAAACCACCAGTTTTAAAACCAGAATACCGCACAACAGTGCAACAAGACTCCTGCAAAAAAGACGGCTGAAAAAGGTCAATCAAAGCCCTTCCCTTCCACTGTAGGCCACAAACAATCAAAAACAACACACGCCATTTTAAAAGTACGCCTCTATAAACACAAATAGCAATTCCATCCAAACACAGCGGACACAAAATGGCAGCCGGGCCAAACGAAAATCAAGACCTGGTCCATGGTGAAAAATGGCCGACATTAACAAATGAAAACCAACACACAAACTTTTTTCTCCTCCCTACAAACACTGACCATACACTTGAGACACCAATATTACCACTTATCCCTAGACAAACACAATTAGGGTCTATCCTAAAATATAGGCATATTCAACTAAACATAATTGTTGGAGTAACAGCGCTGTCTAAACTAGTGAAAAATTAACACATACTATTTAAGTAGTTAATGTGAAAACATTATTTTATGTCTTTTGTGAAAAAAAATATATATAATGGATTCCTGCTGCAACCTTATGTGAGATACACACAAAAACACAAGAAAAAGAAAAAAACTGGCTGCGCTGGAATAATAGAAATCAATAAACACTCCTATTGTGTAGGCTAATACATTTAAACTGCCTTAGTGTATGATTTAAAAAACTTTTGAAGCTATCTAAATTATGTACACTTTGTGACAAGTGTAATATATGTATGATCCAAAGTACAAATACTAATAACAGAAATACTATTAATAATATCAGAAATACATAATAGTGAATCCGAGTTCAAATATGATCGCATAGAGAACAACAGAGGTCCAACATGTGGACTAATACAATTAAGGGAGAAGCCTGAGCCCCCCCCCCCCTCCTAGGGTGTGACAACTTCTATTGTGTCCCAACAATACATGGTCTACTGGCTAAGAAACAGGTTTTTCGACTTAAAAACCAAACCCTTTTTAAAAAAAAAAAAAAAAAAATTATATATATATATATATATATATATATATATATATATATATATATATATATATATATATATATATATATATATATATATATATATATTTTTGCACTTATGGGGACTTCTCTTGGTCATAAAGGTCAAAATCATAGTTCATTCTCATATACATCACAACTACCTACCACATATAGTTACAGTCAGCAGTTTCCCATACAATATATGGCTGGTTGCACACAATCATTGTACGCTGATTATACATTAAACAAATGCTCCCAAAATGACATCCTTCTTGAAGGAAGACATTTTTTTTTTTTTTTTTTTTTTTTTCCTTTTTTTAAATATAAAATTTGAACTCTGAGTCTGATATCAACCAGACTCAGCTCCCCAACAGTACACAGCATACACAGCATATCTCTCCTCCAATCATAGAGATATCTAAGAACAAACCGCCTCTTTCTTCAAACCCCACATATTAACCAAATCATACACCACGCTTTCTCCCCAAGTCTATCAACCGATTAAGAACCCAATCGTCAGTTGCAGCCCCAATTCATACACAAGGTCATTCTGTGCGACCTAGGCTCCATTTCCACTAATGCAATTTGCCATGCGACTTTGGACACAGTAGCACTACAAGTCACAGCCCATTGATTTCAATATCACCAGTCCCAATCTATGCTACTCAAAGCTGCAATGACTATGAAAAGGTACCTGCACCACTCCTATGCGACTCCGACCCAGAGTGTAAATATCCCCTGGGACCTTGGGAGGCCTCAAACACAGGTTCTCCATCTCCACAAAGCCACCCACCTGAGACACCACATGAACACATTTTAGGAACAGTTCCACTGAAAAGCATGCCATCTCACCGCACAATTGAGACCGTACACTTAGGAACACACGCTATCCAATGAAACAACAACTCTAAAACCACAATATAACATGGCTCAAACATAAGTTCACATTCCATTCTGAAAGATCACAAGATACAGTAACAACCATTTTGCATTGTAAGCATCCTGACTGCCCTTCCCCCAAGGCACATGGCACAAACATGCAGTTACCAACTGCTCAGCCAGCCACATTGTAAGTTGCAACTAAAGCCACAATACAATTTATTTCACTTATACTATTCATATCAGTCTCATCAAAGTATTAGTGCAGACAAAAGGTTATATATCTATAAAAGAAGCTTGCTAGTTTTGAATGTTTCGCTCAAAACGTCAAAACTCCTCACACACGGGCAACATCTGTTAAAGCTGAATTTCTAGCTTAGTTAAAATCATTATAGATATAAAAATGATAAAGTGAATAACGCAATTAAACCTTTGTCTGTATAAGTATATAAACGTACGATAACCGTGCGAACAGGATAAACAATTACAATTTATTTATATGTCCAGAAAAATAATAAAGAAACATTTCAGATTACCCAACATAGTATAGAGATGTTATAAATGCCATGTTGCCAGTGTTTACAAAGATAGTTCTTAGGAGATATTTAAGGCCACATAATGGTTTACAACTAATATACACTGACCAACAAGGTTATCCAAAACATATTAAAGTCCTAGGGGAAAGAGGGGGAGAGAGGGGGAGAGAGAGAGGGGGAGAGAGAGGGGGGAGAGAGGGGGGGGAGAGAGAGGGGGAGAGAGAGGATACATTACATAATAACTCACATGTCCATAGCATCAGGCTAAGAGGGCGCTCCCAGCATCAACCCTTGGTATTTATGTTGTTCCAATAACCCACTCCTACCAAACAAACACCTCATTGGTTCAGAAGTGCATTGCCTGATTGGTTCCCTGCAGCCTAATGTTAGGAGCATTCTTCCCACTGATCTCCAATGTAAGGAGCATTCTTCCCACTGAGCACCAATGTAAGGAACATACTTCCCACTGATCACCAATGTAAGCTACATTCTTCCCACTGCTCACCAATGTAAGGAACATTCTTCTTCCACTGATCACCAATTTAAGGAGCAAACTTCCCACTGACCTCCAATGTAAGGAGCATTCTTCCCACTGACCCCCAATGTAAGGAGCATTCTTCCCACTGACCCCTAATGTAAGGAAAATTCTTTCCACTGATCACCAATGTAAGGGGCATTCTTCCCACTGGCCACATATGTAAGGAACATTCTTTCCACTGATCACCAATGTAAGGAGCATTCTTCCCACTGATCTCCAATGTAAGGAGCATTCTTCCCACTGATCACCAATGTAAGGAGCATTCTTCCCACTGATCACCAATGTAAGGAGCATTCTTCCCACTGATCTCCAATCTAAGGAGCATTCTTCCCACTGATCAATGTAAGGAACATTCTTCCCACTGATCACCAATGTAAGGAACATTCTTCCCACTGATCACCAATGTAAGGGACATTCTTCCCACTGATCTCCAATGTAAGGGACATTCTTCCCACTGATCACCAATGTAAGGAGCATTCTTCCCACTGATCACCAATGTAAGGAGCATTCTTCCCACTGATCACCAATGTAAGGAGCATTCTTCCCACTGATCACCAATGTAAGGAGCATTCTTCCCACTGATCACCAATGTAAGGAGCATTCTTCCCACTGATCTCCAATGTAAGGAGCATTCTTCCCACTGATCACCAATGTAAGGAGCATTCTTCCCACTGATCACCAATGTAAGGAGCATTCTTCCCACTGATCACCAATGTAAGGAGCATTCTTCCCACTGATCTCCAATGTAAGGAGCATTCTTCCCACTGATCTCCAATGTAAGGAGCATTCTTCCCACTGATCTCCAATGTAAGGAGCATTCTTCCCACTGATCTCCAATGTAAGGAGCATTCTTCCCACTGATCTCCAATGTAAGGAACATTCTTCCCACTGACCCCCAATGTAAGGAGCATTCTTCCCACTGATCACCAATGTAAGGGTCATTCTTCCCACTGATCACCAATGGAAGGAGCATTCTTTCCACTGATCACCAATGTAAGGGGCATTCTTCCCACTGGCCACATATGTAAGGAACATTCTTTCCACTGATCACCAATGTAAGGGGCATTCTTCCCACTGATCACCAATGTAAGGAGCATTCTTCCCACTGATCACCAATGTAAGGAACATTCTTTCCACTGATCACCAATGTAAGGGGCATTCTTCCCACTGATCACCAATGTAAGGAACATTCTTTCCACGGATCACCAATGTAAGGATCAGTCTTCCCACTGATCTCCAATGTAAGGAGCATTCTTCCCACTGATCACCAATGTAAGGAGCATTCTTCCCACTGATCACCAATGTAAGGGACATTCTTCCCACTGATCTACAATGTAAGGAGCATTCTTCCCACTGATCTCCAATGTAAGGAGCATTCTTCCCACTGATCACCAGTGTAAGGAGCATTCTTCCCACTGATCACCAATGTAAGGGACATTCTTCCCACTGATCACCAATGTAAGGAGCATTCTTCCCACTGATCTCCAATGTAAGGAGCATTCTTCCCACTGACCTCCAATGTAAGGAGCATTCTTCCCACTGATCACCAATGTAAGGAGCATTCTTTCCACTGATCACCAATGTAAGGGGCATTCTTCCCACTGATCACCAATGTAAGGAACATTCTTCCCACTGATCACCAATGTAAGGGACATTCTTCCCACTGATCTCCAATGTAAGGAACATTCTTCCCACTGATCACCAATGTAAGGAGCATTCTTCCCACTGACCCCCAATGTAAGGAGCATTCTTCCCACTGATCACCAATGTAAGGAACATTCTTCCCACTGATCTCCAATGTAAGGAGCATTCTTCCCACTGACCTCCAATGTAAGGAGCATTCTTCCCACTGATCACCAATGTAAGGAGCATTCTTCCCACTGATCACCAATGTAAGGAGCATTCTTCCCACTGATCACCAATGTAAGGAGCATTCTTCCCACTCATCTCCAATGTAAGGAGCATTCTTCCCACTGATCTCCAATGTAAGGAGCATTCTTCCCACTGATCACCAATGTAAGGAGCATTCTTCCCACTGATCTCCAATGTAAGGAACATTCTTCCCACTGATCACCAATGTAAGGAGCATTCTTCCCACTGATCACCAATGTAAGGAGCATTCTTCCCACTGATCTCCAATGTAAGGAGCATTCTTCCCACTGATCACCAATGTAAGGAGCATTCTTCCCACTGATCACCAATGTAAGGAGCATTCTTCCCACTGATCACCAATGTAAGGAGCATTCTTCCCACTGATCTCCAATGTAAGGAGCATTCTTCCCACTGATCTCCAATGTAAGGAGCATTCTTCCCACTGATCTCCAATGTAAGGAGCATTCTTCCCACTGATCTCCAATGTAAGGAGCATTCTTCCCACTGATCACCAATGTAAGGAGCATTCTTCCCACTGATCTCCAATGTAAGGAGCATTCTTCCCACTGATCACCAATGTAAGGAGCATTCTTCCCACTGACCACCAATGTAAGGAGCATTCTTCCCACTGATCACCAATGTAAGGAGCATTCTTCCCACTGATCACCAATGTAAGGAGCATTCTTCCCACTGATCTCCAATGTAAGGAGCATTCTTCCCACTGACCTCCAATGTAAGGAGCATTCTTCCCACTGATCACCAATGTAAGGAGCATTCTTCCCACTGATCTCCAATGTAAGGAGCATTCTTCCCACTGATCTCCAATGTAAGGAGCATTCTTCCCACTGACCTCCAATGTAAGGAGCATTCTTCCCACTGATCTCCAATGTAAGGAGCATTCTTCCCACTGATCTCCAATGTAAGGAGCATTCTTCCCACTGATCACCAATGTAAGGAGCATTCTTCCCACTGATCTCCAATGTAAGGAGCATTCTTCCCACTGATCTCCAATGTAAGGAGCATTCTTCCCACTGATCACCAATGTAAGGAGCATTCTTCCCACTGACCTCCAATGTAAGGAGCATTCTTCCCACTGATCACCAATGTAAGGGGCATTCTTCCCACTGATCTCCAATGTAAGGAACATTCTTCCCACTGATCACCAATGTAAGGAGCATTCTTCCCACTGATCACCAATGTAAGGAGCATTCTTCCCACTGATCACCAATGTAAGGAGCATTCTTCCCACTGATCTCCAATGTAAGGAACATTCTTCCCACTGATCACCAATGTAAGGGACATTCTTCCCACTGATCTCCAATGTAAGGAGCATTCTTCCCACTGATCACCAATGTAAGGACATTCTTCCCACTGATCACCAATGTAAGGAACATTCTTCCCACTGATCACCAATGTAAGGAGCATTCTTCCCACTGATCTCCAATGTAAGGAGCATTCTTCCCACTGATCTCCAATGTAAGGAGCATTCTTCCCACTGATCACCAATGTAATGACATTCTTTCCACTGATCACCAATGTAAGGAGCATTCTTCCACTGATCACAATGTAAGGAGCATTCTTCCCACTGATCACCAATGTAAGGAGCATTCTTCACACTGATCACCAATGTAAGGAGCATTCTTCCCACTGATCTCCAATGTAAGGAGCATTCTTTCCACTGATCACCAATGTAAGGAGCATTCTTCCCACTGATCACCAATGTAAGGAGCATTCTTCCCACTGACCTCCAATGTAAGGAGCATTCTTCCCACTGATCACCAATGTAAGGAGCATTCTTCCCACTGACCTCCAATGTAAGGAGCATTCTTCCCACTGATCTCCAATGTAAGGAGCATTCTTCCCACTGATCACCAATGTAAGGAGCATTCTTCCCACTGATCACCAATGTAAGGAGCATTCTTCCCACTGATCACCAATGTAAGGAGCATTCTTCCCACTGATCTCCAATGTAAGGAGCATTCTTCCCACTGACCTCCAATGTAAGGAGCATTCTTCCCACTGATCACCAATGTAAGGAGCATTCTTCCCACTGATCTCCAATGTAAGGAGCATTCTTCCCACTGATCTCCAATGTAAGGAGCATTCTTCCCACTGATCTCCAATGTAAGGAGCATTCTTCCCACTGATCACCAATGTAAGGAGCATTCTTCCCACTGATCACCAATGTAAGGAGCATTCTTCCCACTGATCACCAATGTAAGGAGCATTCTTCCCACTGATCTCCAATGTAAGGAGCATTCTTCCCACTGATCCCCAATGTAAGGAGCATTCTTCCCACTGATCACCAATGTAAGGAGCATTCTTCCCACTGATCACCAATGTAAGGAGCATTCTTCCCACTGATCACCAATGTAAGGAGCATTCTTCCCACTGATCTCCAATGTAAGGAGCATTCTTCCCACTGATCACCAATGTAAGGAGCATTCTTCCCACTGATCTCCAATGTAAGGAGCATTCTTCCCACTGATCACCAATGTAAGGAGCATTCTTCCCACTGATCACCAATGTAAGGGCATTCTTCCCACTGATCACCAATGTAAGGAGCATTCTTCCCACTGATCACCAATGTAAGGAGCATTCTTCCCACTGATCACCAATGTAAGGAGCATTCTTCCCACTGATCTCCAATGTAAGGAGCATTCTTCCCACTGATCACCAATGTAAGGAACATTCTTCCCACTGATCACCAATGTAAGGAGCATTCTTCCCACTGATCACCAATGTAAGGAACATTCTTCCCACTGATCTCCAATGTAAGGAGCATTCTTCCCACTGATCACCAATGTAAGGAGCATTCTTCCCACTGATCACCAATGTAAGGAACATTCTTCCCACTGATCACCAATGTAAGGAGCATTCTTCCCACTGATCTCCAATGTAAGGATCATTCTTCCCACTGATCTCCAATGTAAGGAGCATTCTTCCCACTGATCACCAATGTAAGGGACATTCTTCCCACTGATCACCAATGTAAGGAGCATTCTTCCCACTGATCACCTATGTAAGGAGCATTCTTCCACTGATCACCAATGTAAGGGGCATTCTTCCAACTGATCACCAATGTAAGGAACTTCTTCCCACTGATCTCCAATGTAAGGAGCATTCTTCCCACTGACCTCCAATGTAAGGAACATTCTTCCCACTGATCTCCAATGTAAGGGACATTCTTCCCACTGATCACCAATGTAAGGGACATTCTTCCCACTGATCACCAATGTAAGGAGCATTCTTCCCACTGATCACCAATGTAAGGAGCATTCTTCCCACTGATCTCCAATGTAAGGAGCATTCTTCCACTGACCTCCAATGTAAGGAGCATTCTTCCCACTGATCACCAATGTAAGGAGCATTCTTCCCACTGATCTCCAATGTAAGGAGCATTCTTCCCACTGATCTCCAATGTAAGGAGCATTCTTCCCACTGATCTCCAATGTAAGGAGCATTCTTCCCACTGATCACCAATGTAAGGAGCATTCTTCCCACTGATCACCAATGTAAGGAGCATTCTTCCCACTGATCACCAATGTAAGGAGCATTCTTCCCACTGATCACCAATGTAAGGAGCATTCTTCCCACTGATCACCAATGTAAGGGACATTCTTCCCACTGATCACCAATGTAAGGAGCATTCTTCCCACTGATCACCAATGTAAGGAGCATTCTTCCCACTGATCACCAATGTAAGGAGCATTCTTCCCACTGATCACCAATGTAAGGAGCATTCTTCCCACTGATCTCCAATGTAAGGAGCATTCTTCCCACTGATCACCAATGTAAGGAGCATTCTTCCCACTGATCTCCAATGTAAGGAGCATTCTTCCCACTGATCTCCAATGTAAGGAGCATTCTTCCCACTGACCTCCAATGTAAGGAGCATTCTTCATTCTTCCCACTGATTCTTCCCACTGACCTCCAATGTAAGGGGCATTCTTCCCACTGATCACCAATGTAAGGAGCATTCTTCCCACTGATCTCCAATGTAAGGAGCATTCTTCCCACTGATCACCAATGTAAGGAACATTCTTCCCACTGACCACCAATGTAAGGAGCATTCTTCCCACTGATCACCAATGTAAGGAGCATTCTTCCCACTGATCACCAATGTAAGGAGCATTCTTCCCACTGATCACCAATGTAAGGAGCATTCTTCCCACTGATCACCAATGTAAGGAGCATTCTTCCCACTGATCACCAATGTAAGGAGCATTCTTCCCACTGATCACCAATGTAAGGAGCATTCTTCCCACTGATCACCAATGTAAGGAGCATTCTTCCCACTGATCACCAATGTAAGGAGCATTCTTCCCACTGATCACCAATGTAAGGGGCATTCTTCCCACTGATCACCAATGTAAGGAGCATTCTTCCCACTGATCACCAATGTAAGGAGCATTCTTCCCACTGATCACCAATGTAAGGAGCATTCTTCCCACTGATCACCAATGTAAGGAGCATTCTTCCCACTGATCTCCAATGTAAGGAGCATTCTTCCCACTGATCTCCAATGTAAGGAGCATTCTTCCCACTGATCACCAATGTAAGGAGCATTCTTCCCACTGATCACCAATGTAAGGAGCATTCTTCCCACTGATCTCCAATGTAAGGAGCATTCTTCCCACTGATCTCCAATGTAAGGAGCATTCTTCCCACTGATCACCAATGTAAGGAGCATTCTTCCCACTGATCACCAATGTAAGGAGCATTCTTCCCACTGATCTCCAATGTAAGGAGCATTCTTCCCACTGATCACCAATGTAAGGAGCATTCTTCCCACTGACCCCCAATGTAAGGAACATTCTTCCCACTGATCACCAATGTAAGGAGCATTCTTCCCACTGATCACCAATGTAAGGGACATTCTTCCCACTGATCACCAATGTAAGGAACATTCTTCCCACTGATCACCAATGTAAGGAGCATTCTTCCCACTGATCACCAATGTAAGGAGCATTCTTCCCACTGATCACCAATGTAAGGAGCATTCTTCCCACTGATCACCAATGTCAGGAACATTCTTCCCACTGATCACCAATGTAAGGGACATTCTTCCCACTGATCACCAATGTAAGGAACATTCTTCCCACTGATCACCAATGTAAGGAGCATTCTTCCCACTGATCACCAATGTAAGGAGCATTCTTCCCACTGATCACCAATGTAAGGAGCATTCTTCCCACTGATCTCCAATGTAAGGAGCATTCTTCCCACTGATCTCCAATGTAAGGAGCATTCTTCCCACTGATCTCCAATGTAAGGAGCATTCTTCCCACTGATCATGTAAGGAGCATTCTTCCCACTGATCTCCAATGTAAGGAGCATTCTTCCCACTGATCTCCAATGTAAGGAGCATTCTTCCCACTGATCACCAATGTAAGGAGCATTCTTCCCACTGATCACCAATGTAAGGAACATTCTTCCCACTGATCACCAATGTAAGGAGCATTCTTCCCACTGATCACCAATGTAAGGGGCATTCTTCCCACTGATCACCAATGTAAGGGACATTCTTCCCACTGATCTCCAATGTAAGGAGCATTCTTCCCACTGATCACCAATGTAAGGAGCATTCTTCCCACTGATCACCAATGTAAGGAGCATTCTTCCCACTGATCTCCAATGTAAGGAGCATTCTTCCCACTGATCTCCAATGTAAGGAGCATTCTTCCCACTGATCACCAATGTAAGGAGCATTCTTCCCACTGATCTCCAATGTAAGGAGCATTCTTCCCACTGATCTCCAATGTAAGGAGCATTCTTCCCACTGATCACCAATGTAAGGAGCATTCTTCCCACTGATCTCCAATGTAAGGAGCATTCTTCCCACTGATCACCAATGTAAGAAACATTCTTCCCACTGATCACCAATGTAAGGAGCATTCTTCCCACTGATCACCAATGTAAGGAGCATTCTTCCCACTGATCTCAATTGTAAGGAGCATTCTTCCCACTGATCACCAATGTAAGGAGCATTCTTCCCACTGATCACCAATGTAAGGAGCATTCTTCCCACTGATCACCAATGTAAGGAGCATTCTTCCCACTGATCACCAATGTAAGGAGCATTCTTCCCACTGATCACCAATGTAAGGAGCATTCTTCCCACTGATCACCAATGTAAGGAGCATTCTTCCCACTGATCACCAATGTAAGGAGCATTCTTCCCACTGATCACCAATGTAAGGAGCATTCTTCCCACTGATCACCAATGTAAGGAGCATTCTTCCCACTGATCACCAATGTAAGGGGCATTCTTCCCACTGATCACCAATGTAAGGAGCATTCTTCCCACTGATCACCAATGTAAGGAGCATTCTTCCCACTGATCACCATGTAAGGAGCATTCTTCCACTGATCACCAATGTAAGGAGCATTCTTCCCACTGATCACCAATGTAAGGAGCATTCTTCCCACTGATCACCAATGTAAGGAACATTCTTCCCACTGATCACCAATGTAAGGAGCATTCTTCCCACTGATCTCCAATGTAAGGGACATTCTTCCCACTGATCACCAATGTAAGGAACATTCTTCCCACTGATCACCAATGTAAGGAGCATTCTTCCCACTGATCACCAATGTAAGGAGCATTCTTCCCACTGATCTCCAATGTAAGGAGCATTCTTCCCACTGATCACCAATGTAAGGAGCATTCTTCCACTGAACACCAATGTAAGGAGCATTCTTCCCACTGATCACCAATGTAAGGACATTCTTCCCACTGATCACCAATGTAAGGAGCATTCTTCCCACTGATCACCAATGTAAGGAGCATTCTTCCCACTGATCACCAATGTAAGGAGCATTCTTCCCACTGATCACCAATGTAAGGAGCATTCTTCCCACTGATCACCAATGTAAGGAGCATTCTTCCCACTGATCACCAATGTAAGGAAGCATTCTTCCCACTGATCACCAATGTAAGGAGCATTCTTCCCACTGATCTCCAATGTAAGGAGCATTCTTCCCACTGATCTCCAATGTAAGGAGCATTCTTCCCACTGATCACCAATGTAAGGAGCATTCTTCCCACTGATCTCCAATGTAAGGAGCATTCTTCCCACTGATCACCAATGTAAGGAGCATTCTTCCCACTGATCACCAATGTAAGGAACATTCCCACTGATCACCAATGTAAGGAGCATTCTTCCCACTGATCACCAATGTAAGGAGCATTCTTCCCACTGATCACCAATGTAAGGAGCATTCTTCCCACTGATCACCAATGTAAGGAGCATTCTTTCCACTGATCTCCAATGTAAGGAGCATTCTTCCCACTGATCTCCAATGTAAGGAGCATTCTTCCCACTGATCACCAATGTAAGGAGCATTCTTCCCACTGATCTCCAATGTAAGGAGCATTCTTCCCACTGATCACCAATGTAAGGAGCATTCTTCCCACTGATCACCAATGTAAGGAGCATTCTTCCCACTGATCACCAATGTAAGGAGCATTCTTCCCACTGATCACCAATGTAAGGAGCATTCTTCCCACTGATCTCCAATGTAAGGAGCATTCTTCCCACTGATCACCAATGTAAGGAGCATTCTTCCCACTGATCACCAATGTAAGGAGCATTCTTCCCACTGATCACCAATGTAAGGGACATTCTTCCCACTGATCACCAATGTAAGGAGCATTCTTCCCACTGATCACCAATGTAAGGAGCATTCTTCCCACTGATCACCAATGTAAGGAACATTCTTCCCACTGATCACCAATGTAAGGAGCATTCTTCCCACTGATCACCAATGTAAGGGACATTCTTCCCACTGATCACCAATGTAAGGGACATTCTTCCCACTGATCTCCAATGTAAGGAGCATTCTTCCCACTGATCACCAATGTAAGGAGCATTCTTCCCACTGATCACCAATGTAAGGAGCATTCTTCCCACTGATCTCCAATGTAAGGAGCATTCTTCCCACTGATCTCCAATGTAAGGAGCATTCTTCCCACTGATCACCAATGTAAGGAGCATTCTTCCCACTGATCACCAATGTAAGGAGCATTCTTCCCACTGATCTCCAATGTAAGGAGCATTCTTCCCACTGATCTCCAATGTAAGGGGCATTCTTCCCACTGATCACCAATGTAAGGAACATTCTTCCCACTGATCACCAATGTAAGGAGCATTCTTCCCACTGATCACCAATGTAAGGAGCATTCTTCCCACTGATCTCCAATGTAAGGAGCATTCTTCCCACTGACCTCCAATGTAAGGAGCATTCTTCCCACTGATCACCAATGTAAGGAACATTCTTCCCACTGATCACCAATGTAAGGAGCATTCTTCCCACTGATCACCAATGTAAGGACATTCTTCCCACTGATCACCAATGTAAGGAGCATTCTTCCCACTGATCACCAATGTAAGGGGCATTCTTCCCACTGATCACCAATGTAAGGAGCATTCTTCCCACTGATCACCAATGTAAGGAGCATTCTTCCCACTGATCACCAATGTAAGGAGCATTCTTCCCACTGACCCCCAATGTAAGGAGCATTCTTCCCACTGATCACCAATGTAAGGACATTCTTCCCACTGATCACCAATGTAAGGAACATTCTTCCCACTGATCACCAATGTAAGGAGCATTCTTCCCACTGATCACCAATGTAAGGAACATTCTTCCCACTGATCACCAATGTAAGGAACATTCTTCCCACTGATCTCCAATGTAAGGAGCATTCTTCCCACTGATCACCAATGTAAGGAGCATTCTTCCCACTGATCACCAATGTAAGGAGCATTCTTCCCACTGATCTCCAATGTAAGGAGCATTCTTCCCACTGATCTCCAATGTAAGGAGCATTCTTCCCACTGATCACCAATGTAAGGAGCATTCTTCCCACTGATCACCAATGTAAGGAACATTCTTCCCACTGATCACCAATGTAAGGAGCATTCTTCCCACTGATCACCAATGTAAGGAGCATTCTTCCCACTGATCACCAATGTAAGGAGCATTCTTCCCACTGATCACCAATGTAAGGAGCATTCTTCCCACTGATCACCAATGTAAGGAGCATTCTTCCCACTGATCACCAATGTAAGGAGCATTCTTCCCACTGATCACCAATGTAAGGAGCATTCTTCCCACTGATCACCAATGTAAGGAGCATTCTTCCCACTGATCTCCAATGTAAGGAGCATTCTTCCCACTGATCACCAATGTAAGGAGCATTCTTCCCACTGATCTCCAATGTAAGGAGCATTCTTCCCACTGATCACCAATGTAAGGAGCATTCTTCCCACTGATCACCAATGTAAGGAGCATTCTTCCCACTGATCACCAATGTAAGGAGCATTCTTCCCACTGATCACCAATGTAAGGAACATTCTTCCCACTGATCACCAATGTAAGGGGCATTCTTCCCACTGGCCACATATGTAAGGAGCATTCTTCCCACTGATCACCAATGTAAGGAGCATTCTTCCCACTGATCTCCAATGTAAGGAGCATTCTTCCCACTGATCACCAATGTAAGGAGCATTCTTCCCACTGATCACCAATGTAAGGAGCATTCTTCCCACTGATCACCAATGTAAGGAGCATTCTTCCCACTGATCTCCAATGTAAGGAGCATTCTTCCCACTGATCACCAATGTAAGGACATTCTTCCCACTGATCTCCAATGTAAGGAGCATTCTTCCCACTGATCACCAATGTAAGGAGCATTCTTCCCACTGATCACCAATGTAAGGAGCATTCTTCCCACTGATCACCAATGTAAGGAGCATTCTTCCCACTGATCACCAATGTAAGGAACATTCTTCCCACTGATCACCAATGTAAGGAGCATTCTTCCCACTGATCTCCAATGTAAGGAGCATTCTTCCCACTGACCTCCAATGTAAGGAGCATTCTTCCCACTGACACCAATGTAAGGATCATTCTTCCCACTGATCTCCAATGTAAGGAGCATTCTTCCCACTGATCTCCAATGTAAGGAGCATTCTTCCCACTGATCACCAATGTAAGGAGCATTCTTCCCACTGATCACCAATGTAAGGAGCATTCTTCCCACTGATCACCAATGTAAGGAGCATTCTTCCCACTGATCACCAATGTAAGGAGCATTCTTCCCACTGATCACCAATGTAAGGAGCATTCTTCCCACTGATCACCAATGTAAGGGCATTCTTCCCACTGATCACCAATGTAAGGAACATTCTTCCACTGATCACCAATGTAAGGAGCATTCTTCCCACTGATCACCAATGTAAGGAACATTCTTCCCACTGATCACCAATGTAAGGAGCATTCTTCCCACTGATCACCAATGTAAGGAGCATTCTTCCCACTGATCACCAATGTAAGGAGCATTCTTCCCACTGATCACCAATGTAAGGAACATTCTTCCCACTGATCACCAATGTAAGGAGCATTCTTCCCACTGATCACCAATGTAAGGAGCATTCTTCCCACTGATCACCAATGTAAGGAGCATTCTTCCCACTGATCACCAATGTAAGGAGCATTCTTCCCACTGATCACCAATGTAAGGAGCATTCTTCCCACTGATCACCAATGTAAGGAGCATTCTTCCCACTGATCTCCAATGTAAGGAGCATTCTTCCCACTGATCTCCAATGTAAGGAGCATTCTTCCCACTGATCACCAATGTAAGGAGCATTCTTCCCACTGATCACCAATGTAAGGAGCATTCTTCCCACTGATCACCAATGTAAGGAGCATTCTTCCCACTGATCACCAATGTAAGGAGCATTCTTCCCACTGATCACCAATGTAAGGAGCATTCTTCCCACTGATCACCAATGTAAGGAGCATTCTTCCCACTGATCTCCAATGTAAGGAGCATTCTTCCCACTGATCTCCAATGTAAGGAGCATTCTTCCCACTGACCTCCAATGTAAGGAGCATTCTTCCCACTGATCACCAATGTAAGGAGCATTCTTCCCACTGATCACCAATGTAAGGGACATTCTTCCCACTGATCACCAATGTAAGGAGCATTCTTCCCACTGATCTCCAATGTAAGGAGCATTCTTCCCACTGACCCCCAATGTAAGGAGCATTCTTCCCACTGATCACCAATGTAAGGAGCATTCTTCCCACTGATCACCAATGTAAGGAGCATTCTTCCCACTGATCACCAATGTAAGGAGCATTCTTCCCACTGATCACCAATGTAAGGAACATTCTTCCCACTGATCACCAATGTAAGGAGCATTCTTCCCACTGATCTCCAATGTAAGGAGCATTCTTCCCACTGACTCCCAATGTAAGGAGCATTCTTCCCACTGATCACCAATGTAAGGAAAATTCTTCCCACTGATCACCAATGTAAGGAGCATTCTTCCCACTGATCACCAATGTAAGGAACATTCTTCCCACTGATCACCAATGTAAGGAGCATTCTTCCCACTGATCACCAATGTAAGGAGCATTCTTCCCACTGATCACCAATGTAAGGAGCATTCTTCCCACTGATCACCAATGTAAGGAGCATTCTTCCCACTGATCACCAATGTAAGGAGCATTCTTCCCACTGATCACCAATGTAAGGAGCATTCTTCCCACTGATCACCAATGTAAGGAGCATTCTTCCCACTGATCACCAATGTAAGGGACATTCTTCCCACTGATCACCAATGTAAGGAGCATTCTTCCCACTGATCACCAATGTAAGGGGCATTCTTCCCACTGATCTCCAATGTAAGGTTCATTCTTCCCACTGATCACCAATGTAAGGAGCATTCTTCCCACTGATCACCAATGTAAGGAACATTCTTCCCACTGATCTCCAATGTAAGGACATTCTTCCCACTGATCACCAATGTAAGGAGCATTCTTCCCACTGATCACCAATGTAAGGAGCATTCTTCCCACTGATCACCAATGTAAGGAGCATTCTTCCCACTGATCACCAATGTAAGGAGCATTCTTCCCACTGATCACCAATGTAAGGGAACATTCTTCCCACTGATCACCAATGTAAGGAGCATTCTTCCCACTGATCACCAATGTAAGGAGCATTCTTCCCACTGATCACCAATGTAAGGAGCATTCTTCCCACTGATCACCAATGTAAGGAGCATTCTTCCCACTGATCTCCAATGTAAGGAGCATTCTTCCCACTGATCACCAATGTAAGGAGCATTCTTCCCACTGATCACCAATGTAAGGGCATTCTTCCCACTGATCACCAATGTAAGGAGCATTCTTCCCACTGATCACCAATGTAAGGAGCATTCTTCCCAATGATCACCAATGTAAGGAGCATTCTTCCCACTGATCACCAATGTAAGGAGCATTCTTCCCACTGATCTCCAATGTAAGGAGCATTCTTCCCACTGATCACCAATGTAAGGAGCATTCTTCCCACTGATCACCAATGTAAGGAGCATTCTTCCCACTGATCACCAATGTAAGGAGCATTCTTCCCACTGATCACCAATGTCATTTTCCCACTGATCACCAATGTAAGGAGCATTCTTCCCACTGATCACCAATGTAAGGAGCATTCTTCCCACTGATGTAAGGAACATTCTTCCCACTCCAATGTAAGGGCATTCTTCCCACTGATCTCCAATGTAAGGAACATTCTTCCCACCACTGATCTTCCAATGTAAGGACATTCTTCCCACTGATCACCAATGTAAGGAGCATTCTTCCCACTGATCCCAATGTAAGGACATTCTTCCCACTGATCACCATGTAAGGGACATTTCTTCCCTTCCATTCTTCCCACTGATCACCAATGTAAGGAGCATTTTCTCCCACAATGTAAGGAGCATTCTTCCCACCAATGTAAGGAGCATTCTTCCCACTGACCTCCAATGTAAGGAGCATTCTTCCCACTGACCTCCAATGTAAGGAGCATTCTTCCCACTGAACACCAATGTAAGGAGCATTCTTCCCACTGATCACCAATGTAAGGGCATTCTTCCACTGATCACCTATGTAAGGAACATTCTTCCCACTGATCACCAATGTAAGGAGCATTCTTCCCACTGATCACCAATGTAAGGAGCATTCTTCCCACTGATCTCCAATGTAAGGAGCATTCTTCCCACTGACCTCCAATGTAAGGGGCATTCTTCCCACTGATCACCAATGTAAGGGACATTCTTCCCACTGATCACCAATGTAAGGAGCATTCTTCCCACTGATCACCAATGTAAGGACATTCTTCCCACTGATCACCAATGTAAGGAGCATTCTTCCCACTGATCACCAATGTAAGGAGCATTCTTCCCACTGATCACCAATGTAAGGAGCATTCTTCCCACTGATCACCAATGTAAGGAACATTCTTCCCACTGATCTCCAATGTAAGGGACATTCTTCCCACTGATCACCAATGTAAGGGACATTCTTCCCACTGATCACCAATGTAAGGAGCATTCTTCCCACTGATCATTCTTCCCACTGATCACCAATGTAAGGAGCATTCTTCCCACTGATCACCAATGTAAGGAACATTCTTCCCACTGATCTCCAATGTAAGGAACATTCTTCCCACTGATCACCAATGTAAGGAGCATTCTTCCCACTGATCACCAATGTAAGGGACATTCTTCCCACTGATCACCAATGTAAGGAGCATTCTTCCCACTGATCACCAATGTAAGGAGCATTCTTCCCACTGATCACCAATGTAAGGAGCATTCTTCCCACTGATCACCAATGTAAGGAGCATTCTTCCCACTGATCTCCAATGTAAGGAGCATTCTTCCCACTGATCACCAATGTAAGGAGCATTCTTCCCACTGATCACCAATGTAAGGAGCATTCTTCCCACTGATCACCAATGTAAGGAACATTCTTCCCACTGATCACCAATGTAAGGAGCATTCTTCCCACTGATCACCAATGTAAGGAGCATTCTTCCCACTGACCTCCAATGTAAGGAGCATTCTTCCCACTGATCACCAATGTAAGGGACATTCTTCCCACTGATCACCAATGTAAGGAGCATTCTTCCCACTGATCACCAATGTAAGGAGCATTCTTCCCACTGATCACCAATGTAAGGAGCATTCTTCCCACTGATCACCAATGTAAGGAGCATTCTTCCCACTGATCACCAATGTAAGGAGCATTCTTCCCACTGATCACCAATGTAAGGAGCATTCTTCCCACTGACCACCAATGTAAGGAGCATTCTTCCCACTGATCACCAATGTAAGGAGCATTCTTCCCACTGATCACCAATGTAAGGAACATTCTTCCCACTGATCACCAATGTAAGGAGCATTCTTCCCACTGATCACCAATGTAAGGAGCATTCTTCCCACTGATCACCAATGTAAGGAGCATTCTTCCCACTGATCACCAATGTAAGGAGCATTCTTCCCACTGATCACCAATGTAAGGGGCATTCTTCCCACTGATCTCCAATGTAAGGAGCATTCTTCCCACTGATCTCCAATGTAAGGGACATTCTTCCCACTGATCACCAATGTAAGGAGCATTCTTCCCACTGATCTCCAATGTAAGGAGCATTCTTCCCACTGATCACCAATGTAAGGAGCATTCTTCCCACTGATCACCAATGTAAGGAGCATTCTTCCCACTGATCACCAATGTAAGGAGCATTCTTCCCACTGATCACCAATGTAAGGAGCATTCTTCCCACTGATCACCAATGTAAGGACATTCTTCCCACTGATCACCAATGTAAGGGACATTCTTCCCACTGATCACCAATGTAAGGAACATTCTTCCCACTGATCACCAATGTAAGGAACATTCTTCCCACTGATCACCAATGTAAGGAGCATTCTTCCCACTGATCACCAATGTAAGGAGCATTCTTCCCACTGATCTCCAATGTAAGGAGCATTCTTCCCACTGATCTCCAATGTAAGGAGCATTCTTCCCACTGATCACCAATGTAAGGAGCATTCTTCCCACTGATCTCCAATGTAAGGAACATTCTTCCCACTGATCACCAATGTAAGGAGCATTCTTCCCACTGATCACCAATGTAAGGAGCATTCTTCCCACTGATCACCAATGTAAGGAGCATTCTTCCCACTGATCACCAATGTAAGGAGCATTCTTCCCACTGATCTCCAATGTAAGGAGCATTCTTCCCACTGATCTCCAATGTAAGGAGCATTCTTCCCACTGATCTCCAATGTAAGGAGCATTCTTCCCACTGATCACCAATGTAAGGAGCATTCTTCCCACTGATCTCCAATGTAAGGAGCATTCTTCCCACTGATCACCAATGTAAGGAGCATTCTTCCCACTGATCTCCAATGTAAGGAGCATTCTTCCCACTGATCTCCAATGTAAGGAGCATTCTTCCCACTGATCACCAATGTAAGGAACATTCTTCCCACTGATCACCAATGTAAGGGACATTCTTCCCACTGATCACCAATGTAAGGAGCATTCTTCCACAATGATCACCAATGTAAGGAGCATTCTTCCCACTGATCACCAATGTAAGGAGCATTCTTCCCACTGATCTCCAATGTAAGGAGCATTCTTCCCACTGACCACCAATGTAAGGAACATTCTTCCCACTGATCACCAATGTAAGGAGCATTCTTCCCACTGATCACCAATGTAAGGGGCATTCTTCCCACTGATCACCAATGTAAGGAGCATTCTTCCCACTGATCACCAATGTAAGGAGCATTCTTCCCACTGACCACCAATGTAAGGAGCATTCTTCCCAATGATCACCAATGTAAGGAGCATTCTTCCCACTGATCACCAATGTAAGGAGCATTCTTCCCACTGATCTCCAATGTAAGGAGCATTCTTCCCACTGATCTCCAATGTAAGGAACATTCTTCCCACTGATCACCAATGTAAGGAGCATTCTTCCCACTGATCTCCAATGTAAGGAGCATTCTTCCCACTGATCACCAATGTAAGGAGCATTCTTCCCACTGATCACCAATGTAAGGAGCATTCTTCCCACTGATCACCAATGTAAGGAGCATTCTTCCCACTGATCTCCAATGTAAGGAGCATTCTTCCCACTGACCTCCAATGTAAGGAGCATTCTTCCCACCAATGTAAGGAGCATTCTTCCCACTGATCACCAATGTAAGGAACATTCTTCCCACTGATCACCAATGTAAGGACATTCTTCCCACTGATCACCAATGTAAGGAGCATTCTTCCCACTGATCACCAATGTAAGGAGCATTCTTCCCACTGATCTCCAATGTAAGGAGCATTCTTCCCACTGATCACCAATGTAAGGAGCATTCTTCCCACTGATCACCAATGTAAGGAGCATTCTTCCCACTGATCTCCAATGTAAGGAGCATTCTTCCCACTGATCTCCAATGTAAGGACCATTCTTCCCACTGATCACCAATGTAAGGGACATTCTTCCCACTGATCACCAATGTAAGGGCATTCTTCCCACTGATCACCAATGTAAGGAGCATTCTTCCCACTGATCACCAATGTAAGGAGCATTCTTCCCACTGATCACCAATGTAAGGAGCATTCTTCCCACTGATCTCCAATGTAAGGAGCATTCTTCCCACTGATCTCCAATGTAAGGAGCATTCTTCCCACTGATCACCAATGTAAGGAGCATTCTTCCCACTGATCACCAATGTAAGGAGCATTCTTCCCACTGATCACCAATGTAAGGAGCATTCTTCCCACTGATCACCAATGTAAGGAGCATTCTTCCCACTGATCACCAATGTAAGGAGCATTCTTCCCACTGACCACAATGTAAGGAGCATTCTTCCCACTGATCACCAATGTAAGGAGCATTCTTCCCACTGATCACCAATGTAAGGAGCATTCTTCCCACTGATCACCAATGTAAGGAGCATTCTTCCCACTGATCACCAATGTAAGGAGCATTCTTCCCACTGATCACCAATGTAAGGAGCATTCTTCCCACTGATCACCAATGTAAGGGGCATTCTTCCACTGATCACCAATGTAAGGGGCATTCTTCCCACTGATCACCAATGTAAGGAGCATTCTTCCCACTGACCTCCAATGTAAGGAGCATTCTTCCCACTGATCACCAATGTAAGGAGCATTCTTCCCACTGATCTCCAATGTAAGGAGCATTCTTCCCACTGACCTCCAATGTAAGGAGCATTCTTCCCACTGATCACCAATGTAAGGACATTCTTCCCACTGATCACCAATGTAAGGAGCATTCTTCCCACTGATCACCAATGTAAGGAGCATTCTTCCCACTGATCACCAATGTAAGGGGCATTCTTCCCACTGATCACCAATGTAAGGAGCATTCTTCCCACTGATCACCAATGTAAGGAGCATTCTTCCCACTGATCTCCAATGTAAGGAGCATTCTTCCCACTGATCACCAATGTAAGGAGCATTCTTCCCACTGATCACCAATGTAAGGGACATTCTTCCCACTGATCTCCAATGTAAGGAGCATTCTTCCCACTGATCACCAATGTAAGGAGCATTCTTCCCACTGATCTCCAATGTAAGGAGCATTCTTCCCACTGATCACCAATGTAAGGGCATTCTTCCCACTGATCACCAATGTAAGGAACATTCTTCCCACTGATCACCAATGTAAGGAGCATTCTTCCCACTGACCTCCAATGTAAGGAGCATTCTTCCCACTGACCTCCAATGTAAGGAGCATTCTTCAACACCAATGTAAGGAGCATTCTTCCCACTGATCACCAATGTAAGGAGCATTCTTCCCACTGATCACCAATGTAAGGAGCATTCTTCCCACTGATCACCAATGTAAGGAGCATTCTTCCCACTGATCACCAATGTAAGGAGCATTCTTCCCACTGACCTCCAATGTAAGGAGCATTCTTCCCACTGATCACCAATGTAAGGAACATTCTTCCCACTGATCACCAATGTAAGGAGCATTCTTTCCACTGATCACCAATGTAAGGAGCATTCTTCCCACTGATCACCAATGTAAGGAGCATTCTTCCCACTGATCACCAATGTAAGGAGCATTCTTCCCACTGATCACCAATGTAAGGAGCATTCTTCCCACTGATCACCAATGTAAGGAACATTCTTCCCACTGATCACCAATGTAAGGAGCATTCTTCCCACTGATCACCAATGTAAGGAACATTCTTCCCACTGATCACCAATGTAAGGAGCATTCTTCCCACTGATCTCCAATGTAAGGGGCATTCTTCCCACTGATCACCAATGTAAGGACATTCTTCCCACTGATCACCAATGTAAGGAGCATTCTTCCCACTGATCTTCCCACCAATGTAAGGAGCATTCTTCCCACTGATCTCCAATGTAAGGAGCATTCTTCCCACTGATCACCAATGTAAGGAGCATTCTTCCCACTGATCTCCAATGTAAGGAGCATTCTTCCCACTGATCACCAATGTAAGGAGCATTCTTCCCACTGATCACCAATGTAAGGAGCATTCTTCCCACTGATCACCAATGTAAGGAGCATTCTTCCCACTGATCTCCAATGTAAGGAGCATTCTTCCCACTGATCACCAATGTAAGGAGCATTCTTCCCACTGATCACCAATGTAAGGAGCATTCTTCCCACTGATCACCAATGTAAGGGACATTCTTCCCACTGATCACCAATGTAAGGAGCATTCTTCCCACTGATCACCAATGTAAGGAGCATTCTTCCCACTGATCACCAATGTAAGGAGCATTCTTCCCACTGATCACCAATGTAAGGAGCATTCTTCCCACTGATCTCCAATGTAAGGAGCATTCTTCCCACTGATCACCAATGTAAGGAGCATTCTTCCCACTGACCTCCAATGTAAGGAGCATTCTTCCCACTGAGCACCAATGTAAGGAGCATTCTTCCCACTGATCACCAATGTAAGGAGCATTCTTCCCACTGATCACCAATGTAAGGAGCATTCTTCCCACTGATCACCAATGTAAGGAACATTCTTCCCACTGATCACCAATGTAAGGAGCATTCTTCCCACTGATCACCAATGTAAGGAGCATTCTTCCCACTGATCACCAATGTAAGGAGCATTCTTCCCACTGATCACCAATGTAAGGGGCATTCTTCCCACTGATCACCAATGTAAGGAGCATTCTTCCCACTGATCACCAATGTAAGGAGCATTCTTCCCACTGATCACCAATGTAAGGGGAATTCTTCCCACTGACTCCCAATGTAAGGAGCATTCTTCCCACTGATCACCAATGTAAGGAGCATTCTTCCCACTGATCACCAATGTAAGGAGCATTCTTCCCACTGATCACCAATGTAAGGAGCATTCTTCCCACTGATCACCAATGTAAGGAACATTCTTCCCACTGATCACCAATGTAAGGAGCATTCTTCCCACTGATCACCAATGTAAGGAGCATTCTTCCCACTGATCACCAATGTAAGGAGCATTCTTCCCACTGATCTCCAATGTAAGGAGCATTCTTCCCACTGATCACCAATGTAAGGAGCATTCTTCCCACTGATCTCCAATGTAAGGAGCATTCTTCCCACTGATCTCCAATGTAAGGAGCATTCTTCCCACTGATCACCAATGTAAGGAGCATTCTTCCCACTGACCACCAATGTAAGGAGCATTCTTCCCACTGATCTCCAATGTAAGGAGCATTCTTCCCACTGATCTCCAATGTAAGGAGCATTCTTCCCACTGATCTCCAATGTAAGGAGCATTCTTCCCACTGATCTCCAATGTAAGGAGCATTCTTCCCACTGATCACCAATGTAAGGAACATTCTTCCACTGATCACCAATGTAAGGGACATTCTTCCCACTGATCTCCAATGTAAGGAGCATTCTTCCCACTGATCACCAATGTAAGGGCATTCTTCCCACTGATCACCAATGTAAGGGGCATTCTTCCCACTGATCTCCAATGTAAGGAGCATTCTTCCCACCAATGTAAGGAACATTCTTCCCACTGATCACCAATGTAAGGAGCATTCTTCCCACTGATCACCAATGTAAGGAGCATTCTTCCCACTGATCACCAATGTAAGGAGCATTCTTCCCACTGATCACCAATGTAAGGTAACTTCTTCCCACTGATCACCAATGTAAGGAGCATTCTTCCCACTGAACACCAATGTAAGGAGCATTCTTCCCACTGATCACCAATGTAAGGAGCATTCTTCCCACTGATCACCAATGTAAGGAGCATTCTTCCCACTGATCACCAATGTAAGGGACATTCTTCCCACTGATCACCAATGTAAGGAGCATTCTTCCCACTGATCACCAATGTAAGGAGCATTCTTCCCACTGATCACCAATGTAAGGAGCATTCTTCCCACTGATCACCAATGTAAGGAGCATTCTTCCCACTGATCTCCAATGTAAGGAGCATTCTTCCCACTGATCACCAATGTAAGGAGCATTCTTCCCACTGATCTCCAATGTAAGGAACATTCTTCCCACTGACCTCCAATGTAAGGAGCATTCTTCCCACTGATCACCAATGTAAGGAGCATTCTTCCCACTGATCACCAATGTAAGGAGCATTCTTCCCACTGATCTCCAATGTAAGGAGCATTCTTCCCACTGATCACCAATGTAAGGAGCATTCTTCCCACTGATCACCAATGTAAGGGACATTCTTCCCACTGATCACCAATGTAAGGAGCATTCTTCCCACTGATCTCCAATGTAAGGAGCATTCTTCCCACTGATCACCAATGTAAGGAGCATTCTTCCCACTGATCACCAATGTAAGGAGCATTCTTCCCACTGATCACCAATGTAAGGAGCATTCTTCCCACTGATCACCAATGTAAGGAGCATTCTTCCCACTGATCACCAATGTAAGGAGCATTCTTTCCACTGATCACCAATGTAAGGAGCATTCTTCCCACTGATCACCAATGTAAGGAGCATTCTTCCCACTGATCACCAATGTAAGGAGCATTCTTCCCACTGATCTCCAATGTAAGGAGCATTCTTCCCACTGATCTCCAATGTAAGGAGCATTCTTCCCACTGATCACCAATGTAAGGAGCATTCTTCCCACTGATCACCAATGTAAGGAGCATTCTTCCCACTGATCTCCAATGTAAGGAGCATTCTTCCCACTGATCACCAATGTAAGGGACATTCTTCCCACTGATCACCAATGTAAGGAGCATTCTTCCCACTGATCACCAATGTAAGGAGCATTCTTCCCACTGATCACCAATGTAAGGAGCATTCTTCCCACTGATCACCAATGTAAGGAGCATTCTTCCCACTGATCACCAATGTAAGGAGCATTCTTCCCACTGATCACCAATGTAAGGAGCATTCTTCCCACTGATCACCAATGTAAGGGACATTCTTCCCACTGATCACCAATGTAAGGGACATTCTTCCCACTGATCACCAATGTAAGGAGCATTCTTCCCACTGATCACCAATGTAAGGAGGACATTCTTCCCACTGATCACCAATGTAAGGAGCATTCTTCCCACTGATCTCCAATGTAAGGAGCATTCTTCCCACTGATCACCAGTGTAAGGACATTCTTCCCACTGATCACCAATGTAAGGACATTCTTCCCACTGATCTCCAATGTAAGGAGCATTCTTCCCACTGATCTCCAATGTAAGGAGCATTCTTCCCACTGATCACCAATGTAAGGATCATTCTTCCCACTGATCACCAATGTAAGGAGCATTCTTCCACTGATCACCAATGTAAGGGACATTCTTCCCACCAATGTAAGGAGCATTCTTCCCACTGAGCCCCAATGTAAGGAGCATTCTTCCCACTTCCCAATGTAAGGACATTCTTCCACCAATGTAAGGAACATTCTTTCCACTGATCACCAATGTAAGGAACATTCTTCCCACTGATCACCAATGTAAGGAACATTCTTCCCACTGATCACCAATGTAAGGAACATTCTTCCCACTGATCTCCAATGTAAGGAGCATTCTTCCCACTGATCTCCAATGTAAGGAACATTCTTCCCACTGATCACCAATGTAAGGAGCATTCTTCCCACTGATCACCAATGTAAGGAGCATTCTTCCCACTGATCACCAATGTAAGGGCATTCTTCCCACTGATCACCAATGTAAGGAACATTCTTCCCACTGATCACCAATGTAAGGAACATTCTTCCCACTGATCACCAATGTAAGGAACATTCTTCCCACCACTGATCACCAATGTAAGGAGCATTCTTCCCACTGATCACCAATGTAAGGAGCATTCTTCCCACTGATCCCAATGTAAGGACATTCTTCCCACTGATCCAATGATCATTTCCCACTGATCACCAATGTCTTCCCACTGATCACCAATGTAAGGAACATTCTTCCCACTGATCACCAATGTAAGGAGCATTCTTCCCACTGACATTCTTCCAATGTCCAATGTAAGGGAGCATTCTTCCCACTGATCACCAATGTAAGGAGCATTCTTCCCACTGATCACCAATGTAAGGAGCATTCTTCCCACTGATCACCAATGTAAGGGGCATTCTTCCCACTGATCACCAATGTAAGGAACATTCTTCCCACTGATCTCCAATGTAAGAACATTCATTCTTCCCACTGATCTCCAATGTAAGGAACATTCTTCCCACTGATCACCAATGTAAGGAGCATTCTTCCCACTGATCACCAATGTAAGGGCATTCTTCCCACTGATCCCAATGTAAGGAACATTCTTCCCACTGATCACCAATGTAAGGAGCATTCTTCCCACTGATCACCAATGTAAGGGGCATTCTTCCCACTGATCACCAATGTAAGGACATTCTTCCCACTGATCACCAATGTAAGGACATTCTTCCCACTGATCTCCAATGTAAGGAACATTCTTCCCACTGATCACCAATGTAAGGAGCATTCTTCCCACTGATCACCAATGTAAGGAGCATTCTTCCCACTGATCACCAATGTAAGGAGCATTCTTCCCACTGACCTCCAATGTAAGGAGCATTCTTCCCACTGATCACCAATGTAAGGAGCATTCTTCCCACTGATCACCAATGTAAGGAGCATTCTTCCCACTGATCACCAATGTAAGGAGCATTCTTCCCACTGATCTCCAATGTAAGGAGCATTCTTCCCACTGATCACCAATGTAAGGAGCATTCTTCCCACTGATCACCAATGTAAGGAGCATTCTTCCCACTGATCACCAATGTAAGGAGCATTCTTCCCACTGATCACCAATGTAAGGAGCATTCTTCCCACTGATCTCCAATGTAAGGAGCATTCTTCCCACTGATCTCCAATGTAAGGAGCATTCTTCCCACTGATCACCAATGTAAGGAGCATTCTTCCCACTGATCACCAATGTAAGGAGCATTCTTCCCACTGACCTCCAATGTAAGGAGCATTCTTCCCACTGATCACCAATGTAAGGAGCATTCTTCCCACTGATCACCAATGTAAGGAGCATTCTTCCCACTGATCACCAATGTAAGGGGCATTCTTCCCACTGATCACCAATGTAAGGAGCATTCTTCCCACTGATCACCAATGTAAGGGGCATTCTTCCCACTGATCACCAATGTAAGGAGCATTCTTCCCACTGATCACCAATGTAAGGAGCATTCTTCCCACTGATCACCAATGTAAGGAGCATTCTTCCCACTGATCACCAATGTAAAGGACATTCTTCCCACTGATCTCCAATGTAAGGAGCATTCTTCCCACTGATCACCAATGTAAGGAGCATTCTTCCCACTGATCACCAATGTAAGGAGCATTCTTCCCACTGACCACCAATGTAAGGAGCATTCTTCCCACTGATCACCAATGTAAGGAACATTCTTCCCACTGATCTCCAATGTAAGGAGCATTCTTCCCACTGATCACCAATGTAAGGAGCATTCTTCCCACTGATCACCAATGTAAGGAACATTCTTCCCACTGATCACCAATGTAAGGAGCATTCTTTCCACTGATCTCCAATGTAAGGGGCATTCTTCCCACTGATCTCCAATGTAAGGAGCATTCTTCCCACTGATCACCAATGTAAGGAGCATTCTTCCCACTGATCACCAATGTAAGGAACATTCTTCCCACTGATCACCAATGTAAGGAGCATTCTTCCCACTGATCACCAATGTAAGGAGCATTCTTCCCACTGATCACCAATGTAGGGAGCATTCTTCCCACTGATCTCCAATGTAAGGAGCATTCTTCCCACTGATCACCAATGTAAGGAGCATTCTTCCCACTGATCACCAATGTAAGGGACATTCTTCCCACTGATCACCAATGTAAGGAGCATTCTTCCCACTGATCTCCAATGTAAGGATCATTCTTCCCACTGATCACCAATGTAAGGGACATTCTTCCCACTGATCTCCAATGTAAGGAGCATTCTTCCCACTGATCTCCAATGTAAGGAGCATTCTTCCCACTGACCTCCAATGTAAGGAGCATTCTTCCCACTGATCACCAATGTAAGGGTCATTCTTCCCACTGATCTCCAATGTAAGGAGCATTCTTCCCACTGATCTCCAATGTAAGGAACATTCTTCCCACTGATCACCAATGTAAGGGACATTCTTCCCACTGATCACCAATGTAAGGAGCATTCTTCCCACTGATCACCAATGTAAGGAGCATTCTTCCCACTGATCACCAATGTAAGGAGCATTCTTCCCACTGATCACCAATGTAAGGGACATTCTTCCCCACTGATCACCAATGTAAGGAGCATTCTTCCCACTGATCTCCAATGTAAGGAACATTCTTCCCACTGATCACCAATGTAAGGGACATTCTTCCCACTGATCACCAATGTAAGGAGCATTCTTCCCACTGATCACCAATGTAAGGAGCATTCTTCCCACTGACCACCAATGTAAGGAACTTCCCACTGATCACCAATGTAAGGAGCATTCTTCCCACTGATCTCCAATGTAAGGAACATTCTTCCCACTGATCACCAATGTAAGGAGCATTCTTCCCACTGATCACCAATGTAAGGAGCATTCTTCCCACTGATCTCCAATGTAAGGAGCATTCTTCCCACTGACCACCAATGTAAGGAACATTCTTCCCACTGATCACCAATGTAAGGAACATTCTTCCCACTGATCACCAATGTAAGGAGCATTCTTCCCACTGATCTCCAATGTAAGGAGCATTCTTCCCACTGATCACCAATGTAAGGAGCATTCTTCCCACTGATCACCAATGTAAGGAACATTCTTCCCACTGATCACCAATGTAAGGAGCATTCTTCCCACTGATCACCAATGTAAGGAACATTCTTCCCACTGATCTCCAATGTAAGGAGCATTCTTCCCACTGATCTCCAATGTAAGGGGCATTCTTCCCACTGATCACCAATGTAAGGAGCATTCTTCCCACTGATCACCAATGTAAGGAGCATTCTTCCCACTGATCACCAATGTAAGGAGCATTCTTCCCACTGATCACCAATGTAAGGAGCATTCTTCCCACTGATCACCAATGTAAGGAACATTCTTCCCACTGATCACCAATGTAAGGAGCATTCTTCCCACTGATCACCAATGTAAGGAGCATTCTTCCCACTGATCACCAATGTAAGGAGCATTCTTCCCACTGATCTCCAATGTAAGGAGCATTCTTCCCAATGATCACCAATGTAAGGAGCATTCTTCCCACTGATCACCAATGTAAGGAGCATTCTTCCCACTGACCTCCAATGTAAGGAGCATTCTTCCCACTGATCACCAATGTAAGGAGCATTCTTCCCACTGATCACCAATGTAAGGAGCATTCTTCCCACTGATCACCAATGTAAGGAGCATTCTTCCCACTGATCACCAATGTAAGTAACATTCTTCCCACTGATCACCAATGTAAGGAACATTCTTCCCACTGATCACCAATGTAAGGAGCATTCTTCCCACTGATCACCAATGTAAGGAGCATTCTTCCCACTGATCTCCAATGTAAGGAGCATTCTTCCCACTGATCACCAATGTAAGGAGCATTCTTCCCACTGATCACCAATGTAAGGAGCATTCTTCCCACTGATCACCAATGTAAGGAACATTCTTCCCACTGATCACCAATGTAAGGAGCATTCTTCCCACTGATCTCCAATGTAAGGAGCATTCTTCCCACTGATCACCAATGTAAGGAGCATTCTTCCCACTGATCTCCAATGTAAGGAACATTATTCCCACTGACCTCCAATGTAAGGAGCATTCTTCCCACTGATCTCCAATGTAAGGAGCATTCTTCCCACTGATCACCAATGTAAGGAGCATTCTTCCCACTGATCACCAATGTAAGGAACATTCTTCCCACTGATCACCAATGTAAGGAACATTCTTCCCACTGATCACCAATGTAAGGAGCATTCTTCCCACTGATCACCAATGTAAGGAGCATTCTTCCCACTGATCACCAATGTAAGGAGCATTCTTCCCACTGATCACCAATGTAAGGAGCATTCTTCCCACTGATCACCAATGTAAGGAGCATTCTTCCCACTGATCACCAATGTAAGGAGCATTCTTCCCACTGATCACCAATGTAAGGAGCATTCTTCCCACTGATCTCCAATGTAAGGAGCATTCTTCCCACTGATCACCAATGTAAGGAGCATTCTTCCCACTGATCACCAATGTAAGGAGCATTCTTCCCACTGATCACCAATGTAAGGAGCATTCTTCCCACTGATCACCAATGTAAGGAGCATTCTTCCCACTGATCACCAATGTAAGGAGCATTCTTCCCACTGATCACCAATGTAAGGAGCATTCTTCCCACTGATCACCAATGTAAGGAGCATTCTTCCCACTGATCTCCAATGTAAGGAGCATTCTTCCCACTGATCACCAATGTAAGGAGCATTCTTCCCACTGATCTCCAATGTAAGGAGCATTCTTCCCACTGACCTCCAATGTAAGGAGCATTCTTCCCACTGATCACCAATGTAAGGAGCATTCTTCCCACTGATCACCAATGTAAGGAGCATTCTTCCCACTGATCACCAATGTAAGGAGCATTCTTCCCACTGATCACCAATGTAAGGAGCATTCTTCCCACTGATCACCAATGTAAGGAGCATTCTTCCCACTGATCACCAATGTAAGGAGCATTCTTCCCACTGATCACCAATGTAAGGAGCATTCTTCCCACTGATCACCAATGTAAGGACATTCTTCCCACTGATCACCAATGTAAGGAGCATTCTTCCCACTGATCACCAATGTAAGGAGCATTCTTCCCACTGATCACCAATGTAAGGAGCATTCTTCCCACTGATCACCAATGTAAGGCACATTCTTCCCACTGATCACCAATGTAAGGAGCATTCTTCCCACTGATCACCAATGTAAGGAGCATTCTTCCCACTGATCACCAATGTAAGGAGCATTCTTCCCACTGATCTCCAATGTAAGGAGCATTCTTCCCACTGATCTCCAATGTAAGGAGCATTCTTCCCACTGATCACCAATGTAAGGAGCATTCTTCCCACTGATCACCAATGTAAGGAGCATTCTTCCCACTGATCACCAATGTAAGGAGCATTCTTCCCACTGATCACCAATGTAAGGAGCATTCTTCCCACTGATCACCAATGTAAGGAGCATTCTTCCCACTGATCACCAATGTAAGGAGCATTCTTCCCACTGATCACCAATGTAAGGAGCATTCTTCCCACTGATCACCAATGTAAGGAGCATTCTTCCCACTGATCACCAATGTAAGGAGCATTCTTCCCACTGACCCCCAATGTAAGGAGCATTCTTCCCACTGATCACCAATGTAAGGAACATTCTTCCCACTGATCACCAATGTAAGGAGCATTCTTCCCACTGATCACCAATGTAAGGAGCATTCTTCCCACTGATCACCAATGTAAGGGGCATTCTTCCCACTGATCACCAATGTAAGGAGCATCCCACTTCCCAATGTGATCATTCCCATGATCACCAATGTAAGGAACATTCTTCCCACTGATCACCAATGTAAGGAACATTCTTCCCACTGTAAGGACATTCTTCCCACTGATCACCAATGTAAGGAACATTCTTCCCACTGATCACCAATGTAAGGAACATTCTTCCCACTGATCACCAATGTAAGGAACATTCTTCCCACTGATCACCAATGTAAGGAACATTCTTCTTCCCACTGATCATTCCAATGTAAGGAGCATTCTTCCCACTGATCACCAATGTAAGGGCATTCTTCCCACTGATCACCAATGTAAGGAGCATTCTTCCCACTGATCACCAATGTAAGGAGCATTCTTCCCACTGATCACCTCCAATGTAAGGAGCATTCTTCCCACTGACATGATCACCAATGTAAGGACATTCTTCCCACTGATCACCAATGTAGGAACATTCTTCCCACTGATCTCCAATGTAAGGAGCATTCTTCCCACTGATCTCCAATGTAAGGAGCATTCTTCCCACTGATCTCCAATGTAAGGAGCATTCTTCCCACTGATCTCCAATGTAAGGAGCATTCTTCCCACTGATCACCAATGTAAGGAGCATTCTTCCCACTGATCACCAATGTAAGGAGCATTCTTCCCACTGATCACCAATGTAAGGAGCATTCTTCCCACTGATCACCAATGTAAGGAGCATTCTTCCCACTGATCACCAATGTAAGGGGCATTCTTCCCACTGATCACCAATGTAAGGAGCATTCTTCCCACTGATCACCAATGTAAGGGACATTCTTCCCACTGAACACCAATGTAAGGGACATTCTTCCCACTGATCACCAATGTAAGGACATTCTTCCCACTGATCACCAATGTAAGGAGCATTCTTCCCACTGATCACCAATGTAAGGAGCATTCTTCCCACTGATCACCAATGTAAGGAGCATTCTTCCCATTCTTCCCACTGATCTCCAATGTAAGGAGCATTCTTCCCACTGATCACCAATGTAAGGAGCATTCTTCCCACTGATCACCAATGTAAGGAGCATTCTTCCCACTGGCCACATATGTAAGGAACATTCTTTCCACTGATCACCAATGTAAGGAGCATTCTTCCCACTGATCACCAATGTAAGGAGCATTCTTCCCACTGATCACCAATGTAAGGAGCATTCTTCCCACTGATCTCCAATGTAAGGAGCATTCTTCCCACTGATCTCCAATGTAAGGAGCATTCTTCCCACTGATCACCAATGTAAGGAGCATTCTTCCCACTGATCACCAATGTAAGGAGCATTCTTCCCACTGATCTCCAATGTAAGGAGCATTCTTCCCACTGACATCCAATGTAAGGAGCATTCTTCCCACTGATCACCAATGTAAGGAGCATTCTTCCCACTGATCACCAATGTAAGGAGCATTCTTCCCACTGATCACCAATGTAAGGAGCATTCTTCCCACTGATCACCAATGTAAGGAGCATTCTTCCCACTGATCACCAATGTAAGGAGCATTCTTCCCACTGATCTCCAATGTAAGGAGCATTCTTCCCACTGACCTCCAATGTAAGGAGCATTCTTCCCACTGATCACCAATGTAAGGAGCATTCTTCCCACTGATCACCAATGTAAGGAGCATTCTTCCCACTGATCACCAATGTAAGGAGCATTCTTCCCACTGATCTCCAATGTAAGGAGCATTCTTCCCACTGATCTCCAATGTAAGGAACATTCTTCCCACTGATCACCAATGTAAGGAGCATTCTTCCCACTGATCACCAATGTAAGGAGCATTCTTCCCACTGATCACCAATGTAAGGAGCATTCTTCCCACTGATCTCCAATGTAAGGAGCATTCTTCCCACTGATCACCAATGTAAGGAGCATTCTTCCCACTGATCTCCAATGTAAGGAGCATTCTTCCCACTGATCACCAATGTAAGGAGCATTCTTCCCACTGATCACCAATGTAAGGAGCATTCTTCCCACTGATCTCCAATGTAAGGGACATTCTTCCCACTGACCTCCAATGTAAGGAGCATTCTTCCCACTGATCACCAATGTAAGGAGCATTCTTCCCACTGATCACCAATGTAAGGAACATTCTTCCCACTGATCACCAATGTAAGGAGCATTCTTCCCACTGATCACCAATGTAAGGGACATTCTTCCCACTGATCACCAATGTAAGGAGCATTCTTCCCACTGATCACCAATGTAAGGAGCATTCTTCCCACTGATCACCAATGTAAGGAACATTCTTCCCACTGATCACCAATGTAAGGAGCATTCTTCCCACTGATCACCAATGTAAGGAGCATTCTTCCCACTGATCACCAATGTAAGGGACATTCTTCCCACTGATCACCAATGTAAGGAGCATTCTTCCCACTGATCACCAATGTAAGGAACATTCTTCCCACTGATCACCAATGTAAGGAGCATTCTTCCCACTGATCTCCAATGTAAGGAGCATTCTTCCCACTGATCACCAATGTAAGGAGCATTCTTCCCACTGATCACCAATGTAAGGAACATTCTTCCCACTGATCACCAATGTAAGGAGCATTCTTCCCACTGATCACCAATGTAAGGAACATTCTTCCCACTGATCACCAATGTAAGGAGCATTCTTCCCACTGATCACCAATGTAAGGAGCATTCTTCCCACTGATCACCAATGTAAGGAGCATTCTTCCCACTGATCACCAATGTAAGTAACATTCTTCCCACTGATCACCAATGTAAGGAGCATTCTTCCCACTGATCACCAATGTAAGGAGCATTCTTCCCACTGATCTCCAATGTAAGGAGCATTCTTCCCACTGATCACCAATGTAAGGGACATTCTTCCCACTGATCACCATTCTTCCCACTGATCACCAATGTAAGGAGCATTCTTCCCACTGATCACCAATGTAAGGAGCATTCTTCCCACTGATCTCCAATGTAAGGAGCATTCTTCCCACTGATCACCAATGTAAGGAGCATTCTTCCCACTGATCACCAATGTAAGGAGCATTCTTCCCACTGATCACCAATGTAAGGAGCATTCTTCCCACTGATCTCCAATGTAAGGAGCATTCTTCCCACTGATCTCCAATGTAAGGAGCATTCTTCCCACTGATCACCAATGTAAGGAACATTCTTCCCACTGATCACCAATGTAAGGAGCATTCTTCCCACTGATCTCCAATGTAAGGAGCATTCTTCCCACTGATCTCCAATGTAAGGAGCATTCTTCCCACTGATCTCCAATGTAAGGAGCATTCTTCCCACTGACCTCCAATGTAAGGAGCATTCTTCCCACTGATCTCCAATGTAAGGAGCATTCTTCCCACTGACCCCCAATGTAAGGAACATTCTTCCCACTGATCACCAATGTAAGGACATTCTTCCCACTGATCACCAATGTAAGGAGCATTCTTCCCACTGATCATCAATGTAAGGGAGGGCATTCTTCCCACTGATCACCAATGTAAGGAGCATTCTTCCCACTGATCACCAATGTAAGGAGCATTCTTCCCACTGATCACCAATGTAAGGAGCATTCTTCCCACTGATCACCAATGTAAGGAACATTCTTCCCACTGATCACCAATGTAAGGAGCATTCTTCCCACTGATCTCCAATGTAAGGAGCATTCTTCCCACTGATCACCAATGTAAGGAGCATTCTTCCCACTGATCACCAATGTAAGGAGCATTCTTCCCACTGATCTCCAATGTAAGGAGCATTCTTCCCACTGATCACCAATGTAAAAAGCATTCTTCCCACTGATCACCAATGTAAGGAGCATTCTTCCCACTGATCACCAATGTAAGGAGCATTCTTTCCACTGATCACCAATGTAAGGAACATTCTTCCCACTGATCACCAATGTAAGGAGCATTCTTCCCACTGATCACCAATGTAAGGAGCATTCTTCCCACTGATCACCAATGTAAGGAGCATTCTTCCCACTGATCACCAATGTAAGGAGCATTCTTCCCACTGATCACCAATGTAAGGAACATTCTTTCCACTGATCACCAATGTAAGGAGCATTCTTCCCACTGATCTCCAATGTAAGGAGCATTCTTCCCACTGATCACCAATGTAAGGAGCATTCTTCCCACTGATCACCAATGTAAGGAGCATTCTTCCCACTGATCACCAATGTAAGGAGCATTCTTCCCACTGATCACCAATGTAAGGAGCATTCTTCCCACTGATGTAAGGAGCATTCTTCCCACTGATCACCAATGTAAGGACATTCTTCCCACTGATCACCAATGTAAGGAGCATTCTTCCCACTGATCACCAATGTAAGGAGCATTCTTCCCACTGATCACCAATGTAAGGAGCATTCTTCCCACTGATCTCCAATGTAAGGAGCATTCTTCCCACTGATCTCCAATGTAAGGAGCATTCTTCCCACTGATCCCCCAATGTAAGGGAGCATTCTTCCCACTGATCTCCAATGTAAGGAGCATTCTTCCCACTGATCACCAATGTAAGGAGCATTCTTCCCACTGATCACCAATGTAAGGAGCATTCTTCCCACTGATCACCAATGTAAGGAGCATTCTTCCCACTGATCACCAATGTAAGGAGCATTCTTCCCACTGATCACCAATGTAAGGAGCATTCTTCCCACTGATCACCAATGTAAGGAGCATTCTTCCCACTGATCACCAATGTAAGGAGCATTCTTCCCACTGATCACCAATGTAAGGAACATTCTTCCCACTGATCACCAATGTAAGGAGCATTCTTCCCACTGATCACCAATGTAAGGAGCATTCTTCCCACTGATCACCAATGTAAGGGGCATTCTTCCCACTGATCACCAATGTAAGGAACATTCTTCCCACTGATCACCAATGTAAGGAGCATTCTTCCCACTGATCACCAATGTAAGGAGCATTCTTCCCACTGATCACCAATGTAAGGAGCATTCTTCCCACTGATCTCCAATGTAAGGAGCATTCTTCCCACTGATCTCCAATGTAAGGAGCATTCTTCCCACTGATCACCAATGTAAGGAGCATTCTTCCCACTGATCACCAATGTAAGGAGCATTCTTCCCACTGATCACCAATGTAAGGAGCATTCTTCCCACTGATCACCAATGTAAGGAGCATTCTTCCCACTGATCACCAATGTAAGGAACATTCTTCCCACTGATCACCAATGTAAGGGACATTCTTCCCACTGATCTCCAATGTAAGGAACATTCTTCCCACTGATCACCAATGTAAGGAGCATTCTTCCCACTGATCACCAATGTAAGGAGCATTCTTCCCACTGATCACCAATGTAAGGAGCATTCTTCCCACTGATCACCAATGTAAGGAGCATTCTTCCCACTGATCACCAATGTAAGGAGCATTCTTCCCACTGATCACCAATGTAAGGAGCATTCTTCCCACTGATCACCAATGTAAGGAGCATTCTTCCCACTGATCACCAATGTAAGGAGCATTCTTCCCACTGATCTCCAATGTAAGGAGCATTCTTCCCACTGATGACCAATGTAAGGAGCATTCTTCCCACTGATCACCAATGTAAGGAGCATTCTTCCCACTGATCTCCAATGTAAGGAGCATTCTTCCCACTGAACTCCAATGTAAGGAGCATTCTTCCCACTGATCTCCAATGTAAGGAGCATTCTTCCCACTGATCACCAATGTAAGGAGCATTCTTCCCACTGCTCACCAATGTAAGGAGCATTCTTCCCACTGATCACCAATGTAAGGAGCATTCTTCCCACTGATCACCAATGTAAGGAGCATTCTTCCCACTGATCACCAATGTAAGGAGCATTCTTCCCACTGATCACCAATGTAAGGAGCATTCTTCCCACTGATCACCAATGTAAGGAGCATTCTTCCCACTGATCACCAATGTAAGGGGCATTCTTCCCACTGATCACCAATGTAAGGAGCATTCTTCCCACTGATCACCAATGTAAGGAGCATTCTTCCCACTGATCACCAATGTAAGGAGCATTCTTCCCACTGATCACCAATGTAAGGGACATTCTTCCCACTGATCTCCAATGTAAGGAGCATTCTTCCCACTGATCTCCAATGTAAGGAGCATTCTTCCCACTGATCACCAATGTAAGGAGCATTCTTCCCACTGATCACCAATGTAAGGAGCATTCTTCCCACTGATCACCAATGTAAGGAGCATTCTTCCCACTGATCACCAATGTAAGGAGCATTCTTCCCACTGATCACCAATGTAAGGAGCATTCTTCCCACTGATCACCAATGTAAGGAGCATTCTTCCCACTGACCTCCAATGTAAGGAGCATTCTTCCCACTGATCACCAATGTAAGGAGCATTCTTCCCACTGATCACCAATGTAAGGAGCATTCTTCCCACTGATCACCAATGTAAGGAGCATTCTTCCCACTGATCACCAATGTAAGGAGCATTCTTCCCACTGATCACCAATGTAAGGAGCATTCTTCCCACTGATCACCAATGTAAGGAGCATTCTTCCCACTGACCTCCAATGTAAGGAGCATTCTTCCCACTGATCACCAATGTAAGGAGCATTCTTCCCACTGACCTCCAATGTAAGGAGCATTCTTCCCACTGACCACCAATGTAAGGAGCATTCTTCCCACTGATCACCAATGTAAGGAGCATTCTTCCCACTGATCACCAATGTAAGGGACATTCTTCCCACTGATCACCAATGTAAGGAGCATTCTTCCCACTGATCACCAATGTAAGGGCATTCTTCCCACTGATCACCAATGTAAGGAACATTCTTCCCACTGATCACCAATGTAAGGGACATTCTTCCCACTGATCACCAATGTAAGGAACATTCTTCCCACTGATCACCAATGTAAGGAACATTCTTTCCACTGATCACCAATGTAAGGGGCATTCTTCCCACTGGCCACATATGTAAGGAACATTCTTTCCACTGATCACCAATGTAAGGAGCATTCTTCCCACTGATCTCCAATGTAAGGAACATTCTTCCCACTGATCACCAATGTAAGGGACATTCTTCCCACTGATCTCCAATGTAAGGAACATTATTCCCACTGATCTCCAATGTAAGAAACATTCTTCCCACTGATCACCAATGTAAGGAGCATTCTTCCCACTGATCTCCAATGTAAGGGACATTCTTCCCACTGATCACCAATTTAAGGAACATTCTTCCCAACTGATTACGGGCCCTGGCATTTGGGGGAACGGTGCTCTTTTTGGGCTGCAAGCCTGGGACCCCTGAGCTGGTGTTACTTGGATTCAGGTCCATGCTGGCCCCCCAATACACATAGGATCTGTATGTGTATTTAACATATTAGCAAGAGAAGCTAATGTCATGAACTCCAGACAGCCTGTCTGTTATGTAATTGAGTATAGTCAGGCTTGTAGGAGTGTTTTCACCTATTGTTGTGTGTGCTAATTAACCCTGCAATTGAATGAAGGAGTCCAGTGTTGATTAAGATAATTAGCTCATGCTAATTAGGCTAGGTGTGAGTCATCTGGCTGTATATATGTGTGACATGTCAAATAAAGATTCATTCCTGATGTACCTCAAGAAATAGTGCTGTCTAATTCTTGGGGGTTACTATAACCAGATCCATTGGACTCATGTTCCAGAACTTAGGAAGCATTTACGGCGGACACCTTGAGTACAGGATCCGTCACATTGTTGGCAAGCAGTGGGATCGTGCTTCCTGCAGTCTGGGACATCCAAGATCAGGATAGAAGACTTCGGTCACCCCAGCGGAGATATGGATCTGGCATCAGAGTTCCCGGGGCTGCTGCGGATCATCCTTGCATCATACACAAGGACTGTGTCTGAGGAGGAATACCTGGAGCTCAGGCAGCAGATTCGTGTGGAGCTGTGGATTGGAGCCCTCCAGCTCGCTGGTATAAAACAGGGCAAGTTCTTTCCAACCCAAGAGCAACGGGCCAGTGACCAACGGCCATTGCGGATGACATTCCTGGGAGAGCAGCCCCAGGAGCAATGGGTGACTGAGTTGGACAGGCTGGTCCAGCAGGAGATAGAGCTGGACAATCGTTATCGGGCTCTGCAATGGCACGCAGAGCAGGGATATTTAGGGGAGACAACAGAATGCTCCCCGGAGAGATATGACTTTGGAGGCCCTGGATTGCTGTGGGAGAGCCTTACAGATCATTTTGTGTTTGGCGATGAAGGGGAACCTACCCTTGAGGACCTGCGAGAATATAGAGAGGCTATGCTCGGTCTTGCAGGTGTCTCAGAGCTTAAACCTGATCTGGACCATTTGTTAAGGAAGGAACAGCATCTGGAAATGGCATACAGGAAACTGCTAGAACACGTTCAGCAGCATGCCAGAGAATCGGCAGTGGAAACTCCGGAGATTGTCGTCCCCAAAGCGGAAGTGCTGACAACAGGGCAGAGCTCTGCTAACTTCTGCCCAGCACCAACAGTGGCTTCGGCCTTCTTGAGAGAAGAGGTAGTTGGCCTTTCTCCCACAACACTGACAGGGACATGTGATTTCCTACCAGCAGCATCTATGGAGTTACAACAAACTTCTCCAGCTGAAGATCTGGTAACTAAACAGAGGGTCCAAGCCCTTTGCCTCACACCTACAGCAATTCTGGAGGCCCAGGGTGAGGAGGTGGCAGTCCATCACGAGTTGCAGATCAGGGTTCAAGGAGAGAATGCAGTTGTCACCTCACAACTGCAGCTTGATCTGGTGTCGGTGGACGGGCCTGTGGTCTCCACTAACAGAAAACCAGCAGAAGTGCTGGCAACCGGGCAGAGTGCTACCAACCTCTGCCCAGCACTGGTAACAGCTGCGGAGTTCCAGGGAGCTGGGGCAGTGGGCCTCTCTCCCCAACAGTTAGCTGGAGCAGATGATGTAGGGAAGCTCCTACGCCCAGCTGAACTGCTGGCAACGGAACAGAGCGCTGCTGGCCTCTGCCCGCAACTAAAACAGGACAGATTTCCTGTAAAGGTGGATGGGAATGCAGTCTCCACCAGTATAACCCAGGGATGCTGGGCGGTCGGCCCAGATCCCCAACAGCATGATGGAGTGAGCCCAGTCACCCTGTCTTCTCTCCAGCGGCTGAAAAGACTCCAGGGGGAAGGACCAGTCCAGGCCTCTCCCCAGCGGCAGATATGTTCTTTGAGAGAGGCAGAGGTTGGCTGGGTGAGTGCTCTGTTTGAAACAATTTGTTTGGGATACTGTGTGGGTACAGGCATTAGAGGACTGGAACTATTAACTAACTTCGGAGTCAACCCGTCTGGGGTCTCCTCCTGTGTTAGTCTCCTGCCGAAAGGGGAGAAATGTGACAGACCTGGCCGGGACACAGGCTTTTTGAGAGGACGAAATGCAAGCCTCTTGCCAACTGATTACGGGCCCTGGCATTTGGGGGAACGGTGCTCTTTTTGGGCTGCAAGCCTGGGACCCCTGAGCTGGTGTTACTTGGATTCAGGTCCATGCTGGCCCCCCAATACACATAGGATCTGTATGTGTATTTGGCATATTAGCAAGAGAAGCTAATGTCATGAACTCCAGACAGCCTGTCTGTTATGTAATTGAGTATAGTCAGGCTTGTAGGAGTGTTTTCACCTATTGTTGTGTGTGCTAATTAACCCTGCAATTGAATGAAGGAGTCCAGTGTTGATTAAGATAATTAGCTCATGCTAATTAGGCTAGGTGTGAGTCATCTGGCTGTATATATGTGTGACATGTCAAATAAAGATTCATTCCTGATGTACCTCAAGAAATAGTGCTGTCTAATTCTTGGGGGTTACTATAACCAGATCCATTGGACTCATGTTCCAGAACTTAGGAAGCATTTACGGCGGACACCTTGAGTACAGGATCCGTCACATAAATGAAATGTGTTTTTTTTTTTTTTTTTTTTACTTACCTTGTAATTGATGACTTACGGTCTTCTGTCTCTTCGGGGGTGGGCGGGGTCTCTGCGTCGATCGTCGTCAGGCCGCACTGTCTCCTGGGATCTGGTGTCATTGTTCCCAGGAGTGCAGAACCGCTTTAACATCTATAGCAAACCCTTATCTAGGATAATGCCCGGTACACACAATCAGAAAATCATACGAAAAATACTGCTTTCAAAGCAATAGTACGATAATCGGATCATTGGTACAGAGCTTTCGAGAAATATATTTTTCAAACAATGCCAGATCGTATGATTTTTAATCAGTACAGCTGTCATTCGAAAATGCAATACAAATACACTACAACACATTACATCACTTCTGAATTTTTATTCTGTTGTACGAGAATTTTTGTGACTTTAGTAAACTCATCAGATTCGATCTGAGATTTGCATGCAAAAAATAACAGACGATCATTTGTCCAATAATCTCATTGTGTGTATCAGGCATTAGAGTCTGGTATGGGTGAAAAGAATCCTATCATCTTGTTTGTTAACTAACAGAGCGAAGCAGCCAGCAGCTGTCATTTTGGCAGAAATTTAAACACACTTTTTTCTTTGTAAATGTCAGTGTTACTATGGAAGGTTGTATGCATGACACAGATGCATCTAAAGGCAGCGTCCCAGACATGTTATTTAATGGAGTTTTGCAATTTTAATGTTTCTATTTCAGCATTTTTTTTTTTTTTTATTGAAAAGCCAATGGCGTGTGAAACACACCCAAAAAACTCCACCCGGTGCCAAAAAAAGTGCACACACATAAAGAGTGACACAAAACGTGCAACGGGTGTTACACTTGTCCTCCCTAGGGAAGGACCTTAACCCTGATTCCCCGGGGCGTTAGGCTCCAGACGGGGACTGAGGTACTCACATGGTCCATCTGGCCGAAACCAGACGGACCCCTTTCTCTGGAGGGTTTGCCGAAACAGACCCACCCAAGTACTTGATGGGGCTCTCCCGAAGAGAGACCCCATGAGAGAAGGCGAACTAAGCCAAAAGGCCATGTCCACCTCCTCCCAAGACTTTCAGGGCTGGCCCGAGGACCGAACACCCTACTCATCACACTGTGACAAACCGTGACAACACCAAACAAAAATATACAAAAAAGTGACAAACACGGGGATAAATAAAAAGAGAGTGGGGAGAAGGAAGATGGGAGAGTGAGTGGAAAGTGACCATTGTGCAATACAATGGCCGGCCCTCCGGCCAGGAATAAAAAATTTCCCCTGGTCCTAGCCAAAAGGCTCGGCCCTAGAGGCAGGTGTGAAAAACGTGTGTTGTGATGAAAGTGACCATGGTGCCATAAATCAACGTGGTTTCCCACAGTGAATGTACGACACCCCTGAACTGCCACTTCAGGGGCACAATCACCACTGGCTTTTCAACGTGCAACCCTGACCCACAGGCAAGACCACAACAGCCCCCACCCTTAGCCAAGAAGGAATGGAGATCAGGAAGCTTAGTGTGTGCCCCGACGAAGAAAAAGGCTCCACCATCGCTCCATCACTCCCTCCTAATTACATCAGGAAGTACTAACCACTCCCCCCCGGTTCACTGAGGGGAGCATGTGTTCCTTCCCGAAAACTGACCAGAGCTAGAGCTGCCACAATCCAGGCCAGAAGGCCAGGGACTCGGCCCTTCAGCGCCAACCCAGTGGTTCTCCATCCCCATCAGAAGGCTTCCCTTTCGGCTACGAACCGCTCCAGGTCACCTTTACGCCAGCAGGCTTTTGCATAGCAACCGCCAACCCTGCTCCACCTCGCCGTAGAACAGGGACGTAAGCAAACGCCACCTCCTGGCAACTGATAAGAACAGATACTACACTTGATCTTAGCCAAAAGGCCGAGAAGCGTTTTTATTTCTATTCTATATAAGTTTCTATTTCAGCATTACTAAAATCACTGCTCCCTGTCAATATTTTTTACTTTAAGACATGTCCCGTGGGCTAGTGCTGGCCACTCCATCCTCAGTGCAGCTCAGCCTTAGTGAGCCTTTCCTTGGCCACACTCAAACAGAGGCATGGCTGAGGAGTTTTGTAGTAGGGTGGGTGGAGCATGAGGAGAACTGAAAGACTAATTCCACAACAAGTCCACCTTGCTTTTGATTGACAGCACATTATAATGGGTGGGCATGGAGTTGGTAACTACTTCCCCATCGGGTCTTGCTCAGGTTTGATTCATCATTGCCCAAATATCCCCACATCTTTGTTTACATTCATTATCTGGCCTAAAAATCTCATGCCTATCAGCTGCATGGGCTGGGTGTGAGTCATCAGTTGCTAGGAAGCTGGTGGCCACCTGCATCCTAGCAACCACAAGCCCTGTGCAGGAAGCTGAGGAGCAGCAAGAAATGGGGAAGACAGTCACCGCACAGATGATGGGGTGATGGGGTATTAGGCTGATGGATTGTGCAGAAGGGTGGTATTGGAAACTAGGGTGTGCTGGGGAATAGGCATAGACATTGGAGACAAAGGTATTCTGGGGGGAGGAGGCATTGAAGGCAGAGGTGTGCTTGGGGGGGGGGGGGCTTTGGAGGCAGAGATTTTCTGGGGGGCATTGAAGACAGAGGTGTTCTAAGGGGCATTAGAGGCAGAGGTGTTTTGGGGGCATTGGTGGACGAGGTGTACTGGGGGGACATTGAAGGCAGTGGTGTGCTGGGGGGGCATTGGGGAAATTGGAAGCAGAGTTGTTCTGGGAGGGGCATTGTAGGCAGAGATGTTCTAAGGGGCATTAGAGACAGGGGTGTTGTGGGAGGCATTGGAGGCAGAGATATGCTGAGAGGCATTGGAGACAGAGGGGTGCTGGGGATGCATTGGTAGCAGAGGAGTGCTGGGGGTTACAGAGGTCTTCTGGGGAGGCATTGTTGGAAGAGGTGTGCTGGGGGTGGCATTGGAGACAGTGGTGTGCTGGGTGAATTAGAGGCAGAGGTATGCTGGGGGGTAAAGCTGAGCTTCCCAGTGAATGGCTGTGTGGTGGGGGTGTCAGGACAAGTCTGATCATTGAAGGAGAGAAGGTTGCGTTCCCAGCATAGCTAAAGAACTGACCACAATGTTTTCTCCTGCTTAGTTTGGCCAGTTTTATTATTGGAATGCAGAGGGATTGTCAGGAACACCAGGTATTTTACACAAAGGAAGTAATACAAAGAGAACAGGATACTTTTTCATACAAGTACATGGTATAGCAAGCACATATCAGGAATATGAAATGTTGAGCTTACATATTCTTTAATCAAAATCTTGGGATCAGGGTTTACATGTTTACTGTTACTACTAGTGTGAAATAAATACACTCTAATGTTGATTTTTGGATTAAACACTGGTTAGTGTCTCTTCTGTTCAAAGTGTGGTATAGTTAAAGTGCTCAAATACTGTGTAGGAAGTCTGTACTATATTTCTGGCCTTTTTTTCAGTGAAATAAAACACATTTTTTTTAACTTGCCTGTTATTTCCCTTTTTAAAACTGCAACCTACTAAAGCACTGCAAATAGTTTTTATCAGCTCAACAATTTTTCTGTCGGTTTTCAGTGAAAAAAAACACTTTAATTTTGATTATTGATTAAAGCCTGCCTGTTGTCTCCTTCTTAAATGGCTTCCTACTAAAGCTGCTTATATAGTATGATTCAAGTTTGTGCAATATTTCTGGATTTTCTCTGTGAAATAATACACTGATTTTTTTCTTTCTTTTAATTAGAAACTGGCCTGGTCTCTTCCTTTTAAATTGCAGTCTTGTAAACGTGCTTACATACTGTGGAGCGAGCCTATACAAAACTTCTGGCTGTAATTTTAGTTTAAATTGTTTATTTTATTTTATTTTATCCATACAGTTCTATGTATGCTTTATGAGGAATTAAAATAACCAATAACATTCTTAATAATAAAAATTTTAACTGCTTACCCACCAGACACCGCAGTTTTACTGCGGCAGAATGGCACGGCTGGGCGAAACGATGTTACCTTTTGTCGCTTCGCCTTTTGGCCACTAGGCACACCCGCAGCATGTGCCCGGAGCCGATGCGAGTGCTCGGCGTGCACGATGACTGCCGGGCACTCACGATCGCTCGTAACAGAGCAAGAACCGGGATCTGTGTGTGTAAACACACAAATCCCAGTTCTTTCAGGGGAGTAGAGACAGATTGTGTCTTTTATTCTATTCATACTAGTATGAACACCAATCTCTCTCTCCTTCTAGACAGTCCTATCCCCCTACAGTTAGAACACACCTAGGGAACACAGTTAACCCCTTGATCACCCCCTAGTGTTAACCCCTTCCCTGCCAGTGACATTTATACAGTAATCAGTGCATTTTTATAGCGCTGATTGCTGTATAATTGTCAATGGTCCCAAAAATTTGTCAAAAGTGTCCAATTTGTCCGCCGCAATATCATCTCCTGAAGGATGCTCCTGCATAGGCCTCCTGATGTGATGTGTATGGGGGGTAGATGAGCATCAGCTAAGACCTCCTGGGGAGGTGTGAATTAAAATGACTGATTTCCTGACTTACAACATCAAAGGCCAGCTGTTGCTGGGATGTTGACCTGGGTAAATAAGTTTGACGGTGATATAGCAGTGCCACCTGGTGGAGACAGCAACATACTTGGGGGAATAGCATACTTCCTGGTGTATAGGAAGAACAGCCCCTTATAGCTTCTTATTGGACAGAGGATTACACAGGTGGACAAAGGATGTTCGTGTGGGTTGTGTCTGAGGGCGCTTTAAAAAGGCAATGGCCAGCGATGGTCTGTCCTCTTTTTGTCTTTGTCCTGGAGCCCAGCCAGCATACAGAACCCAAAAAGGAAGGACTTACAGTATGGTATCACCCCTGCTCTTTTTGTTTTATATGCTCTGTATATTTGTTTAGTGTTTTATGTTAGCATTTCTACTTTCTTTGTAAATAAATGAGACCTTTGCTTATTTGAACATTGTGTTTATTTCTATAGCTAGAATTGTTATTATATCATCACCATTAACCTTATCAGAGCTGTGATAGACTAGCTAACTATAGGCATTGACAAGATAATACATATTTATAATTGAAATAGGGAAAATCCAAAACCACCTCATATTTATTTCAAATGTAAAAGTAAGAAAGTATTACTCATGCAGATTATGTGATGTGGGAATGCGATGTTGCTGATGCTATGCGTGAGAATCTTATTTTTCCATAACACATACAGCTTGAATGCATCTCCTAGGCATGTCATTTGAAAATAAATGTTTTTTTGTCTCATTTCATTCTTGAAGTGCATATTTTTCAACATATGCATTGGTACAGGTCTCCTAGGGAAGCACCCAGCTCCTTGTTACCTCTTGTTTGATAATCACTTGCCTCTTAGCTTGAAAATGTCCAGAATGGATTTTTAAGATTCAACCATCCCCCTCCCCCATAGATTTCAATAGTGTTAGGATTTAAATTCACAAGTTTAGGATTTTATGATAGGTTTGACTAATGCAGGGCCGATCCGTCACGGGGTGCACGGGGTGCAGTGCACCCAGGCGCCACAGAGGTGGGGTAGCTGGAGCGCCAGAGTGCTCCGCTCCCTCCTCCTCTCCTTGTCCGTAGGCGGCTCTCTCCGGGGGGGGGGGGGGGGTGGGGGGCGGTCCGTGGCCGAGCCCGACTTGTTTAGAACATTTAGAACAGAGCGTGTGTGATGCTGGTGCTGGTGGGCAGGAGGCGGAAGTTAAACACAGGAGGAGTCCTGTGTTTAACTTCCGCCTTCTGCCCACCAGCACAAGCATCACACACGCTCTGTTCTCCACCCGGGCGGCGCTGCTGCACACTGTCCTCTCCAGCTGCCGCCCGGGTGGTTTTAATTAGCCTAGTGGTGGGGGGTGGTTTGTCTAGGGGGGGGTCTATACCAATGTGGTTTGTCCTGGGGGGGGGTCTATACTAATGTGGGGGGGTGGTTTGTCCTGGGGGTCTATACTAATGGGGGTGGGGGGGGGGGGTGGTTTGTCCTGGGGGGTCTATACTAATCTGGGGGGGTTTGTCCTGGGGGGTCTATACTAATGTGGGGGGGGGGGTTTGTCCTGGGGGGGTCTATACTAATGTGGGGGGGGGGTTTGTCCTGGGGGTCTACTAATGTGGGGGGGTTTGTCCTGGGGGGTCTTTACTAATGTTGGGGGGTGGTTTGTCCTGGGGGGGTCTATACCAATGTGGAGTGGGGGGGTTTGTCCTGGGGGGGGGTCTATACTAATGTGGTGGGGGGGGGGGTTTGTCCTGGGGGGTCTATACTAATGTGGGGGGGGGGGTTGTCCTGGGGGGTCTATACTAATGTGGGGGGGTGGTTTGTCCTGGGGGGGTCTATACCAATGTGGGGGGGGTGGTTTGTCCTGGGGGGGTCTATACTAATGTGGGGGGGTTTGTCCTGGGGGGTCTATACTAATGTGGGGGGGGGGTGGTTTGTCCTGGGGGGTCTATACTAATGTGGGGGGGGTTCGTCCTGGGGGGTCTACTAATGTGGGGGGTTTGTCCTGGTGGGTCTAATACTAATGTGGGGGGGTTTGTCCTGGGGGGTCTATACTAATGTGGGGGGGGGGGGTGGTTTGTCCTGGGGGGTCTATATTAATGTAGGGGGGGTTTGTCCTGGGGGGTCTATACTAATGTATGGGGGCTGGTTTGTCCTGGGGGGGTCTATACTAATGGTGGGGGGGTTGTCCTGGGGGGTCTATACTAATGTGGGGGTGGTTCGTCCTGGGGGGTCTATACTAATGTGGGGGGGGGGGTGGTTTGTCCTGGGGGGTCTATACTAATGTGGGGGGTGGTTCGTCCTGGGGGGTCTATACTAATGTGGGGGGGTGGTTTGTCCTGGGGGGTCTATACTAATGTGGGGGGGTGGTTTGTCCTGGGGGTCTATACTAATGATGGTGGCGGGCTGGTTTGTCCTGGGGGTTTATACTAATGTAGGGGGGGGGGGGTTGTCCTGGGGGGTCTATACTAATGGGGGGGTTGTCCTGGGGGGCTATACTAATGTGGGGGGTCTGTACTAATGTGGGGGGGTTTGTCCTGGGGAGGGCTATACTAATGTGGGGGGGTCTGTACTAATGTGGGGGGGGGTTTGTCCTGGGGGGCTATACTAATGTGGGGGGGGGTTGTCCTGGGGGTCTATACTGATGGAGGGGGTGGTTTGTCCTGGGGGGTCTGTACTAATGGAGGGGGGGGTGGTTTGTTCTGGGGGGGTTTGTACTAATGTAAGGGGGGAAAGGTTTGTCCTGAGGGGGGTCTATACTGATAAAGGGGGGTGTTTTGTCCTGGGGGTCTATACTGATGGGGGGGTCTGTACTGAGGGAGGTATTTATACTTAGTGAAGGGTCTGCACTGACGGAGGGGGTCTATACTTAATGGAGTGGGGTCTGTACTGAGGGACGACTATAGTTGGTGGGGGGGTGATACCATGTTTTACTGCACCAGGTGACACCAACCCTAGTGATGCCACTGCAGCTGCGGGCTCTTATTTCCCCTCTCCCTCTCCTCCTCGTGCGCTGCTGTACTAATGAGCGGCGCACTATGTTTCTTCCCCCGCCTTCATAACGGCCAGGGAAGAAAAAAAACAAAGGAGCAAAGAAAAGGATTGTGGGACATGTGGTCCCAAGGACTGGCAGCCCCACTGTAACACGGAAACTGCAGCCCACACAGCATGCTCAGCTGAATGGGAGAGAGAAAGCCAGGAGCCCGGGAAGGCTTTCAGGGAAGGGCACCCAGGACTCCAGAGGGAGAGGGCAGTGCTGAGAGAACACCATCAGAGAGAGAAAAAGCCACACAGCCTGGCACCATCCCTGGTGGAGGAAGGAATAGAGTCATTGCAGGAATACAGGTCTGGGCTCTACCCAGCGGAGTCGCCACGGGCAATTCAGAGTGAGCTGACTCCTGATCAGAGGAACCGTTGTTGCTGTATCGCTGGGTCAGGTGAGAGGGCCGATCGGCCATTATTTACTACCATCTCTTGTATCATGTCTGCAGTCTCTGACCATCTCCTGTATTATGTGTGCAGCCTGACCATCTCCTGTACTATGATTGCAGTCTCTGACCGTCTCCTGTACTATGATCGCAGTCTCTGACCGTCTCTAGTATCATGTCTACAGTCTCTGACCATCTCCTGTACTATGTCTGGGGGCTCTTTCTAATAGACTCTCTAACAGAAGCCCCCTCTGTGTGCATCAGAGAGACTCCCCTCCAGGTCTCATTAGTGTACGCTCTTCCTGTATTTTCTTTATTGGTAAAAGATCATGGGAGGATCCCAGGGTAACGAAGACTTCTTACGGGAGCATCTCTGTGTTGAAGTCGTTGTCATAGAAACATTTGTAAAGGGGAGGAGTTGGTAAGATGACCACGCCCACGTGGTGGCGCCAGAAATATTTCTGCACCCAGGCGTCTGTGACCCTAGGATCGGCCCTGGACTAATGGCACACAAGTCAAACTCAAACATAGTCAAACTTCCCTGGAAATAAAAATAGACAAGGACAGTTAGGTCACAGACTTTATAGAAATATCAGATGGAAATAGGCAATGGTTCCTGGTAAACTGAGATACTGTTTGCACAAGAAATTAAACCTTTGCTCTGTACTGAAATATGATGATGAATGGCTGGCTGATACTTGCTCTTAGTGATTAGAATGTAAAAGTCAAGAAGCTTCTGGGCTTCACGCTGGGTACACACTGCTGTGCTGTGGGAAACCTTGCGAATCCTGTGCAGGTTCCTTCATCACACCCGAATCGCAGACAGTTCACACTGACATCTGTGAACCGCTTTGAGCGTCTATACAAAGTTAACGAAGCACCCAGATTGCAGTGCACTTCGCATTGCGATCTGGGTGCGTCATTAACTTTGAAATGGTACAGGAATTGGATGTGAACACCCATGTGATCCAATTCCAGTGCAGACCAAATTGGGTCCTGCACCGTTTTGCTCCGCATGCGATGCGAATTCAGCCATACAGTTTGCAGGGCTAAATTTGCATCGCGATCTGCACAGCAATGGGGTGCGCATCACATGCGATGTCTGCGTTTGCATTAGATCAGTGGTCATCAACCCTGTCCTCAGGACCCACTAACAGGCCAGGTTTTATGGATTACCTTGGGGGAGATGCAGACTAGAATACTGCAATCACTGAGCAGCAAATGATATCACCTGAGATGTATTTCAGTTATTTTGCAAACCTGGCCTGTTAGTGGGTCCTGAGGACAGGCGTTGATAACCACTGCACTAGTGTGAACCCAGCCTCAAAGTCACGGCAGTGTGAAAAGGGGCTAAAAGTGGAAGTAAACGCAATGATTTCGGGCTCATTCGCACTAGGAACTCTATGTGAATCGCACAGGAAGGCTGATGCAGGAACTCTATGTGAATCGCACAGGAAGGCTGATGCAGGAACTCTATGTGAATCGCACAGGAAGGCTGATGCAGGAACTCTATGTGAATCGCACAGGAAGGCTGATGCAGGAACTCTATGTGAATCGCACAGGAAGGCTGATGCAGGAACTCTATGTGAATCGCACAGGAAGGCTGATGCAGGAACTCTATGTGAATCGCACAGGAAGGCTGATGCAGGAAATAAATGTGAATCGCACATGCAGTTCTGTGCAATCTCTGTCCTATTCATTTTGAATGTGCAGAAATCGCACCCAAAGTAGTGCATGCCCTACTTTTTGAAATGCACGGCAACTGCATCTCATGGTACTCTTGTACCATGCAATCCGATGCAGGAAGCCACACGGAAACGTGGCTCTCCTGCACTACATTCTAGTGGGAACGGGCCCCTCAACGGTTTCCCAAAACAGATCCAAGGCACAAGACTCGGGTACAATTCCCAGCATCTGGGGGGGTACAACCTGATAGGATGGATTAGGGGGGGGGGGATCTTGGAATTCTGAATAATCGTTTTTGGGCATGTGAATATTAAAGTGATGTAAAAATTTCTCAAACACCTAAAATAAATAAGTAAAATTAACAAACGCTCTGCGACTTTTATCTAATACGGTGAACCATATAAGCCTGTTTAGAAAAAAAAAAAAGACCTTGTGGTTAGTGGATGTTACTTACAGTGAACCGGTCCAATTGGACAAAGTGACTGCAGGCCTGACAGGGTGCTGGAAATTTCTGCCAGCTAAAGTGGAACTAAATACGATCATCATGAACCATCTTTAATCCTTACACTGCTAGCATTAAATAGCTAGAAGTGTGTGTGTTTTACATTTCTTCAGCTGCTTCCTAGTTTCTGGTTTAGGCCAAAAAGCACATCTCTGTAGTACTTCACATATCAGCTCACAGGCAAGCACAGATTCTTGGAGCAAGCCTTAAAAATGATATACCGTATATACTCTAGTATAAGCCAAGGCACCTAATTTTACCACAAAACTTATTGACTCGAGTATAAGCCTAGGGTGAGAAATGCACAGGTACTGTAAGTGGAAAAGAGGGTCAACAATGCCCATTTACATGCCTCACTGTGCCCATTTGCAGCCATAGGTCCCCCGAACTTCAAACTTGGTAGTTAAGGATTCCTAGATGCCCCCTAGCTGCAGCCAAATTTGGGGTCTCTGGACCCAAAGGGTCCCGAAATGACATTGCTGCAGATGGACACAGTTGATGGTCTGTGCCCTCCATCTCAGGGCCACTTGGAGCTAGGAAGAAAATTTGGTGTGCAAACCCAGTGGAACCATCACTATAACATATCTAAAGATGGGGTTCCTATCACCAAGTGGCCCCGAGATACGGGGCCCCAAATTCAGGTCAGAAAAAGTCGAGCACTTTTCTGCAGCAGAGAATGACATTTTCCGACCTGACTTTGGGGCCCCGTATCTCGGGGACACTTGGTGCTAGGAACCCCAAATTTGGTGTGCAAACCCAGTGGCACTATCACTATAACATACCCAGATGGGGTTTCTAGCACCAAGTGGCCCCGAGATACGGGGCCCCAAAGTCAGGTCGGAAAATGTCATTCTCTGCTGCAGAAAACTGCTTGACTCCAGTATAAGACGATGGGGCCACTTTTAGCACAAAAAAAAAAAGTGCTGAAAAACTCGGCTTATACTTGAGTATATACGGTAAGTATGAATACTTTCTTCAGCTCTGTGTATACAAAGGTGTCCATATTGGGGGGGGGGGGGGGGGGGGTGGTAGTGACACAGCCCCAAATCCACAATGGCTCAAAAGTGAAATGGTCCAGAAATATTTAGACAGAATAAAGATGGATAAAGCACCTGGACCCGATGGCATCCACCCGCGGGTCCTAAAAGAATTGAGCTCTGTCATGTCAAAGCCATTGTATCTCATTTATAGGGACTCATTAATGTTGGGAATAGTACCACTGGATTGGCGTAGGGCCAATGTGATGGGTGGTAATACTCGTGCAATCCAAGTCCAGACCAAAAAAAAAGGGGTTATGCACCATTTTGGTGCCAATGCGATTTCAGCCAGCCGTACAGTTTGTATCACCCGCGTCTCACCATCGCATACAGCGCTACACACCGCCATCCACCTCTCCGAGCTGTTTTTTTACAGTGTTGGCTGTTATCTTTTCATCCATCGAATTTTTGGCATTTCTTATGCGCATGCCCTCTAAAGAGAGAAGGTCTTGTTGCGCTTTAGTCCATCCACTTCTATACTTGCTGGACTTATTAGGCTTGTATGCTTTGTAAGGCACACATGGTGTGTTGCTTACATGTAAAGCATTTTTTCGTTTTGTTTTTATCACTTTTAAAATAAAAGAGAAGTTTTTCAGTCTACACTTAGATTGCCTGCTTTTTCTTTTTTGGGGGATTTTTCCTGGATCCATATCATCCATGGTCGTTCTGATGGCATGAAGTTCTACTCTTGGGAGAAAAGATATCCTCAAATTTCCTGATTATCACGCAGTTCCAGATGGCATACAGCTTGGATTGGAGCCTCATGTATATCCCGGATTGGGTCCATGCGTATGTGCAGAGCACACTCGCTAAGAGTACCTTATACGTTTTTGGTGGAGGATTTACCGTATATACTCGAGTATAGGCCGACCCGAATATAAGCCGAGGCACCTAATTTTACCTCAAACAACTGGGAAAACGTATTGACTCGAGTATAAGCCTAGGGTGAGAAATGCGCAGCTACTGTAAGTGGAAAAGAGGGTCAACGATGCCCATTTGCAGCCTCACTGTGCCCATGCAGATGGACACAGTTGACCGATTTGGGCCCTGTATCTCAGGGTCACTTAGTGCTAGGAACCCCATCTTTAGATATGTTGTAGTGCTAATTCCACTGGGTTGGAATACAACATTTGGGGTTCCTAGCACCAAGTGTCCCCGAGATATGGGGCCCCAAATTCGGGTCAGAAAATCTCAAGCACTTTTCTGCAGCAGAGAATGACATTTTCTGAACCGACTTTGGGGCCCCGTATCTCGGGCCACTTAGTGCTAGGAACCCCATATTTGGATATGTTATAGTGCTAGGTCCAAATTTGGGACTCCTAGACCCAAGTGGCCCCGAGATACGGGGCCCCAAAGTCGGGTCGGAAATTTTTTTTTTTGCTGCAGAAAAGTGCTTGACTCGAGTATAAGCCGAGGGGGGCACTTTCTGCACAAAAAAATGTGCTGAAAAACTCGGCTTATACTCGAGTATATACGGTATATGAATTCTGATCTACAGTCACCTGGGTGTTCATCCATATTACTTCACTCATTCACATTATTTTGTATCTTCTGGATATGAACTTTGGTCACGTTATTTCATTTTTGTATTTTATGCGCTGCACTATTTTCACCTTTTATATTGTACTGTGAAGAATTCGTGATTTGCCTTTTTTGTGTTCAGCTTGCACTTGTTGTTTTAATTTTTGGTTTGCGCCGTTTCATATATTGCATAGAGTTTGTATGGCTGAATTGGCATTGCGCAGACATGGCATGAGATCTGTGCGGCGGTGTGAATCGCATGCGATGTCTGATCACACAAGTGTGAAGCCAGCCTTAATAGCGGAGGCACATCTGATACGAGACAAAGTGAGAGCTCTGATATTGTAACTGACATTCATATGTGACCAGTCACTGCTGGTCCTGCAGGGAAAGCACTTTCACACATATACATTATATACTTATATATTTAATAGAAGCAAATGACAAACAGCTCTGTATATAAAAACAATGGTGGCTGGAGACTAGCATGGTCTCTGGAGATCTATTATAGTCATCACTGAGAATAGTGACAATAGAGTAAATCCATCTCCAGCGGGATGTTTAAAAACCCAGAGAGGTGATATTCAGTCCCGCGTTCCAGCCGGAGGATAATGGCGACTATGTGCAAGCTGGTAGCGTACGCCGGCGGCGATTCTCATCTCCCGTTATTCTTCATCCTCTGTCTCACATTCTTACCCGGCCGTTTCTGAAGAGGAGAAAAAAAAACAGAACTGTCACCCATCTCTGCTGCGCATTCTACTCACATTGGCATTCTTCCCGCCCTTCTTCCCGGGCCGGTGAGGACCTCTCCCGTGTGCCACATTCGCTTTGAAGAGCGACACGTCATTGAAACTCTCCTTTGTATTCATTTTCGAGCCTTTCTTCCTTCCTCCAAAGCCAAACTTCTGGTCTTTGTACTTTCTCTTGGCACTAGGTCTTAAAAAAATAAAAAAAATTAAAAATACAACGTAAGGATGTAATACAAGAACTTGGAAAAAATAAAATACAAACAAATGCCAAAACACCATCATATATGAGCACCAATACACTCATAAATGGCTCCTCAAGGAAAGCAAAAAATAAAATAACTGTCCTTATGACACTGCAAGCGGATTCTCTGCTTCCTGGTAAATTACTTGTGTTGCCCTCAAATATTACTAAACCCACAACAGTAAAATCAGTCTGTATATGCAGTAAAGCATGCTTATTATACTCACTGTGGAACCTAAGAGGCTTAATCCTCTGCATTGTGTAAAAAAAAAAGGCTGTTTGATCCTGTCTTCTCTGATCCTTCCCTTCTTCCACTGTCCCCAATCCATCTCCTGATAGTACACAGCCTTGGAGGCACTCTGCACATGCTCAGTTTGGTGTGTATTGCTAGAGTGTTTTTTTTTTTTCTTGGCAGGGTGCATGTGATCAGAACAGGGCCAATCAGCACTGTCCAGACAGGGGGTCAGGCGTCATGCAGCCTCATAGGACAGTCAGAGGAGAATGAAAACTCCTCCTATAAGCTTTAACCAGACACTAATAGAAGCCATAATACTGCTGATGAGAAAAGGTATTTAGCAGCTTAGAGTAACTAAAATAATTGCATTTCCATTTAGACTCACAGCTAAAACTAAAGCCAAAACTTTTTCTTTAGTTGTGGTAAGGGATTAGAACGCCTGTCAGTTTTTACTGCCATTTTGGTTGAAAAGGGAACCCCCCCCCCCCAAAAAAAAAAAACATACATACATATATAAAGTAGCTGTGCGTATTAACCACAATATAAGAAATATTATATTGTACTCGGTCTGTGTGTGTCTCCTATACCGCCCCCCCCAGCCCTTCTCCAGTACTGCAGCCTCCACCAGTCCACACTTCTGGGAGTGTCGGATATTTGTCCTGTGGTTCCTTCCTCGGGTTTCTAGGTCACTGCAGTCTCTGGTGACATTGGTGTTGAGGCTGCAGCAAGGGAAGATGGGTCTCCTTGCTGCAGCCTTAAAGGGGTTGTAAAGGTACATTTTTTTTATATAAATAACAAACATTTTATACTTCCCTCCACTGTGCAGCTTGTTTTGCACAGAGTGGCCCCGAACCTGCTCTTCTGGGGTCCCTCATGGCTCTCTCGGCTCCTCCCCGCAAGAAATAAACCACCTTCATGCGAGCTCTCTCACACGGTGGTTAGTTCTTGCGGGCGCGCTCCTGTGATATGGCCGCTCACAGTATCACTCGGCCACGCCTCGTCATTGGATGCGATTGACAGCAGCGCGAGCCAATGGCTGCGCTGCTTTCAATCTATCCACTCTAGCCAATCAATGGCCAGGCTGAGCGGCGAAGACGACATCGGGGGCGAGCGCAGCAGGTAAACGGGCTCAGGTAAGTTAAAAACGGGGAGGCCGTTATTGTCGGATGTTTTCACCTTAATTGCATAGGATGCATTAAGGTGAAAAAACACGAACCTTTACAACCCCTTTAACATCAACAGACCACTGAAGAGGTGAGAAGACCTTCAGTTTTATAGTGGGGACCTTACTACAGGAGCTGTTTATTTTATTTAAACACAGCAAAGGTCAGTTTTTTTTCTTTTGAAATTAAAAGAAAAAAAAAAAAGGGAGGATATAAAGCTTAACTACAGGATTCCAGGTAAACACAATTTAATCAAATTAACATTAATTTAAAAAATAATCAAATGCATTTTATATACAACTACCATAATGAGCTGAAAGGCTTAATATTGTAATCCCATGTAATGTGAGACTGGCATTACGAGGCGGAAGGTAAGTACTACGAGTCAATCTAGTCTCCCTTCCTGAACATGCTTACAGGAGCAGAGAGCAGAGAGCAGAATGGTGCCGCTTTCCACTTCTCAGTCAGCAGACAGGCGTGTGCTGGAGATCAAGCTGTATTAACCGCTTCCCGACCGCCTCACGCCGATATACGTCGGCAGAATGGCACGGCTGGGCAAAACCACGTACCGGTACGTGGTCCTTTAAGAGCCCAGCCGTGGGTCACGCGCGAGCTCCGTGGCCACGGGACCGGCGGACCCGATCGCCGCTGGTGTCCCGCGATCGGGTCACAGAGCTGAAGAACGGGGAGAGGTCTGTGTAAACAAACCTCTTCTTGCGTTTCCTACACTGCCTGTCATTGATAGGCTGTTCCCTGTCATCGGGAAAGCCGATCCGTGACCTCAGACTTACAGCCACGCCCCCCTACTGTAAAAAAAAAAAAAACACAATACGTCACACTTAGCCCATCCCCACCCCCTAGTGGTTAACTCCTTCACTGCCAGTGTCATTTACATAGGAATCAGTGCATTTAAATAGCACTGATTTCTGTATAAATGACAATGGTCCCAAAAATGTGTCAAAAATGTCCGATGTGTCCGCCATAATGTCGCAGTCACAATAAAAATCGCTGATCGCCGCCATTACTAGTAAAAAAAAAAAAAAAAAAAAAAATTATTTATAAAAATGTCATAAAACTATCCCCTATTTTGTAAAAGCTATAACTTTTGCACAAACAAATCAATAAATCGCGTTTTTTTTTACCAAAAATATGTAGAAGAATACGTATCGGCATAAACTCAGGAAAATAAAAAATGTTTATTTATATATTTTTTGGGGATATTTATTATTATAGCAAAAAGTAAAAATAATGCATTTTTTTCAAAATTGTCGCTCTATTTTTGTTTATAGCCCAAAACATAAAAACCGCAGAGGCGATCAAATACCACCAAAATAAATCTCTATTTGTGGGGAAAAAAATGGACGCCAATTTTGTTTGGGAGCCACGTCGCACAACCGCGCAATTGTCAGTTAAAGCGACGCAGTGCCGAATCGCAAAAAGGGGCCTGGTCCTTTGGCTGCCAATTGGTCCGAGGCTGAAAGTGGTTAATAATAAATTATTATAGTAACAATTATTATTGGCATCTATATTGAGCCGACATTTTACACAGAGCTTTACATACTGTATAGTCACTGCACCCGTCTGTCCTCAGGGAGCTTACAATCTAAAGCCCCCCATCTCACACATGTAGAAAGCCAGAGGGAACCCCATGCAATGTCATGGCCAGGATGAGAACTGAGGAATCCAGAGCTACAAGACACGTGATAATCACCAAGGGGCTGTGCTGCCCATCTAACAACACTGGGAAGTGTTATATTAGGCAATAGTCAGCGGTTTGTACATTGCCTGAACACAATAGTGGACTGTTCAGATCCAACAGCCCATAAAAAGTTAAAGTGAATGAATGACTTGCATAGCGCTACCTATGCAAACTGAATTGAAAGTGATTGTAAAAAGGCACAAGTTTTTTTTTTTTTACATTCTGTGCATGAAGGTAAAAAAACCTGTGTGCAGCAGCATCCCCCCCCCCCCCCATTTACATACCCGAGCCCCCTCTGAATCCAGCGATGTCCACGAGCGAGCGAAAATTTTGAAAAAAAAAAGAGATTTTCTACTTTTTGTTTTTATAAAAAAAATCTAATAAACTCAATTTTAGTCAAACATTTGGGCCAAAATGTATTCAGCCACATGTCTTTAGTAAAAAAAATGGCCAATAAGCGTATATTTATTGGTTTGCGCAAAAGTTATAGCGTCTACAAACTAGAGTACATTTTCTGGAATTTACACCGCTTTTAATTTATGACTGCCTATTTCATTTCTTGAGGTGCTAAAATGGCAGAGAAGTACAAAACCCCCCCAAATGACCCCATTTTGGAAAGTAGACACCCCAAGCTATTTGCTGAGAGGCATGTTGAGCCCATTGAATATTTTTTTTTTTAGTCCCAAGTGATTGAATAAAGACAAAAAAAAAAATTTTTTTTTTTTTTTTTCAAAAAGTTGTCACTAAATGATATATTGCTCACACATGCCATAGTTATATGTGGAATTGCACCCCAAAATACATTTTGCTGCTTCTCCTGAGTATGGGGATACCACATGTGTGGGACTTTTTGGGAGCCTAGCCGCGTACGGGGCCCCGAAACCCAAGCACCGCCTTCAGGATTTCTAAGGGTGCAAATTTTTGATTTCACTCCTCACTACCTATCACCGTTTCGAAGGCCATAAAATGCCAAAATAGCACAAAACCCCCCCAAATGACCCCATTTTGGAAAGTAGACACCCCAAGCTATTTGTTGTGAGGCATGGTGAGTATTTTACAGCTCTCATTTGTTTTTTAAAATGAAGAAAGTAAAAAAAAAAAAAATTTTTTTTTCTTTTTTTCAATTTTCAAAACTTTGTGACAAAAAGCGACATCTGCAAAATACTCACAATACCTCTCATCAAATAGCTTGGGGTGTCTACTTTCCAAAATGGGGTCATTTTGGGGGGTTTTATGCCATCTGGGCATTCCATGGCCTCCGAAACTGTGATTGGCAGTGAGAAGTGAAATAAAAAAATTACACCCTTAGAAAGCCTGAAGGCGGTGATTGGTTTTTGGGGTTCCGTACGCAGCTAGGCTCCCAAAAAGTCCCACACATGTGGTATCCCCGTACTCAGGAGAAGCAACAGAATGTATTTTGGGGTGTATTTCCACATATGCCCATGACATGTTTGAGCAATATATCATTTAGTGACAACTTTTTGTAAAAAAAATATATATATTTTTTTTTTTTCATTATTCAATCTCTTGGGACAAAAAAAAAAAATATTTAATGGGCTCAACATTGCTCTCATCAAATAGCTTGGGGTGTCTACTTTCCAAAATGGGGTCATTTGGGGGGGGTTTGAACTGTCCTGGCATTTTATGCACAACATTTAGAAGCCTATGTCACACGTCACCCACTCTTCTAACCACTTGTAGACAAAGCCCTTTCTGACACTTTTTGTTTACATGAAAACATTTTTTTTTTTGCAAGAAAATTACGTTGAACCCCCAAACACTATATATATTGTTAAAGCAAAGGCCCTACAGATTAAAATGGTGGGTGTTGCATTTTTTTTTTCCACACAGTATTTGCGCAGCGATTTTTCAAACGCATTTTTTGTGGAAAAAATACACTTTTTTTTATTTTAATGCACTAAAACACACTATATTGCTCAAATTTTTGATGAAATAAAAAATATGATCTTAGGCCGAGTACATGGATACCAAACACGACATGCTTTAAAATTGCGCACAAACACGCAGTGGCGACAAACTACATACATTTTTAAAAGCCTTTAAAAGCCTTTACATGATACCACATTAGATTCACGGAGGAGGTCTACTGCTAAAATTACTGCCCTCGATCTGACCTTTGCGGTGATACCTCACATGCATGGTGCAATTGCTGTTTACATATGACGCCAGACCAACGCTTGTGTACGCCTTTGCGCAAGAGAAGGGGGGCAGGGGTGCTTTTTTTTTTTTTTTTTGTTTTTTTTTTATTTATTTAGCTTTTTTATTTTATTTTTAAACTGTTCCTTCCATTTTTTTTCTTTGTTATGATTTTTATTGTTATCTCA